>CAOKZL010000853.1:0-489885 GCA_948472985.1 Iguana delicatissima
GGGGGAAGGCATTTGTGTTATTGTTTTCTGTTTACTTGAGCAAATTTTAGTCTTGGTGCTGTTTTACTAGCATTTTTATTAGCAGGAAATAGAGTAGAGCTCTCCAGCGGAGTTCTAAGTACTTCACTATATTGCAGATCCAAAGATTTGAGATGATAGAGCCATGACAGTTAAAGTGGCATCAAACTCTTTAACATGTTTGGTATGCAGGTTAGGTTTTGCTTTAAAAAAAGAGAGAGAAAGAGAGAGAAAGGATAATGTGAGTATAGTGTGAACCTCAATGAGTCAGTCAATCCCAAGCATCTTTCTATTCTGCACTTCCAGAGCAATTGGATAATGTCTGCTCAGAAGTAACTCTTGCTGAAATCAATGGGGCTTGCTAACAGATAAGTGAATATAGGATTTTTGTGTGATATAAACTCTGTTCAGGCATTTGACTGTGGAGGGTTAAATGGCTGCTAGGACATGTCTGTAAGCTCTACCTTCAGATATCTTCACACATTCAGGAACCACAAAGACCTTTGCTCAACAAAGGTGAACGACTGAAGAGGGCTTTATAACTGTGTTAAACTGAAAGTGATCAGGATCCCCAATAATGAAAGACTCTGTATCACAAGAACACTGCACCTAAATTTAGCCCAATACTGTTTAAAAGATCCTCTTCAGATCTTTTCATTCCTTATACAAACGTCTAACTTTTGAATATTCAGGGATGTTTGGGGGGTGGAGCTTATGTACACTGTCATTTCCAAGATCCTATTTTTACTTTAGGTGAATGCCTGAACAGGGCTTGTCTGAAATGTGGTAATGTGTGGCAATTAATAATTCCAGACAACTGTTGTTAGTGTTCAAAAGTAAGGAATTACCAGTGAGTGCTGACAGTTAGTGAAATACTATTTCCAATGTTCACTGGAATTTGTCCATAATGTGTGTTCCAGTTCACATTTTATGAATTTATGCCACAGACTCTCCACAGATGATATAAAGCCAGGCAGCCATAAAACAATCCAATACAGTAACTCTGTACTGTACTTGTACCACTTGTTGTGGCTTTGCTTCATTAATTCATAATTGGTTACCTATTGATATATGCAAATTCATTATTGGTTTCCCAGTTTAATAACCATGAAACTGGAGTGAGCACAGCTTGTGGGTGATAAACTGTTTGCTGCAGGAATGAGACACAGCAAACCTTGATTTTAGTTTCTCAGTTAAACCAGTGGAATGAAGGATGTAACTGATCTAAAAAGAAGATATTCAAGGTTCTGAATATTCAAAAAATACTACACTCAAAATTGCACTCCTGGGAATTGATTGAACATGCTCAGGTTGTACAGTGCTTATGGATGACATCTAAGAATACATGTTTCTTAATTGAAACAATTCTTTAAAACAGAGTACAATGCAATGAAGCACATAATGTTTAATTAGAAGAGAATAAAAATGTAATCAATGGGTTATCTAGACAAAATTTTCTTACAGTGGATGCAGAGCTAAGGGAGGTACAGAACATGATCCTACTTTTTACTTCTGTGTGTGTATGTGTGTGTGTACATGAATGAGAGAGAGAGAGAGAGCAAGAGAATTCTTTTCTCATTTCAGAAAATTCTGCCAGTGTTATTGGCTCAGGAAAAAAAAAGGGAAAGGAAAGTGACTGAAAAGTGACTTCAAATTTTATTTTTCATGCAGTTTAGATATTATTTGTGTCATACAGCTGGCAACAATCACTAGTTAGCAATGATCCCCTCCTACTCCTGAGGAAAATCAGAATTCCTTTCCCACCAACTTACTGCTATTTTCTTAAGCATTTTCAGAAGGAACAGTAACCTGGGATGGAGGTAATTCAGTGGGTGACTTAATATCATTGCTACTGCAGCATGCTGAATTGGGAGATGTTATCCTTCATTCCTCAGATCTGATCTTATGGAAAATCCCCCCTTCGTATGAAACACTTTGCATTTGGGGAAAGAACTTCCACTGACACAAAACAGTAGGGCATAAATACTAACATGTCAATAGGGTAGGGAGAGAACATTAATGTTGAGATCATTGCTTAGGAGGGAAGAATAAAACCACTTCTTTGCAAATGTAGCACCAATATCAAAATTGCAACCTTCATTAACTGAGTATCATTTTTATTATTAATTTTAGTATTTTCTCACCATACCATGAAAGTAACATCTACTTTGGCCCTATAGGAACATTTCCTGCTGGACTGTAACTACACTTAAATATTTTCCTTCTTTCTCTTCTTTAAAGGAGATCATTTTTTTTCCTGCTGGCAGCCAAATCTTGTGGGTGCAGTCTGACTCATGAAGACTCCCATGCCATCTGTATATAGCTATATTTTTCAAGTTATTTTTGGAGTGGAACTTGCAACCCTCCAGATGCTTGTGGACTCCAGCTTCCAGCCAGGCCAATGGGCAGAGATTATGACAGCTGCAGTCAAATAACATCTGGAAGGTCATAGCTTGTGTGTGTGTGTGTGTGTGTGTGTGTGTGTGTGATTCTGTGTGTGTCTGCACACACTATGTATATGTCACAAAATTGTTTCCAGGATGTTAAGCGCTGTTCAGCCCAAAGCCAGCTTCATGAAATAACAACAACAACAACAACAAGTTCATTTTTCAAGTTTTAGCGAGGCTTTTCCATAGATGAGAGTAGGAGAAGCAATCTTCTCAAGATCTTCATTTTCATTTGTGCCTCTGTATGTCCACCCTATCTAACATGACTATGTGGGGGCACCTCTGAAAATTGTTTAGAAATTTTATTTGATACAAAGAGCTCTAGCCAGAGTTTTAACAGGGGCTGGCCAGAGGGATCATATGACCCACGTGTTACAAGAGATCAATGCTGCTGGTTTATTTCAGCGTAAACATCTGGCTATGACCTATAAGGCCCTATATGGCTTAGAAAGAGACCATCTTACAGACTGTGCAGCTACATAGGAGATTTTCTGGAACCTGAAATGCTCAGAAAAGGTCACTCTCTCAGTTCTACCACCTTCAGAGGCACAAATGATGCAGACAGAAGGCCTTCTCAGTGGCTGCCTCTATGCTGCAGTCCTGTCTTCCTAGGGCAGCTAGAATGCCCCTGTCCTTACATTCCTTTTGTTAGCAAACAAAGAGTTATCATGATTAGTATTTTAATAATTTTTGAGAACTGATAGTTTTTAAAGAAAGGGTTTCAGGAGTGTGCTGTGCTGCATTTATTATTTTAACTGTGCTTTTAAAAAAAGAAAAAGAAAAAGAAACATGCTTTTTAGCATTTTAATACTACAATTTCTATTTTTTTAAAAAAAAATATTGTCAGCAATTTAATTTTAATGTTTGCATTTTGTATGTTTTAACTCTGTTGTATTTTAATTTGTGAAAGGCACAAGTCCCTGCTTTGAAGGAAAAGCGTGACTAATAGCAATACCAACAAAAACAACAAAAACAGAAACAACAGTAACAGCCACTCAGTGAAACAAAGCTAAGAGTCCTAGTAATGGAGATGCCTGAGATATTTGTAGTATACTTACATACTCGTCCTGCAGCACATTTACTCAGAAGGAAAGAAAGACCTTGCTATTGTCATTTGCTTCAAAAGAATGCCATGGACTGAATAAACAGTGGAGAGGAAGCATTAATGAACTGGAGAAAAGGCATAAGAGGGACAGGACAAAGACTAGACAAAGGCTCTTACTTTGTTCTGAAGTAGAACGCTGCACAGATCATGCCCACTATGACTATGCCAAAGACGATACAGGATATAGACAGCACCTGCCGCTGGTAAACCTCTTCGCTCTCTGTGGACAGTAAAATTGAGAATTATGGCAACATTAAACAGCAACATCTAGAAATACAGGGATGTTTTGAAATGTGTGAGTTAATATGGCAACATTGTTCTTATTGAGCACAGGGTGTGTGTGGAGTTTGGCCTTTGGCTATGAACAGTTGGCTTTGTATTCCAAGATTTATGGAGCTGCTGTCTGAAACAACATTGCTGTGTTGAATTTCCCACTAAATTTCCATCATGCTTAATAGGGTTCACCGCACGGTGAGGTGCCTTCAAACTGTGGCTTTTGCACTCCATATTTATCCATGAGCAGAGAAACTGGTGGTGTGATTATGCATTATCACAAGAGAGTAAGTGGGAACATACTTTACCAGAGAACATGATTGTAAGCAACAGCCCACTAATAATGCATGGTCCCACCTTCAGTCACTCATCAAAAACTTTAGTCTTTGAAACTTCTGTCCAAGAAATAAAACTCCTACAAGATTCTCTTCAAACAGTTCCAGTGGGTCTAGGAGAAATTTATTTACAAACCAAGAGCATTCAGCCTAAGTGATAATTACTTTGTTCTTCAGGAAACTATTTAAATAATGTCACTGGGACAAAAACAGAGAGAAGAGAAATCTGCTCCTTAAATTTGCTTGAGTATCACTTATTAAGTTTTATAGGACTCCCTAGAATTCAGTTATTTTCTTTCCCCACTTTAAAACACAAGCTGGTGGTTGTTTTTCTTTCTGACTATATGGAGCCCTTGTCCCTAGCCTCTACCTTGTACCCTGGATTCCTGGAATATAAACAACATAAAACACTGAAAGATTTAAAGTGCTGAAAAGAAAGGAACAAAGCTGAACCAAAAAGAAACTCCTCCAATTTGATGGAGATGGTTGAAAGCCAAAGGTTTGCCATACTCCACTGCACAGAACATTACCTTCCTAGGAGCTGATTTTTTTTATTATTATTTTTGGAAGCAATATCCTTTGTAAACATCATTGTCATATAATTAACTTGAAAAAAGGATGGAATGGGAATCAACAGTAAGAAAAGTAATCCTTGGTAATATGAGGAGGATGGCTGGACAATTAATAAACAATTAGAGCCCCGGACGAATTATTCAGTAATTTCTAAAATGATGTATTTTAACATCAACAGTTTTCCTAATCCATTGCGTAAAAGATAAATTCGCTAGACTATATTGCTACCTGTTAATTTAGGAGACCATGTTTCAATTCCCTGCTCAGTCATGGAAACCTACTGGGTGACCTTGGGTGTGTCACATACTCTCAGCCCCGAAAAGCCCATGATAGATTCGCCTTAGGTTTGCCATAAATCAGGAATGACTTGAAGACACAACACAACAACATCATATGACAGAGAAATTCTGAATAATACTATATAGGAAACTGTAAAAATTCAAAACTGTGGGTAGATTGTCTAAGTAAGCATTGATCTGATCAAGAAATCCATGCATGAATCTGTTCCATACCCCATTTGTTTAAATAATGGAGCAGATTTACTTGCATAAAGGAATGTATACTACCTTACAGTGAATGGGAAATCTTTAGGAAGCAGAAAATCTTTATAAGCAAATCTGGACTACATTGAAAACGATCCTCCTCCTCACAAAATGCTTGGTGATTTTTTCACGAAAACTCCCCCCCCCCTTCAGAAACAGTCACTAGGGATGCCCTTTTTCTTTTGGTTTTACACTTGAAAACATTTCTGGATTCTTTGAAAAAAATGGGTGTGAGTTAGCAACATTTCATAAAGCAATTGGTTCTATTAACTTCATCTCATTGCTTTCAATAGGAAAGATTCAAGGAAAGAATCGTTTACCTCTCTCATTAAAATCCACAATTCACAATCCATAGTAGCAAGCTTGGATGTTCAATCAAATGCACACTTGACATCAAGGTATTGTCAATGCTGCTTTTCTGATGCATTTACCTGAGTGTTCCAAACAGGGGATCTTTCACTTTACACAATTATAGTAATATAATTCCCCCTTAGCCAACATCCTAAGGAATTCTGGCATGTGCAGTTTAAGGAGAGGCATTTAGAATGCTCAGCCAGAGTACTCCTCACCAAAGAACAAACCCCAGGATTCCTTAGGACAGTGGTTCTCAACCTGTGGGTCCCCAGATGTTTGTGGACTTCAGCTCCCAGAAGCCCCAGCCACCATGGTCAATGCTCAGGGCTTCTGAGAGCTGAAGTCCAAAAACATCTGGGGACTCACAGGTTGAGAACCACTGCTTTAGGATGTTGCCATTACAGTTAAAGTAGCTCCAATTGTTGTTACAATTGTGTAATCTGAATACCCCCCCTCTTCCCCCACCAAGATGTATTTCATTTATATATTACGTTATGGCCGAGATCCTACATGGGAGATGTAGCTATGATGGCATAGCTATGATCCATCTTCCAATGCAAGGTCCTGTCATAACTGATTTTTGCAACACAGCTCACTGGTGGGCGGGGGCTGGATACATCCTCCTTCAGCACAAAACTCCTTCTATTGATGTAGCTTGCTGGCTTTCTACATGGATTTTAGGTGACATTTGTGATTGTGGCAATACTGCCATGATCATAAACGTGAATACCTGAATTCATAAGGTGGTAAATCCAGTTTATGACAGGATAAGTACTGAACAGGTTAACAGCCACTATTCTTAGGCACACGTTTAAAACAGAATTGGCTCTAACAGTTGACAAATGTGATGAGGCCCTAGCATTCCTCGACAAGTGGAAAATGCCTATTATACTGCAAATGATTTTTTTTTAAAAAAAGTTTAATTCATAATTGTATCACTTATTTTAATCTAGTTTGAAGCAAGATTCATGTTTCCAAAACAATTTTTGATTATTTGTTTCTTTCACTCAGAAATGTTTAGAAGCATAGCCAATAATTTTAAAATATATCCAGAGCATTCTAAAATAAGTTTATCATAGATAGGTAGACGAATAGACAGGTAAAAAAACATATATACTACACAGAAATAAAACGTCAAATAATAAAATATTGAATAAATTTACATTAAAACATTTAAAATGCATACACTAGAAAACAATATAAAACAATCAGCATAAAAACATACTCAGACATACTCCTTCCTGGCTTTGGAAAGTCTCGATCTAATTGTTAGTCCCCATCTAAAGAAGATACGTTGGATCAACCTGAGCTTACCTTACCTACCTTCAATTGGCTTATTCTAGTTGGAACTAACAAAAGAATATACCTTTTTAAATCTTTTAGTAGGCATTTAAAGCTGAGGACAGAAAAATATACCTTTCTCACATGTATATAATGCTGAATTGTAAATATCCCTTGACTCTATACCTCACTAAATTGTCTAAGAACATTCCTCCCTCTAAGAATTTTAAAATATTTGAATCCCATGTTAATTTTCCTTTTCATCAAGCATTGTGCCTTTCTCTCTGACTCAAGAATTATCGAAATGAAGATATCTCATGGTTCATCCAGTCTGTTCTACTGGCATGTAAATAGCCACTCTCTTTGTACATAGACAACTAGAATGGCAGGGAGAAGGCCCATCTGGAGCATTTGTCTCAGCCTGGTTTATGTCACTAGGTTGCTTTGAGGATAACGCAGGGAGGAATTGAGTCATATATATCATCTTGGAGGAAAGGTGCACATTAATAAACAATATTAATAAACAGTTCCCTCTGAAGTGGGAAAATGACCAACAAATCCAGTATGTTTTCCAAGTATTGAACTATACATTTTTTTTTACTGCTATATATTCTGGATTTTTTTTAAAAAAAAACACAGTTTGTGTGGATATAGAATATCGCTGCTGCCACCAAATGCCCTGGGACAACAGAAACATTGTGTGGCTACTTAAAAAGAAACAACAACTGAGAACTAAAGCAAAAATATAGCAGCCAACAGTAACAGTTACTAACTATGCATTTTTTATTCGTGGACATGATTAAGACTCTATTCCCCTCCACACACACGCAGAAAAAGGAAGCATCAAAAATCCTTTAAATCCATGCAGCTGTCCTGAAAGACGGAGTTCTGTGGCATTGGCAAGCAGGGCACTGAAAGATGATATATTCAGCCTTCTCTTATTAGTGAGCCACAGTCTGATAAACAGAAGCTGCTGTCGCTGTGGTTATATTTTAGATGTCTTAAGCTGAAAATCTCCTTGTGACTAGAGTTGTACTCTTAGGCCCTTTTCGCATGGAGTTTGCCATGCGAAAGGGCCTCTGGAGCGTTGCACAATTGCAAGGAGCATTTCAGACGACGTTCTCGCAATTGCGTGATGCTGCTGGGGCTGGCAGGCACCGATTGTGCACTATTTCACTTTCGGCTTGTAACCAAAAATGATGTGTGATTGTGCATTGATCCGGGGGCCCACGCACACTTACCTTGCAGGCAGAGCTCCGGAGCTGCAGCCCTCATGCTTCCTCCCCCAGCGCAGCCTGGGAAAATACCCGGCTGGGCTGCAGAAGGAAGAGGTGGAGCCCTCATGTTGCCTGCCACTCCTGAGGAGCTGAAGCAGCAGGGACACGAGAGCCTCTCACAAGAGGCTGCTCACGTGATCCCCACACCCTGGCACCACACAAAGGTAAGGTGAGGAAAGGGCTTTAGTATTTTACCTAATTGTTAGGTAAAAACCTGTGGGGTCCTGATGCAACATCACAGCATACTGGTGTGGGAGGGCTGGATGAACCATTCAACATGCAACTCACCAGCACTGCATGACCAGTTCCTCAATATAGCCACCTGGATTTTACAGTGGGCTTGAGGTCATTTGTGGTTGTGGGAACCGTACCATGATTATAAATATGAATAACAAACAGTTATGTATTTGTAAGCCTAGTTTACAACATTGTAAGTACCTAACAGGATGCTAACACTGATTTACTTTAGGTTTATTTTTAAATTCTTAAATATTTCACCATAATGATGCCATTGTTATTAACTAAGATAGCCACTTATGCCTCATACAAGAGAAGGAACACAATACCAAGGCCCTTTCTGCACCGGACTATTAAAACGGTGCAGAGCGACCTCCGACGGAGGTTTTCTGCACCCTAGAGTGGACTGGGGTGGACTACTTTTTGTAGTTCCACACCTCAGTCCAGTTCAGAGCGACCAGAACTGGTTGCGCAGTGTGCTTTTTAAAAATCTCTTTTTAGAGGTTTTTAAAAAGCATGGAGCATGCAACTCTGTGTCGTCCGTCCCCGCGCTCTGGTGCAGATTTGCAGGCACGCACAAGTGCATGCCTGTAGATCTTCCAGGGGCGGGCTTTAGGCTGGTGAGTTTCTCTGGTTGGTGGAGAGCCTCCACCAACCAGAAGCTGCCATTTTGGACACCGGAGAAGCGCGGAGCAATGAGCTCGCACTGCTCCTCATCTCAATGGACTCGCCCGGATGCTGAAGAAGTCCAGTGAGTAGTGTTTTTTCACGGTTCCTTTCTCATGTGCAGAAAGCGCCCAAATACGGTGAGGGAGGAGGGTATAGATTTGCCTAAAATTACTGGAGTTTAATTTATATAAATAGATGCCATTTTAAACAATGATTTTAAATTAAGCTGAAATGGGACAGATTATGTCCAGGATTGTGTCCATCTATACGGACATTCAAATAGAGGATTGTCCTCTGCCAGTTTTTTTTTTTTTTGAAAAAAGGACTGTCTTCCAGGACACACAGAAATGTCATGAGAGTGCAACTCTACTTGTGAGTAGAGTTGCACTCTTAGTGTTTTACCTAACTGTTATGATTTGTAATATATTCTTGTTAATTTAGTCACGTCTAGTTCTGACCCATTAGCCCTTTTTCATGTAAGCAGATTTTTGACTTACTACGCATATGAAATAACTGATTATTGAGTTACTAATAGGAGCAAACACTTGTTCTTTGCTCCATGTGTGAATACATCACGAATGTCCTATTAGCATCTTGTTTTTTCCCACAGTTGTGCTAGGTTTGCACTACTCCAGCAATCTAACTATAAAACAGTCAGTTAGCATGAAAATAACTATTTTTGTAACAATGGCTTTGAAAAGAGCATTAGAAATGAATGATTTTTAATTCTGCTTGGGAAAGAGAAATAGGGGGAGACCCCATACTCAGCTAATTAATGCCAATTGTATTTCATTTGTAAGTAATTAGAACAACACGGACATTTTGTCCATGACTCTGTGTGATCTATTAATTTCCTGGCATATTAAGAAACTGCAGAAATTAGTGGGAAATGTTCCACCAGATAGCTGTGTTAAAATGCCATTGAAAAGGAGAACAATTCATAACAACTTCCCAATTGACTTTCATCACAGGAGTATAAGCAGTAAAAATTATTTAGTGAGGAAAATTATCTGAACCTTTGTTGTATTTTATGGAGCAAATATGCTTGGATTTTAAGCTGAGCAGGTGTTCAGGTACAGAGAATTTAGATACACAAATTACTCCATCTTTCCATACTGTTTCAAAGTGAATTCTGTTGCTGTTGGTAAGAATCATTTGCTTATTTTTTAAATTCCCCAAAGCTTTTAAATTGTACAATCCTTCCTGTCAATGAGAAAAAGAATAAATAGAAATAAAATGAATTCCAATTTTTTCCCCCCTGAAGTTGGTTAACCAATCAGGTCTGAAAAATAAGCATTTTGTCTCTGTGCGCCTGATCCTCTACCCCAAACAATGAAAAATTCTGTGAAAATTCCAACTACCTATACAAAAGAGACTTGAAGGTGCATGAGACATACACACTCTCTCACATTCTTCCCCTCTCCCTCCCAAAGGCATAATAGCCTCAGGTGTGCAAAGGTAGGGTGGAAATGGTTGCTTCCAAACTTCACCAGAGCATGTTTCCCAGCATCACCAGTGATATATCTGAGAAAGGATGCTATACATTCTGCTCTCGCTCTCTCTCTCTCTCTCTTGCACACACACACACACACACACACACACACACACACAGAGCACCCTCTTAGAGTACTTCAACTCTAACATGGGATCAATAGTCTCCCAATGATGTAAATGAAACATTGTGTACAAATGTCATGTGATGTGTGGCTTGTTCCAGTGCTGTTCACATCTAGGACCATATGCTTGGAATGCACATATAAGCTAGGACTCATTGATTACTAGGCATTGTCCCAAATCACATTCATTTATTAAAAAAAAAAAGTCCAGACTTTCATCTACAAAATGTTGCAAAGCCTGAGACTCCAAGTCAGGGCTGAATGTCTTGCCATTCCATGAATAAATAAATAAATCTTTGGACATCAGATACTAACAGAACAGGAAGAAGGCTTTTTTCCCCTACTAAGCACTCAGTCTTAAAGTCCCAGAATTCCCCACAGGAAACTCTCCAGTACCTGCTCTATAGTACATTGGTAACTACTTTGTTAGAGGGACTGAATAACTTAAAAGATTTGGGTGCATACTCCCAGTCATTACAACAGTGCAATGAACATAAAAATGAATTTGTGTAATTATGATATTATACATTGTGCTTGCAACATTGTAATTACTGAATAGGATTCCAGTCAATGTTTTTGCACAAAATCACATCATGAAACTGATACTTCCCCCAAAACCCCCCACAAAATATAAAAAAATCAGCCAAAAATATGGAAATACTCTCATGATTTCACATCTAGAGAGGAAAAACCTTGGAAATTTGTCATCTTTGTGTGTGAGAAGAATAAGTAAAGATGGACCTCCTTAGTGTCTGCACTTTAAAATCTACTATTATATCAGTTTCCAAACAATCATTTAGCCTGGATGAGCATATGGAGCAGAAGAGGCTTTTCAAAAAACAGGATCCAACAAAATTCGACTTACAATGAGATGGTTTGTTTCCTATGTATATTACAGTTACCTTCTTCACTCTTGTAATATCTTTTCTCACCCACAGACTGTTGAACTCAATGAAAACTTTTCAGCTATGTATAGTCTGTGGCAACTTCAACATTGTTGAAATGTTTCCTTTTAAAATTGGCTATAAAACAGATAGTGGTTTTATATAAATGTATGTCTTATAAAAATCACCCTCCAGCATTTTGCAAACAGCATGGTGAACATGATGATAGAACCTCATTTCTCGACTGTCCCTTCCTAAGTTCCACCCATTCCTTTAATAACAGCTCGCTGCTATATTAAATTACCTACCAACAAGTCTGTCTTACATTGCCAGAAAGCCACAGGAAGATAGATAGATATTTTTTGCATCCTAAATAGGAAGATGTTTGTGTTTTCTGGTAAATTCCCTAACTGAAAGAGCACAGTTATAAGGCTGGGCTCCATGGACTTATCTGTAGCAGCCTATTGCTATCCAGTAACAGTTTCATTATGACCTCATTCACCTGTTGCTTAGCTGCTTCTTGCTACCTGACAGTTGCAGTTGTCTATATTCTGACATCAGCAGAAGTTCAACCAATATGTAAAACTAGGGCTTATACAGACATAAACTTCTAGTAGGAACAATTGTCTAGTAGGAACAAGTAGTCTAGCAGGAACAATTAAGCAGGAATCAGAGCAGCAACCATCATTGGGAAGTAATAGGTTGCAATTAACAATGTTAATCGTAAAAGTATTGCTTTTTAGGGTATTGAGGTAATAACATCATTCCTTTTGTAAAGGAATGCTACAAAATTGTAATAGTGATATTACTGTTTGTATCACAAGTAACATTCACTCATTATTTTTTTCTCACTATTTTTTGGGGGGATAATGCTTGGGTAGTATTTTCATACAATTTGGGAAGGGGAATTTTATGCTACATCTTCTCTTTCTAGATTTTTTTTTTAAGGAGATAAAGAGTGACAGCTTCAATGAGTTACTCTGTACTCTGAAAATAACTAAAATGGTAATAGCAATGAATTACTTTGCTTTTATTGTGGCAACAAATTCTACAAAATTTAATGTTATTTTTACATCAAATTATATAAAAAAGTTAACGCTACTTGCAGCAAGCTCTGAGGGGAACTGGTAAAAAGGGTATCTTCATTTTATTGAAAGAATGGAGGATAATGTAAGAAAGAGACAGACATTGGAGGAAGAAAAGGAAGGAGAAAAAATTTGTACACATAGAAATTTCCAATCAAAGCAAGAAATGAAGAGAAGCAGGAATTATATTTTGCAAAAAAAAAAAAAAGTTAATCCTTCTGTTGGTCAGATAGACAGCCAACACACTGTAGTGGTTTGAGTAGGTTTGCTTGCGGTCTTCACAAGTTGGAAGTGACTTGAAAGCACACAAAAATGACATTGGTCAGATAACTGGGGAAAAAATGATAAGAGAAGATTGAATGTGGCCATTCCTACTCTGGAATAGATGATCAGACGGTTTTGGGGGTTGTTTTTTGTTTTTTTTGTTTTTCTAAAAGAAGACTACAGCTAAACAATTGCATCTATTTGAGTAGGCTGGGCAAGCTTATAGAGTTGGAAAAATATTCAAAACTATTTTAAAAATAGTCAAAAAAGCCCCCCCCCCCGAATCTTGAGAAACCACTGATAAAATGAATTCTGGACTGACAAGAATCTTTACAGTTTGGGACTTATTCTGTGCAAAATTCACCTGTGGTTGTTACGTGCAGAAAACATCATTTTTGGATGGAGAGGGGAGCATTTTTTGTGTGTGTGGAAAATAATATAAATTCCTATTTTCTGCATAGGAAACCTTTGAAAACTTCATGGTTTTCAAAGACTTTCTTGCAGTGGGAAAAAAATTGCTGAAATTACTCTGCTACTTTTGAGAAGAAATTTAGTGAAGTGTTATATACAGTATCTGATTTTGTACACAATTTCCAGTCTAACTAAAGAAATGGCTGTGTGCAAAGAAGATGGCTTTGAAACACATACAACCTCCAGTTTACTTAGCTCAACAGGTGTATGTAAGTCCCTAAAATTTGTGAATAGGATCAATATTTCAGATGTACTATAAAGTATACTTGGGCATAACTAAGAATTTAATTGGGTTTGAAATTTGACAGCTCATGAATCCTGTTGCAGGATAACATGCATCTTGCCTCAGAAGTCTGTACATCTAAAAGACTGGAAAAATATTTTGGATGAATAATATATATGCAAAACCATGTCTATGTTTTAAAATATCAGTGGCTAAAGACCAGTAAGAATGAAGAATGTGCAGAACAAGTACCTTGTGAATATGCTTTAGTCGACTGGAAGATTCCATACAAATATGTGCATGTGAAAAAATGTACATAAATATGTGTATATTTTCAGTTGTTTAGAATATATATACCAGAAAGTGGCAGGTGGATGGGATAAAAAGCTCACAATCTGATATGAAACAAGGATGGGACAAGAATGCTAGTGGGATTTGGAGAAGCTGGGGAAAACTAGCAAAATCAAGTCTTAAAATATTTCCCATACCCAGGATTAGTGAACTCAATTACAGACAGAACTATTGGCCCTGTAGTCCATGGTTTTTACAGGCCTCCCTGTATTTGAGATGCATTCAGATGAAGCTCACACAATTGCCTGTACGTGCCTAACAAACTAATATTCTTCGTAGAAGTTTAAAAGCAATCTGAAGTTTCAGGTTTTTAGCAATAATCTGCTGATACTTATGGTCCATCATGCATGCTACCCAGATAGTGGGCGAGATTCTCTTTGGAGACTAATAAAAAAATCCCTTACAGAATGGTTCAGGCACTTCAATATTATACTGACCACAACTATCTTGCAGATCAACCACTGACTATAAATTACAAGCTACTGATATAATATTTGAACTTTATTGGCTTATAATGAGTTTTTGAGCTGTGACTAAAGCTCAGGCATATAAATTTAATTCCAACAGAAGCTTTAGGATGGTTTGCTATTTCATTTCATTATCTGTGCTATCAGCATTTTTTTATATATATCAGTAATATTTTAAAGCTGACATTAACCGCTAATATAGGTTGCAACCAAACTGGTATTTTAAAAAGGAAATAAAAGTAAAGATACTCTTTTTCTTTTCTTTTTCTTTTTTCTTTTTTTTTGGAAAAATTATGTTACAATACTACCTCAGAAAACATAATCTGATTTAACAGGAAAAGTGAATTTAACACAAGGAATTGTTCAAAGTCTATTTTTAAAATCTATACAATCTATCAAAAAAGGTAAGATAACAACAGCACTGATTTGTTCAAGAAAACCATTGATGAAATTTAAATTTTCAGATTTATCCAGGAGAAAAGAGAACCTAAATCATGTATTGCATTAATTATTTTGTCCTTCCTGCTTAAGAGAAAACTAGGATATCATCAGAGGCATGAGGATCCAGAAGATGTTGCCTATAACTTAACATACTGTTAAAATTGCAGAATAATTAATTGCAGAAAGCTGTAGGATGGCTGAAGTGAAAGGGTACATCATGCAAGGGATGATGAGTGGCACCCAAGAGGGTCAGGATAAATTCCACTATTGAAGGAACAGAGATCCATTATGAATATTCAAAATCTTTATGCTTTGTAACAGGGGAAAGATCACAAAACCTCTCTGTTCAGCTAAGGTGTTTCCTGAGCTCAATAGCCTACAAAAACCAGAAAGCTGTCATGCACAAAGCTTACAATCTTGTAACTATTTCCTGTTTATATTTATGATTGTAGTACCATTGCCATAAACATAAATACCACTGAAATCAATCTTAAAATCCAGCTAGCCCCACCAAGGGCCAGATTTCTGTGGCACTGGTGAGTGGAGCACTGAAGGACAACATATCCAGCACTCTCCTGCCAGGCAGCAGCTATTCATTGATGAATTGTTACATGACTGTGTGGCCCTGCTTCTGGTCCATATACCACTGTGCATTGGTGGGATGGGCCTGCATACCTAGTTACCAGGCCATACACTCCCACTCTGTGATATGGCATAATTGGCAAATATTTAATTGGTATGAAATATAAATTATACACTGACATAGCTGAACATAAGTGATGCAAAAGTAGGTCAAGTGGGACCTCAGAGCATGGCCATCTCATAGTCAGGAAAGCTACAGAGATAATGAACTTGCAAATATCCCTCAATGACTTGACCTTTGGAAACAATAGCATCCAGAACTGCCTCTGCTTCCTTTTCCCACCAAATTTCTCCTTTGTTTCCTTACCTGCCTAGCAGTTGAGGAGCTACCACAATTCCCACCAGTCCTTTGTCACCTAATTCTAATGCCATTAGCTTGTTCTGGACCCCGTTGTCTACTCTGCTAGAAAGCCATTAGCACCTTCTCCCTCAGGCCTGAAGCAGGTAGATAAGCCCTGGCTTTTTCCCATATTTTCTGAAAACTGGATTTATAAGTTCTCCCTCTACTACAGACCTAAATTGCTCTAAAACAGGGTGAACATTTGCCTTCTTAGCTTTTTTTTTTTTTTTTACCTTCTGCTTCTCCTCACTCTCATTTACCACTGACATTAACAATCTAGGCTGCTGAAAAATCAGTGGTACTTTTTAAAAAAGATTTTAAAAAATAGTAACTCAAACCCAAAACAAAACTCCTCCTTCTTCTTTCTCTTCCAGAAAGAGAATGAAATATTCTCCTGGCAATATGGTATGTGAAGGCTACTGCAGTTTTTGTGTTTTTTTGTATTTCTTCCACTTATTGTATACTGAGATCTTCTTGAAGTGTACATTTACCTTCAGGTTTCTGTCCTTAGGAGATTGGTAAGAGATGGCTCAAGCTACAAGATCTGCTCATGCACATGCTTCAGAATAGGACACAGAAAGCTTTAAACTGAATATTTCTAATGTTCATGCATATTTAGCCTATATTAATCAGCACAAGCTATATGACTCTAGAGCTGAGAGAACAGAGGAAATGATCACCAAATATTTGAATGAACAAAAAAATGAATTATGTTTTACCAGGTTGATGCCCCTTTTTATTTCTGCAAACATTCAAATGTAGCATCAATTACTTGTGCAAATGATTGCTGGGAGGGGATCTTCCAGCTCTCCTATGATTGATGTAGTCCTGAATTTTAAACTGGTGATCACCTTTGATGAGTGATGAGTGCTTTTAGAAATACAGCCACTGTGTAATACTAGCAGATACAGCTATGCAGCTTCATGTAGCCTATCTATATTTTACTACATCCCACCAACAAGGTAGCTTTATGCACTTGAAAACATGATGGGTTTTCTCTACCATCAACTAGCTCAGCAACAGGGATAGAAAGAATACTCAAAAATATTTGAAAAAAATGGTTTTTTAAAAGTTTTTGTTTTTTCCCCTAAACTGTTAGGAAGCCTGTTGAGGAAAATTCTGAACTGATGAGATCTTTGCTGTTTGGGACATTCTGTGTAAAATTTGCAGAGAACTGTTATTTGCACAGAACGACTATTTTCTGTGCATATAGTGCTGTTTTTTGTGCAAAGAATTACACGTGAATTTTGCATAGAATAAGCCCTCAACTGCAAATACTATTTGAAAACTGCACAGTTCTCAAAGACTTTCTCTAAATGGCAAGAAAAAAAGCTAAAATTACTCATTGTTTCTATTGTGAATTAAATTAGAAAAGAACTGCAGCCTTACCCAGAAATTAAGGTGTGCATACAGACCAGTGGAAATCAAATGTTAATATACTAACCAGCTCTTTATAAAGAAAAGGAAGGAAATTTCTTATATCAGTTGCAAGGTCAAACCTACCAGAACAAAGCAAGGAAATTGCTTATGGTTATTTCTGCTATCTCCCTAGACATTCCCCTATGTTGAAAGCCAGAGCCTTCTATGTCACCCACTCTAATAGAATTCCTTAGGTCCAGTGGAGAGATATTTAAATTAATACCCAACATTCTGTCCAGAGCTGGGACTCAAGGCAGCTATTCCATCACTTGTTTTGAAAGAAGATTAAACTGCCTGTCTCACTGGCTTATCTATATGGATAGATGAGGGAGTCTATATAAATAAAGAGGGGATTTTATCTACCAGGGACTATGTGTTCACTTAGCCCAATATTATGTCTCCAGGGTCTCAGGCATTTCCTGTTGTATAAATATTTTAAGTGGAAATGCTTGGTAATGAGCCTGGAGCCTTTTGCCACTGAGCTACAGTGCCTTACCAAATTATTCTGTCTTGTTCCTCTACTTCACCAAACAACTGATTGGTGGGATTAAAGATCTATACATGGGAAGTCATGCACAATTGTTGTCTGTTTATTTTGGGGAACATGTTCAGCTCAAGAACAAATAAGTGTGTGTCCTGTATCACAAGGAAATGTAGACACAAAAACAAATCAGGCCCCCTTACTTGAATAAAAAAATCCACACAAATTCATGCATTAACTTGGATCTTTAAGTCATATTGACAAGCATTCTTTTCTACTGATGTAAATGGTGCGTGTGTCCTCCCATTTTCGTTTCTATCAAGGTGCTTCTTTAGTATCTTCTTGTCTACCTTGACAAAGCCCTCTACAAGGTTTCAAATGCAGACTCTTTTTTTACTGTCTTGAGTCATTCATAAGTTGCTTGAAACTTTTAGGATATCTGTTTTGTTCCATCTCCTACACCCAAATTTGGAAGGGATACTTCTTGTGTCACTTCCTGGAAGGGGACAAGAGCACAAGGAGGTAGCAAGATATGGGGAGGCAGAGCTGTGTATATCATACAGTCTGCTCTGTAGCCCATAACCTAGTTTGCTGCCTTTGTGTGCTGGACAGGATGTGGTCCCATAGCCAGGTTTAAAGTACAGTTTATCCAGTCTTATTTAGATTCCATATGTGACATTTGATGAGGGAAATCATTGCCATATTATTTTTCACCTCATATAGCACAGTGACTTAGGTCGTCTCCACACAACAGCATAATTCTCAAGACAACAATCTCCATGAGGTTTTAGAACAGTGGTTCTCAACCTGTGGGTCCCCAGATGTTCGTGGACTTCTGCTCCCAGAAGCCCCAGCCACTATGGTCAATGCTCAGGGCTTCTGGGAGCTGAAGTTCACAAACATCTGGGGTCCCACAGGTTGAGAACCACTGTTTTAGAAGCTTTTCAGCAGCAACCAAACTCTTAACAAATACTGTTGAAACAGCTCAGAATCCAAAAACTGACCAGTAGCTTTAGCAAGCAGCCAAAAGTTTACAAAAGAGAAACAAGGCAAGGCTTGCAAGATAGCAAGAACCTTAAAGAATGGGCAACTAGCTAAGTGAAGCAAAAGAGAATTAACAGAACTGTGGAAACAGGTATAAGGAGCTGCTAAAGTACTGTTAGCTCTGTGGTCTGCAAAGTCTGGAGCAACCCAAACTAGGCCAATAGGAAGGGGAGCAACCACAAGAGCTAAATGAAAATTACCAATAGCTTGATTAAGCTTCAGTCTAATATTAATGTTCATATCCTCAGGGTGGATTTAATATTATAATTTGGGGCCACCTATATGCACATGTGCAGTGCTTGAATGCTGACATGATAATGTATTCATGAAATAATTTCCTATACATGTGGAGTTATCTCCTCCTTAGGAAGGACCCTATAATACTTGTAGACTATATGAGATGCAGTTTGGTTTGTGTTCAGGGAACACTTGATTTGCTGTGTGCCTTGTGTTCCTGATTCTGCAGAATATGAAATAAAACTTTGATCTCTCCCTCTCTGTGGGTTATTGGCTAGCCCACTGAGCATAAACCCTGCTGACAGTACCTTCTCTGAGAAAAATCCAGGTGACACCATTGTACCTAGAATGGCATCCCCTGGCAAACAGCCATCACACATCTCTCATTGATGCTGGTCCAGTTTCTGCCATATACTGCAGTTCATAGGGATTCCCAAAGCTCATCAGCTCAACACAACAACTATGCCATATGACACACTTCTGCATAAGCATTGGGGCCCCAGTACACCTTGTCATCAACTTACAGGAGGCCAGGTGTTCCAGAGATGACTTAAAACATGTTCAGTTCCTCAAGCTTAAAGGAGACATTCTTAAATGGGGTACCCCCCAGAATGGTAAAACTAGAACTGAATTATTTTTTTCTCCTGAAAGGTATCCTTAAAACTGCCTTAATGAGTTATCTCACCCTGCCTAATCCTTGGGCTATCCCTGAGATGTTTCACAGCTATCCTCTGAGCTGTTTCATTTGTACTGTGCACAATTCAAATAACCTTAAGCTAATAAAATAGCAATCCCTATTTCATAGCAATGATGCCAAATAAATAATCCATGGAAATCAAACATTCTTCATTCACCACTCTGTTTTGTTTAACGGCCTCAAGCTAGTTGCATTGTTGTGAATTAACTCGCAGGAATCGTATGTAGTCTTATACTTTAAAAAGGGTGGACAAGAGATAGATTACAAATATAATTGATATTTATGTAAGCTTAGCAAATCATTCTATTTTAGGGTTTTTACATCTCAAGAAATCTTCTTTCTAGTGCAAAGACTATAATAGTTGTAATCTTCAATGTAATATAATGGTCAAAAGCAATCAAGGATTTGGGATGTGCATTTCCAATCCAATGCAAATTTGTACTTGATAAAATTAAGTAAAACATGTTTAGCATAATCATCTGTGACCTCATTCACATTTTCTTTAATCACAAGCTGCATGCTTCAGATCACTTACTCCAGAGTAATGGAGATGAAGGCAATGAAACTTCTGTGGATTATGTTTGCTGAAAATGATGTTTTGAAGCATTGCTAGGAACAATTCATCTGGAAACAGATACTTTTCTGTTTCCCCCCTTTCCTGATGTTTATTGTATGGCACGCAATCCACACAGATAGTGAACCATTGAACTGAAGGTAGCCCAACACCTAGATATTGTGATCCATCCCTAGTTCAATAAGCCTCCTGTTTTTAGCTTCTGCCTGAGACTACAAAAAGGAGAGGCCTGTTAAAAACCAGCAGGCAGCTATAAAGGCTAGGCTTTGTCTGGTGTAGTCACATGAGTTTGAACTGGGAACCATTACAGAGAGAGAGAGATGTGCATTAAATTGTGTTTCAAATTTCATTACATTTTAATCTGTAAATTTGGTTTATAATGTATTGGTCTAGCCCTGCAAACATGTTTTACATTGTATTTTTACTAAATCACTGAGAGCTCCCTTGAGTCTCATTTTGAAACTCATAATACATCTAATAAAACAATTACATAAAACATTTCTACATCTCATGAACAATGTTGCCAAAACTCATACTTCCAAAGGAATCACAAAATTATGGAGCAACTACAGGAAAGACTCTGTCCTCTGTTTAAATCAACCAGACCCCTTTACAATGGGACATACAGCATATTATCAGGGATAAACTGCAGACTATGGCCAGATTTATATAAGTAGGATTCCCCAACACATAATGAGCCCAGATTCTTATATTTCAAATGTGTAGTAGTGTTAGTAGTGAAAGCCATTCTTCATTAAGAATTTTCTTTTCTTTTCTTATTGAATCTCAACAGTTGACATGACTGAGCAGCCAAGCTCTCCTGTCTAGGGGCATACTCAGACATTGCTTGCTTTTACCCATTTATTTACTGCCAGAGACAGAAAAGTTTCACTGGTAGCACAACTCAAAATATTTTCCTTATATCTTTAACAAATTTCAGATATTCAAAATGCAGACAAATTTCCCATGGGCTACAATGTTCTAAATGCTGTTGTTACTCCTGACTACATTATATTCACCAAGTGAGATCTACCTATGGCCCTTCTCGCAGCATACCTTAATTGTGCGGTGTTCCAGCATCATTGTGAGATTGCAAATGGTAGATTGGGCCCAGTATGCAGCCTCTTTTTTTCTGCAGGCACCTGGGTGTTCGTGGAACAGCACTGGCATTGCACCATGTGCGTGTTCCACAGCCCCACATCCTTGGCCACTCCAAGGTCCCACCCCATCCTAGCTCCACCGCACCTGATTGGTCAATTTTTTTAAAAAAAATTGCCAGCAGCCATACTAACATTAGTACAATAGATAGTGGTAACGGTTTATTGTGTCTGCCCCAAAGGAAGTTCAGCAACAGAACTTTGGCTTTCTCTGAAATGGCAATGGGGATGGGTGGGGGGATGGAGGAGGAAAGGTAATCCTTGTGATAGCTCGCAGCCATTTCCTTTGTGGAGCTGGCCATTTGACACCCACTAGCAGGCACCATCATGCTAATGTGCTAAAGGTGGTGCCAGCTTAAAAAAAAAACTTTTGAAATTCAGCTGGAGCCTGGGGGCTGATGTCATCGCAGGGATTGGCAGTGACATTACCCCCAGAGTGGCCGTCCTGGCTGACATCTCCTCACATGTTTGCTAGTACAACGATGGCAGCGGATGGACTGCTGTTGTGCAGAGCTTCCCCTGGGAGTTGTTGAAGGAGGGACAGGCAAGGACTACCCACACCTCACCCATTCCTGGGTTGTTCAAGGAAGGACACGGGATGGAGACTCCACATGGGCCCAGCTATTGCAATTGCTGAAGGACATGAAAATGAAAATGAAAAATAGTAGGATTACCACTGCCTGAAGCCGGGATAGTACCTGATTGGCAACAATGTCATGCGGTAAGGCAGCTCCCAGAGTGGGAGCAAAGCGTGGCCGATGCGAATTTAACACGTCTTGTGAAAAGGGCCTATGTGTCACTTTACCATTGAAAAATTGATTTAATGACTCTATATTAGTTGTGGGAAAACCCATAGGATTTGGGTTAATATGAGATTTTATGCCACTTTCATCAAAACATCATCTGGCCAAATCATGGAAAGCAGCAGAAAAGGAAAAAAACAACTTTTTTTAAAAAAGTAGAGAAATTTGCTTTGTAATTTCCTTTTACAGGTTTCATCAGGAAAGCTATCATCTTGATAATCATAATTACTATTCACTCTGTCATTTATGTCATACATTACATGACATGAGAGAAGTTTGACACTAAAAAGGAAAGGTCAGAAAGGGACCATAAGGCCTAAATGAAATAGGATCAAGTTGAAGAAAACAGTTTGCTTAGATATAGAAAAAATTATATGCTCTTAATGATTTCAAGCTAAGTTAAACATGCATGAACATATATACTCACACCCACATTGTCTCTGCACCTCCTTGCCACAGATAGAGAACAAGGGGAGGATAGAGGCAAAAGCTTTCCCTTTAGCTCCTGTTGGATATTTCTGAGAGTGATGGAAGTGGGAGTGACTCAAATCCTGATGTTGCTTTGAACTTCATCTGAAGTCAAGCAAATGGACTAGGCTAGACTGGGGTCCTGGAAATGGGAAAATTGCCTGTGCCTGAAGGATCACCTCCTCCCATACAATCCATCCATGTACTCAGGTCTTCTGGGGGCCACTTATTTAAACCAGCCAGGCCTAGACTGCCAATGGTCACCCAGAGGACCTTTTTGTCAGCTGCCCCCAGACTGTGGATGATCTCCCAGAAGAGATTTAGCAGAAAACACACTGTCTGAATTTAAGAAAGTACTAAGCACCTATCTCTTCTAGAAGGCCTACCCAGTCAATTTTTAACTATGAATTTTAAATTGATGTATTTTAAATAGTTTTATCTGTTTTTAGTTTTATTTTAATCTATGATGCATTCTGCCTTGAGAAGAGATGTGTAATAATAGTAATAAATTATTATTATTATTATTACAGTCAACCCTCCACATTTGTGGGTTTCACTTTTGCGAATTTGATTATTCATAGATTATTTGCTATCACTTCTGCCATTTTTAATTGAAACTGCAAGCCTTGTGAGACTGATAAACTGCTAACAAGTCTGCTAAGTCCTCTTAAAAATTGTGTGGGACAGCAGTGGAGGTGGCAGGAAGCCCCACCACCCACCCACTTCTGCCTTGTGAAGGAATCTTGATGCCTCAAAGGAATTCACTGTGGGTTGAATATGGTGATCATACTTTTTTGTGTTTAAAATATGGTGTTTGGGAGGGCCTAGAGCAGTGGTTCTCAACCTGTGGGTCCCCAGATGTTCGTGGACTTCAGCTCCCAGAAGCCCCAGCTGCTATGGTCAATGCTCAGGGCTTCTGGGAGCTGAAGTCCACGAACATCTGGGGACCCACAGGTTGAGAACCACTGGCCTAGAGCTATTCACAGTTTTTCTACTTTCATGGGGGTCCTGTGCCCCTAACCCTAGCAAATGTGGAAGACAGACTATACTTATACTACTACTACTACTACTATTATTATTATTTCCTCAGGAGAGCTTCCTACTGTTCCTTTAGCACACATTCAAGACAATACTTCACATTGCCCCCACCTCATTTCTCCCTCTGCAGTATGCAAACAGGAAAACTAGAGGAAGAAAAGTCACCACTGCTTTCATCTTCCTCATTCTTTCCTCTTCCTTCTCCCAAGGAAGAGATAGGTTGGGCAAGACTAGCTGGTGGCCAAGTAGGGTCATGTTCTTCACGTGGCCTAGCTTCTCTCTTGGTATTAACTGTGCTGAATTAATTGTGGGGGTAGCAAGGGTAGAGGTAATAACAGCATAGTTGCATTCATATTCTAAATCATGTAGCAAACAATGTTACTTTGGTGTAACAAGCTGGCCTAAACCCAGTTGGTAGTTATATCCAGAATATAGTTATTGAGTCAGCTGGTGAATGATATGATGACTCTTACGAAAACCTGATGATACAATACATCTACTCTACTTGGGATTAGCAATTGGATTTAGACCACAATGTTTACATGTTATTTCTTCTTATAACTTTTTGGGGTTAACTTTTTAGATGATATATATTAATTAATGAGTTACTAAAGGTGGTAACAGTAATAAATTATTGGTGATTTTTTAATTACTTTCATAAAAATTACTTTAACTTTGCTAATTCTAGCCTTCCTCCACTGCATGTCCATCCAGTGTTCCAAGTTAGGAGTCCTAAACTATGAGTAGAGTGTGGATTTTAAGGTTTCTGCTCCAGCCAACCAAGGGAATTGAGAGACAGTTCTGATTAAACAGGTGAAATTTCTCAGCCAGGGGTGTCTGCACTTTCCTGGGCAGTCATTAGATTTTGACTAAAGCAAAGTTTCACCTTGAGGAAAAATATGCAAGGAAGATCAAGGAAAAGTAGAAGAAATTTGATAAGACATGTATAATATATTCCTCCATGTTTCTTCGCATATCTTTTGTTAGCAACTGTACGCTCACTGCACTGTGCGTGTACACGCAGCTTACAGACTTGGGACCAGAACAGGCACAGACATGATATTCAACTGCATAGTTTGTGTGATATATACTACCCCTAGTATCTCAATTATTCTTTAAATTCTCTTAATCTCATTTCTGAGATCATAATTAAGCTGACAGACCAATCTTCTGCCCAGAAGGACCATGATTCAAAACCATTCCCAATGAGCATAATGATTCACTATTGTTGTCCAGTGGCCTTAAGCAAACTCAGCCAAATTCCTTATCAAAAGAACATATTTCTCTCCTTTCTTTCTTTCTTGTTTTCTTTCTTTCATGATCACAGCATTTTAATGCACAGACTGGGAGATGTCGAAAAGGAAAGAAAGCTGATAAATATTAATGAACCTGAATGGCTGAACATCCTGATCAAATGTGCAATACTTATGTGAGGGAAATCTTTTTATCATGACAAAGAATAAACAGATTTACAACTGGGCAATAAAGAGAACAGATTTGTAGATTAATTATCTTCAGCTCCTATCACAGCTTATTTCATACTCAGAAACTATTTGTGAACCACAAATGATGTATATGTTTTGCTAACAAGTGATTTCCTTATCTTTATCTCAACGAAAAATATGTATGTATACTCAAACCCCTTCTTTTTCTTCACATCAGACTGACAGGTGCATTTGTCTTAATAATTCAAGAAGATTGTTTTTTCAAGAATCTTTCCCATCCCCATTTTCCACTTTTCAAAATAAAGGAAAAAGGAGGTCTATTTCCAATCACAATATATTTGGCAACAGAACTGGGCCTTTTTCCTATGATTCTGAAAACATGGGTCCAAAACATCTTTAAATTGTCTTTAGTTCCTCTTAAAGGGAAACTAGAAGTAAATATGGGAGTTACACCTGAGGCAAAAACATCTGAGGAATTTTGAGGAAAGGCAAAAGAAGTTCAAGAAGAATGAACAAAGGTCTCAGAGGAGCTTCACATAGTCTAGCTTCAGGTATCAAATTGCAAACACAGTGTCCCATTTCTGTTTCTCTTCTCTAAGTCTGTTAATCTGGCAATCACTTGAAGGCTTGGTTTGAAACCTTGAAAACCTCTAGAAGTATATGGAATATATGACCTTTGTGATGTGGAAACCACTGCAAGCAGTGCCAGGTGCTCTTTTAACTGGAATTGCATTCAAACTCTTGGGAAGCAGCTGTATTATACTGGACAAAATAGATCAGATTCACAATCCAAAATTTACCAGATTGATTCAGAAGCAAGCTACACTTATTTCAATGAGACTTGTTTCTGAGCTAACAGTTAAAATTGTCTCTGGTTTCTTATTATATTGTATTTACTTGTTTTTCACCCTTATACCATATATGCAAAGTGATGTTTGCTCAGTTATAAGAATATGGTATTCCATTTGTGTACAATCATCAAAATGACTAAAAACTAGAAAAAAATCCCTTTGTACATAATGCTGCTCCATGGGTTATTTCAACAACCGACTAACAGTGCTCATGAACTGTTCAAGTAAGTTTTTTCATGGTGTGATCCAAGGACTGATATTTAACATTTCTCTTATGCATTCTGCTTTTGGGCAAGAAAGGATGTCTATTATTAGAAATATGGCTGATACTAGGTTAGATTTACAGGAAAGCTCACATCACTAGTTTTCCATATGCAAGATGGAGCAAGCTTGTTTTCTGCTGCTTTACAGACTAAGATGTGGAGCAATGGCTTCAGACTTCAGGAAAACATATTTCACTAAAACGTTAGGAAGGAATTCCTTACCATAAGAGCAATTTAACAGTGGAATATGCTGCCTGGGAGTAACATATTCGTTCTGTGGTGGTTTTTAAACAGAAGCTGGATGACCATCTGTTGAGAACGCTTTGATTGTGTATTCCTGTATAGCAGGGAATTGGACTCTGTGGCCCTCATGGTCTTTACCAGCTGTGATTTTATGATTCTATAGGTTTTTTAAAAAACAACGACAACAATAACCTGCAATACTGTACTAACCCAGATGCCAGCCCTCATGGGACTTTCTTTTGAGGAAAGAGATGCACAGGATTGTACTGTCAGTCATGCAAAGGGTTTTTGTTGCTGATGTTTTATGACTATTCCTAAACATGAGAAACTTATGCTCTTTATGCTGACAAATGCATATAGAAAATCTTTTCATTTCTTATTCAACACAGGAAGACTGGGAACAGAGTGGGTGGCAGTTAGGGGGAGGGGCTTGTGTGGGTGTTCACATCCCCTCCCCTCTTCTGTCTTTCCTATAACCAGGATGAGCACCTGCAAGTGTGCATGTGTCTTCATATTGCCTGTCAACTTACAGTGAAACCTCATTGATTGCATAGGGTTTTCTTAGGCAAGTGTTAGTCAGAGGTTCCTTCCTCTGAAATCCTGCATATGACCCTTAAATCCATTACAGTCCTCCCTCTACATTCATGGGTTTGAACTTTGCAAATTTTATTATTCATGAGGCATGTGCTTGCCTTCCCTCCCCCACTTTCCCCCTCTCATTCCTTTGCATTCCTGTCAAGGTCAGAGACCTGGGCAGTGAGCCAGCCCAGAGAAGAGAGTGGGAGAGCCAGCAAAGTCCAGCCAGGAGGAAACAAACAAGTACTTACTCAAAGAAGTTCACTTACCAGAGTGCCAAGCAAAGCCATAGTCAGAGTTCCAAAGCCAAGGATCAAGAATCCAGAGATCAATTCAAGGTATCAGGAACCAGGTGCTGGGAGCAAGGTACAGGCAAGAGGAGGGCTTGTAGGAAGTTTGCCAGAAGCAAAGGGAAGCGTCCAGGCAGGCAATTATATAGCCCCAGGCACAGGTGTGTCCAGTCACTGCTTCTTAAACTTAGCCAAGGAAGCCTCCTCTTGCACAGCCCTCTTGAGTCTCCACCTTGACTGGGGGCTTATTGAACCAGGCTCCAGAGCCTCTTCAAAATCAGATCCCTGTTGCTCCAAAGGAGCAGGCACAGAATCGGAGCCCTGTTGCTCTAAAGGAGCAGGCAGAGGGATGTCCGTGCCTGCTTGGTCCATGGCAGCAGGGGGAGCTCTTGAGTTGCAGGCCTCATCTCCATTCAGAGCCACAGGGTCCAACAGCTGCTGCTCATCAGCAGCAGCTCTGATAGGGGCTTCAGTTATCACAATTCCTCACCCCAGGCTTGCCAGGCTTGTGTTTAAAATGGCCTTTTTTTCTTTCTTTTTGGGTGAGAAAAGGCCCCTCTCATTACAAGGGGTATGTCTTTTCTCCCATGTAGCTGCACTTTCTGCTGTGTGATGGCTGCTGATTGGTCAGGTGCTCTCTTTGCTCCCACCCCTCCCTTTTCAAGATGGTGGTGTAACTCCAGGATTTTGAACAGGTGAATTCTCCAGAGGCATTATCATGAGAACCAGTTGCCAGCAAGGAAAATGTAAGGAGGAGCAATGAATGAATGAATGAATGTATGTGTGAATTGTGCTCAGGGGGTGAAGGATGGGCACCTCATATCTCCGGAAAGGTACCACTGGTACAAACCCTAGGAGCCAAAAAATATACCTCTTTCCTGTTCTGTCATGCCTCACTCTAGGAATCTAAATGTTCTCAAGCGCCTTTTCTAGAAAGTATTCCTGTATGTAGGTTTGGAGGTGTGTTGGGTGTATTCCTCTGTCAGGGGGAACGTAGTTATCCCTTCTCTATTTTAAATGGGAATGCATGAGAGGGAACAGGGTGGGTGGAGAAATACACAAACTAACCTATGTTATCTATGTCTTGACCACTGTTTATCCACTAAATGCTACTGTTCTAAATCTGTTTATTTTTCCAACTTGTGTGTGTGTGTGTGTGTACATAAAAAGATATATTTAAATAAAAAGGAAAACTTCAAAGAACAAAAAAAAAAGATAGTTACTAGAAGTAACTTGAAAGGAAGAACTGTGCTCTTCTCCCTTTGAGGGAAAAGTATTGGTAAGCTCTTTACTGTGTCTTTTCTCCTCTGTCCCCCAACACTGGGGTTAGAGGCAAAGGAACAGGGAGGGAGCCCTGAAGGGGGAATTGCAGGGGTGGAAATTATTAATGATTTTTCCACTTTTGTAAGGGTTCTGTGCTCCTAACCCTTGCGAATGTGAAGGGAGTACTGTACTTGTGGAAACTATGTAACACTGTGCCCTAAATGTTTGTTATTAAGGCTAGTGAACTTTTTGAGAGGGAAATCTATTGCAATTTATCATCTCCATCAGAGGGTGAGTCACTCTGCTCCTGCAGTCTTGGGGCTGGTGGCCAGCACTGCCTCACTTTGCAATTCTTTATAAGGGGCTGTCCTGCCCCTCCTTGAGCTAGTGTGATATAATGATTTGAAGGTTGAACAAGGACTCTGAAAGACTATGGTTTGAATCCCTGGTTAACCACAGAACTCCACTGGGTGACCTTGGGCAAGTGACACACTCTCATCCTAAGAGGAAAATAATAAGAAAATTCCACTGAGTAAATCTTCCCCAAACAAACAAACAAACAAAACCCTGAGAATAGAATTGTCAGCCCTTGAGAACTGGAGTTTCAGTATTCAGATTATTCTCTTCAGGTTAGTAAAGAATTAAACATGTGGTGTTTTCATATTTTGCTATAGAAGTTAGTTTGTCACTATTACAAACCTCTTTATGCTGTCTTTTCTATGGTGGCACTTCTCCAGTGAATAATAATGCAATTGATGGATGTGTATTATTCTTTGTTGTCATACAACTGCTAAAATGCTAATCTTGTAATGTCCAAGTATATATTGTTACAGTCTAGAGGTGGGTTTGAGGAGAAAAAAAAACTGCTGGACAATGTTGCCTTGATATTGTCATGTAACTCCAAACTTCTGTTCTCTATCAGCAAGATTCCGTGACTGACTATGCTTTATAATGTCACAGTGTTGACGAAGAGCTTCAGCGTCCCATTTTTGTCTGGCCTCCTGCCCTCACAAAGCTTCTTGGCTACCTCATATGTAGATTTCCCATCTATCATTTTGAATATCATGGAGTTGTGTGAGAGTAGCTATTTGTGTGTGTCTCTGTGTGCGTCCGTGCACATACGTGCATCTGCGTGGGTATGCATTTACAGAGAGTATATTTTAGACGTGTGTGAAGAATGTATTCTAGTGTTGTTGTGTTTTTGTTTTTTAAAAAGGACCTCAACCATTCCACAAACTGGATACAATTTGGATTGTACACAAACTGGATACAATTTACTTTCTGGAATCCATACCTGATAGACAAATGCAGCGACACTTGAAAAAAAATTCCACACATTTGTGAGCCTTCATACTTTGTGAGGTTTTGGGGGAAATAGCATATGTAGAAATAAAAGTGTGTGTGTACCTGTGGTTAAAAAAAAAAAAAAGTATGCTTTTTCCCCATAGAAAATGTATTTTGTCCCCTGTTTTTTTTCCCCCAGAAAATAAATCCCTGAAAGATTTTCTGAAGTGCAATTATCATGCAAAAACTGCATAGATATTTTTAATTTTTCCCACAGTGGGGAGAAAATTATGTATGTTATTCTTTTTTAAAAAATACTGTAAGGTAACCACACACAAAGATTTACATTCCAATAGTTTTGTCACCTGCATACTTTCTCTCCCGAACTCTTGGCCAATTGGCAAGCTCTTCCTTCACATGATAAAAATCTGAAATCCCTGATGATACAGTATCCAAAATTCAGGCCATTTAGATTAAGCTTTTATACTAGGAAAAAGGTTGTTTTCTTTAAAAGATTAATCAGTCTTAAACAGTCTAATTCACACAGCTGTGTTGAAATGTAACTCACAGGATCATCAAATATGTAATGTTCACCACTAGTTCTCCATATCAACCCCTTGTGACTTATCTGAGTCATGCACGTGGTTTTGTTTGGGCAGAGTGAGAATATCAGGAAGTGGGATATTTGATCAACATTGGATAAGGAAATGAAGGGAGAAGGAAGTGAATGATGGCTAAATACTTTCAGCATCCTCTGTTATCTATTTCTAGCACATGACCAAAGTTTTCATGAGTGACAGGGGCAGTCATACATTTGCTTCCCTCAGGAGTTTGGAGGTATATATTAGAATAATTTCTTAACATGTCTTAACATGTCTTCAAAAACAAGTCCCAAAATGCTGTGATCAACACATTTGACATGAGCTCGGAATTCAAATATAGATAATGCATAGCTTTTCATTTTTGTTTGCCTCAATGAGAACTTGACTCATTGACTTTCAGCATACTAGTTTTCAACTTCAGCAAAGCTTAAGAAGTTCATCTGCAGCAAGAAATACCCATATCAAATGTTTGCTGGTTTCTTTTAGGATAACCCAACACATCTGTAATTGTACAAATCCAATAAAGGCCCATTATAAATTGTGATAATAAAATATTGGTGTGTGAACTGATTGCTTTTAACAAGTTCATCTTGGTCCTGGGGCCCATTCACACTACACAATGATAGTGTTATTCTACTTCAGTTGCTGTGGCAAGATCCTATGTAATGCCTGGATTTACAATTTAGGGAAGGATATTTAGAATTCCCCGCCAGAGAGCTCTGAAGTTTCACCTAGCTACAAACACTAGAATTCCATATCATGTTGCCATGACAGTTAAAGTGGAATCAAAGTGGTACAGTTGTGTAATTTGAAAGGGCCCTGAGTATAAGAGACTATTAACTATATCATGTACATGTATTTTGATTTACTATCATTGGGAAGCAACCATGAGCATCCGATACTCTCCCACCCAAGTTATACACAGACAAATGTGTTAAACTAAAAATGTGTATTTTGATATATGTGCAGAAACATGTTTTTGTGAATTCCCCACACATCCACCCAAAATATGGGCACGTGTACTTGAACAAAATTGTGGATTAGATAAAACACCTACACAAATTTCCACTCAGGAAAAAGCAATGTCTCACAATCCAATATAAAACATGGTCAGGAAGAAAATACAGGTGGGATTCAAAGAAATGTAACCAAATTGAGTCAAAGGTTTTCCCATTCCTGTGTACAAAACCACGCTATATTTCACTATCACTATTAATATGTCTGTGACAGAAATTTGAGGATTATATTGAAAAGAGGCAGTCATACCCTCAAAGACCCATAACTCCATGCTGGTGGCACAGTTCAATAAAATAATGAGGGAATTATCAGCTATACAATAAAGAAAAGTCTAAGGCACTGTGTTATACTCCGCAGGCTAACTTTCTTATTTACTTCAAATCAGGGTTTAATCAGTTCAATGAGCAGATTATTCAGCTAAGCTTTAGCTGATTAATCACTGATACAAATTTTAAGTGATGACAGCAAGTGTTTAACCATCAGGGAAAAGATTGAAAAGCAAACTTGTTTCTTGCTTCAAGATGGCTGTGCTAATTTAGTAGGATTTTTTTTTAAAAAAATGAAACTATAATGATAGGTCTTCCATAATAATATGGGGTAGCTTTTCTTATTGATGTGAGCATTTTGTATCTGTCTTGCAACAGTCTCATAACAGCCTCACCTACTTCCACCTTTTGGCAACATGCAAACATATTTAATTGCACCTGAGTCACTGTTTAATTGGATAAGAAAAATGTTTTCTTTCACCCACCTGTACCACTATCAGTTGCTTGCTAGCCCAATCTCAATTTGTAATATACTACTTTTGAGAAAATCCTGACATTTTGGAGACCAGCTATACATACTTTCAGATGCCTTTGTAGGCCATTTCCACACTACACTATTATAGTGCTATCATTCCACTTTCATCATCCTATGGAATCCTGGGGTTTGCAGTTTAGGGAGTAGTATTTAGAATTCTCAGCCAGGGAGCTCTTTGGCCTTTGTAAACTACAAACCCCGGAATTCCAGAGGATGTTGAAAGTGGAATGATTGTGTTATAACAGTTTAGTGCAGAAATGGCCATGGTTTCAATAACATCACTCGATGTATAACATAGCTTGAATTTTTTCCCAAAGACCTCATCTTTCACTCTAAACTGCATTAACTGGTGATCCCTAATCTTCTTTTAGTGGTATCTATGATGATAACAACAGATAAACCACTCTTTCCTCATGTTATAGCAATAAGCCATGGACCAGAGACTGAGAAATGTAGTTTTGTCAAGGTACTTAGGACATAGCTTATGTGCATAGCAGCAATCTGTATGCTACCAACAGAAGAAACGAAGGGGCTTATCAGCCACACTACCCAAAACAAGTCTTCAGGTACATGGGTTTGGGAGAATGAGAAAGGAGTAAGTAGATGGGAGAAATTTAGGATGGAAAGAATATACAGTAGTAGTCCAAGATGGCTGAGAAATGTCTTTCTTATGTGTTGGGAAACTCTTATGAAATGAATCCTGGACTGATGAGAAGAGAATTTTCATAGCTCTGGACTTATGCTGTGAAGAATTCACACATAGAGTTTTATGCAGAAAACGTGTGAATTTTTCACATAATAAGTCTTCAACAGAAAATCGTATTTACTGCAGAAAAATACCATGTGTGAATCTTTTGCAAAATATGTTGTAAACTGCAAATAATCTTGACAACTATGCAGTTTTCAAAGACTTAGGCCATTTCTGCATTAGAGTGTTATAGTGCTATTATTTCACTTTCAACATCCTATGGAATCCTGGGGTTTACAGTTTAGAGAGGGGCCTTGTGGCCCTTCCCTAAACTGCAAATCCCAGGATTCCATAGGATGTTGAAAGTGGAATAATAGCACTATAACACTCTAGTATGGAAATGGCCTTTCTTGCAGCAAGAAGAAAATTGCTAAAATTATTTGTTGATCCCTTTCAGAACAAAATTAGTGAAGAATTACATCTTAGGCCCTTTCCTCATGGGGGGGGGGAAATGGGGTGGTGCACGCAGGGCGGAGCTTACCTGGTAGCGGGTTGCTCTGACCCTGTGGGGAGCGTGGGTTCACCGCTCTATACGCCACCGAATTTCGGTGGTGTTCGGCGGTGCCCAAATGGCAGCCGGCGGCTTCCGGCGGCGCTCCGCCAATCAGGGCAGCACGCCAGCTGGAAGCCCACCCCCGGGCAGATCTGCAGGGACGCGCTACCGCATTTCTGCAGTTCTAGGTGGTTTTTATAAAACTCGCAGCGCCACCCCTGCGGCTGTGCTAGAGCAGTTTGGGATGTAGAACCTCATCTTTTCCAACCGCACTAGCGCACCTCGCAGTGAAGAGGACCTCCTAGAGAGGTTGCCCTAGCGTGGGCAATATGCCCGTGTGGAAAGGGCCTTAGATGGAGAAAAGTTTTCCACGTAATGTAATCTAACGTCAAATGGCTAAGCTTCTGCTCCCACACTGAACCTGCCCCTTCCTTCTACCCCAGTCTCATCTCCTGCAGTGGCCTAGATATGATCCACAACCTTCTAGATGTGTGTTACTGCGATGGATATGCCTGAACCCGGGGTCTACAATTTAATATAAATTGGCTATTAAAAATATACCCCTCCATGTGCTTGAGAGGGTCCCAGATGAGCATGCATATGGGCATGGCTGAATGGCTGAAAAATACAAGAAAAATCCTGGTCAGGCCAGTAACTTTCCATCATGCAGCTTCAGGAGACCTCCAGGCAAGTACACATCAAAACTCAATCAAGCATGCACCAAAGCACACAAAAGATTCTCAGCCCCAAACAGTCAACTTGACAGGATTAGCGCTTCAGACTACACAACTTTCAAGCGCTCCCTATTTGCATAGTGTCTGCGCTATTGACAACCCTGTCAAAACCCAATCATCTTAAGCACTGACCTCTCAGAGGCTTTGTTTCAACTCCAAAACCCATTGTTCTCCCTGGGACCAGACTAGGCTCCAGGTACATTTTCCCCTATAAAAGCCCCTGACTCTGAGCGCTTCCTCGGATCGCTCTCGGCTTCCTCCCCGTCCTGCTGCCGCTCTGCCAGCCGAAGCCTTCCCCTCAGCCTCCATGTGCTGAGATTCACCTCTCCCAACTCTCTGGCTGTATTTCGGCTTCCTGGACGACAGGATCAGGTGCAGTATTTCCCCGAAAATCCCTCTTAAAATCCCCTATCTATTTCCATCCCTTTATTTTCTTAGGTCTGTGTGAGTGGGTGCGTAAGTGCGCAGTGACTTAGGTTTTAAATAAAGAAAATAATTATAAATCCATTTTGTCTGGGTTTTGATTTGGCCTGACCCCATAAAAGCTGGGTACAAGGTCTCGCTAGGTTACCCTATCTCTCTGGTGTGCTGGGTGTGTGCTTGGTGTAATTTAGAAACCCCCTTTTGATCAGGGTCAGACTAGGTGTCCTTTGAAGGAACCCCCAGGAATTCACCTGGTGACTGGGACCCCCTGTAAAATCCAGCAACCCGCCTGATGACTTGGACTCCTGTAACGTTGGCAAGCTGCCTGGTGACTGGGACTTCCCTGGACGCAAATTCACTGATCTGGTGACTAGGACCTCGGGAATCTCAAAATTGTCGATTGGGCTACTGGGACCCCCAGGACCCCAGAAAATTAGGGTAACATGTGGGATTCCAAGGAGGGTAGGAATTCTTTCCACTAGCACTGTCTGCTGCAATAATGGATGGGCACTCTTGGATACAACCAATGAATTAATTCTTCTGTAGCTTGAATTATAAACAGAGATGGAGAAATGAAGGAGTATTGTGACAGGTCCCTTTACCTAGGCTCGGCCTAAAACTTCAGCCCTTAGGAATGCTGCCACTCATCCTGCCCTTGTTTCCTTAATTAACTCCTCGTTGGATTAGGTTTCTGGGCCTCAAGATGACCCCTTAACTTTGGACTTGTGGTTATGTTGCTATATGGTTCTTGAGTTTTGCTGTGCATGACCTGACTCCAATTCAGGCTTAACAGAAATAAAGACAGGCTTAAAAACAACAGTGAGAATATGTTTATTGGACACATTCTTATCTATATCTATAATTTCAAGCTCCCCCAAATCTTAGGTAATTCTCCCTTCCTGTTTCAATCTACAATCCTGTCTCTTTCAGAATATCACACATCCTGTCTCTTTTAGACTCTGGCCCTTTCCGCACGTGGATGTTAACATGGACCAAGGCATCCTGGCACGGAGGTCGTCTGCACCTTGGATCGGACTAGGTGCGGACTTTGAACTTAGTTCCGTACCTTAGTCTGATCCAAACTGCCCCCAAGCGGTCCTCCAGCACGCTAAGGAAAGACTGGAAAAATCCAGTCTTTCAATTTTCTGAAACACGCCATTGCGTTCCTGTTTACCTGTGCAGCTGCGCAGGCTCACACCGATGTGAGCCTGCGATCAGTGGAGGGCAGGCTGTAGGCATGCCCAGCGTCAGCAGTAGGTCCACACCCACAAAGCTGCCATTTTCAGATGGGGCAGTGTGGATCTAAAGACCTCACACTGCTCCGGTTCGCCCTGGAGCCCTGCGGAAGGGCTCCAGGGAAAGACTGTGTTACTTCAGACCCAAGAAGAACTGATAAGTAACACCACAGAGCAATTCACTCGCTTCGTGCAGAAAGAGCCTCTGCCTCTGTCTCTGTCTGTTTTTAAAACTTTCTATTCCCTGGAAGTCCTCCTTTCACAACCAGTCTTAGCCCTGTCTGCATGCCAGTCTGCCTTCTTCAAAAGTATAGTCCTCACTTTCGTATTGAAAGAGAGCATAACAAGCCATCTACATTCTAAGCCCAGGGTGTAACGAACTCTGTCAGCAAGTAATCCATACTGCACTGGTTTTCTTTCTTTTCTTCAGACATGGGCAAGCAATGAGTATCATCATTGTGGGGAAACAGTATAGAATGAACCATATTTGAATATCCTGCTTGATTAAATAAAATGTTCATTGTAATAGTGGTAATTCTCTTCCAGATGTTGGATGCCCCTGTCAGTGAAACATACCTGATGCTGACTCTCCAAGAATTTGGGCACCACGCTCCACAAGACGACGTGCTGCTGATTGACGTGGGCAAATGTGTATGTGGTGATATCATTTTTGCCAGCAGCCATGTTTCTCATAACTTGCAGTTTTGTCCTAGCAGAACTGCACAACAGAAAATCTAACATTGTGAAGATTCAGTCATAGTAGTGCTTATTCTCCCCCTTTCCAATAAAACTCTTTTGTTCAGCATCCTAGCTAGGGAAAACTGCACTTTTATTATACTAGGGGCAAAAAAGAGTCACGGCCTACTAGCCTGTCCCTTACAGGAGCTTGTGGGGTCCTAGAGCTTTTGTTCACATGTGAACAAAACTCAGCAGCTTGGAACTCAAAAAACACGTAACCTCAGAAGCACTGCCATGTTGGAAAGAACCACAGGGGGCACCATACTTCTATCGCTCCTCCTGAGCAGGGATAAAAGGATGGCACTTTGATGTGTGATCAATGACAGCCAATGCAGAAGCCTTTATTAAGAAAGCAGTGGTAAACTTATGAACTGCTGTGATGCTGTAAGTGCCTGTCAGACTAATAAAAGTGGTACCATTCCTTTTGGCAGAACTTGGGTTGTGCGTCTACAGACAACAGAATAGCAAATAGTAAGAAATGTATAGACTTCATGGATGCACACAGACACACATAGCTTCTCAAAAATGAATTGCCATTCTCATTTGGAGATCAGAAATAGTAACATTTATATTTGTCTTGTAGCCTGCTGAAGCAATAGTTCTTCACTAGGGCCATTTCCGCACTAGCCTGTTATAGCACTATGATTCCACTTTCAACATCCTATGGAATCCTGGGGTTTGCAGTTTAGGGAGGGGCCAGCCAGCCCCTCCCCTCCCTAAACTGCAAACCCCAGGATTCCATAGGATGTTGAAAGCGGAATCATAGTGCTATAACAAGCTAGTGCAGAAATGTCCTATGTATAGACATACCATCACAGCAGCCTTTCCACTAGGGGTGCAATGCCTCACCAATTTTCTTCTTGAAGGAAACAACAAGTAATTTTAGTCAATTTTCTTCTTCTTGCACGAAAGCCTTTGAAAACTATGCAGTTTTCAAAGCCAGTTTGCGATCTGGGTGTATTCTGCACAAAATTTGTATGTGCTTCATTTGCCCAGAAAACAGCATTCTCTGTGCAGAAAATAATATTTCTATACATAAATATTTTCTTTGCAATTCAACCATATACAATTTTTGTGAAGAGTTGGTCTCCAGTTATAGTATTTTTCTATGCAGGAAACAGTTTTTCTTGTGTAGAAAATGATACTCTTCCATGGAAAAATTACAATCTGAACAGAAAATGTTGTTTCTGTGCAAAAGAATAATGCAGGTTTTCTACAAAATAAATCCCAAACTGCAAAGATTCTCATCAGTCCAGGATACTTCTTGTTGAGTTTCTTCCATTAAAGTTTAGAGCTACTTCTTATAAAGGAACAGTTAGAAAAAGTGGTATTTTTTTTCCAGTTGGAAAGGACAGTCATACTAGTATTAGGACTTAGAAATTATGGGTCATTTCACATTATACAATTATAGCAGTATGATTGCACTTTAGCGCTATGATGCCATGGTTACATCCTACATAATCTGGGAATTTGCAGTTTATGGAAGAGTATTACAATTTTTACTCAGAGCACTCCTTTGGTTGTGTCACCAAACTGAAAAACCAGGATTCCACAGGATACTGCCACAGCAGATAAAATGGAATCATGCTGGCTACTTTTTTTTTCTTTGTTTTAGTCAAACAGGAAGTCTGTGAGCTACTTAAAGCAAATATTGCATCTCACATAAACATATGTTTTCTGCCTCTGTGTGTTTGTTGTTGTATGCCTTCAAGTCATTTCTGACTTATGGTGACCCTACAGTGAATTATTATGGGTTTTTTTGGGGGACTGAGAGTGTGTGATGTGGCCAAGGTAACTCAGTGGGTTTCCACAGCTAAGCAGGAAATTGAACCCTGACCTCCAGGGTTGTAGTCTGTTGCTCAAACCACTACATCACACTACCTCTGCTCTGGATACTGTGAAATAGCCTTCATTTTACATTGAGAAACACTTGTGGAGACATGGGACATTTTTGTCCCCTGAAATTCATTGCAGTTCCCATAGGCTTTAGAAAAATACCACAGATGTTACTGAGTGATTTTTTTAAAAAATTGAAAACTATCTGCATGAGGATTAATAATAAATTTAAATAAAGAACTTTTTTTTTTTAGAAAAGGCATTCTCCACCTGTCAAATTCAGTAAATGCAGCTATTTCCATCACAGAGAGTACCATGTTGAACATGGCTTTATTTTTATTTTTTATCTTTATCTTTTTGAACATGGCTTTATCTTTATTTTTTTTTAAAGGAACCTCTAATTCTGATAGTTTAGCACTCAAAGCCATGGTCATGGATAAATACATCAATCAGTTATACTTCCTCCCAGATTCTAAGCTTTCTCTCTCAAATTCTTTCCATTCTCAATATGAAGGAATTTACACATTTTGGTAAAGTCATGTCAGAAACAAACAGAAACAAAATTCTCACCAATTTCAACTACACTTTTCCTTTACTATTGGATTAGATTGTCTTTCAAACAGAAGAACCCGGTGACTTGGGAGAGGATGGTTTTAGTTTGTGTTGCCTCTCCAGAAAGGTTCAACTGCCACCAAATTTTTGTCCTTTCAAATGATCGCAAAACTTTTTTATTTTTACTTTTACAGGCGTCTGAACACATTTTCAACCCTGAATATTTAGGGACAAGAATATTGAAAGTTATGCCTGACCTTCAAAGCCTGCAACTTAAATATTGCAGCAATAAAGTGGTATTTTAAGTATTTTTTTTAATGTATGTCTGTGGGGCAAGGCTGTAGACCTTTAGCCTTCTATATGTTTTAGACCCTCAGCCCTTAGAAGCCTCAACGAGTACATCCTGGTAAGGGAATATGGGAAAAAGTAAGGCCAACAATTTCCAAAGGACAAAGATTCCCTGCCCTGTGATAAACCTTTTTAACTAGCTCCATTTTGAAACAACGGAACTTGTTTTTGTAATCAGACCACACCATTTTGTTCTTCCCTAATTTAACTAACAAGCTATTTATTGCTATCATCTCTAGTTTTTCATTCTCTTTGGGAAACTATACCCCCATTTTACTGATTGATGATTTGCACTTCCTCAGCAGAGAGACAATAACAGCAAGTGGCAAAACCCTTTACCACTCAGGGATCTTTTGGCTTTGAACTATGAGAATAAATAGGAGCCTATTTTGGCTTTTAATTATTTATACAATTTAATTTTAATGTAAGAGCTGAGGAGAGCAATTAGGTTTTGAGGGCATGGAATACATGGGCAGAGAAAGAAAAACACATTTCTGAATGAGAGACTTTCCCCCCAGTAGCAATAAATGTCTGATGTTTAGAGTGCAGGCTCAAACAAGCCATGTCATTCAAGGAACTCAAACAATAGCAGGCCCTGTATTTTACCGCATGATCTAGAAATAAACTCCACTAGAAGCAATCTTCAGACAAAACAGAAAAAGTATTTCCGCTGGTCTTAAAATTTTTTTAAGAATTTCCCTTTCAACCCCATTTGCCTTGAGGTGACAGCCAGAGTACTTAGTGAACAGTAAATCAAAGCCAGGGCACTTAATTTGTTGTGCGTGTGTCCAGTGTGTTTCAAAAAGCTAAATCATATTTTACACTAAGCAGAATAAGTTACAGAAGTCACACAAAAAAATTATTCCATATACATAGACGAATAGAGCCTCTTTCCACAAATCAATTAAAAATTTGGGGAACAAAAAGAGTAGTGTCACCATTCAAGGAATGTCTGTTGATTTTACAGAAGTGTACAGTATGAAAGTTAGTGATGTTAGCATCAATTGCAAGCTAGCTGTCATATTAAAATAATTAACAACAGCAACAAAAATCTATTTTTAAAGTAGATTATACTAGGTAGTACATGATCATCAGTTTCTCTCAAGCATTTTGTTTCCAGCAGGACCCAAAGCCATTGCTGTTCTTCAGGAAAGCTAATTTTATAATAAATGTGTTAGTCTTTAAGGAAACAGGTCTCTCTGGTATTTGCTTCTTTTCAATATTAGTTTTAGAATACTCAGCTCAAGGATTTTAGCAGAGCATGGAAACAGCTATGCTAAACAGCTCTACCCAGATATTGCATCACATAGCCATGCTCCCTGGTATCTGCCTATGAATCATGAACATTTCCAATGAGGCAGCCCTTCAGTTTAGAACTATATAGGATAAGGCTTCCACGAGACCTAGAAACCCACTCATCCAAGATTCCAGACAGGGCAGAGGTATCTGCACATATAGATTTCCTCCCTGTAAACATCCATACTCAATATGGGGATGCCAGGAAGCAGAGCTACTTGGCCTAGCCCTGTCAATGTGCTGGTATGACATATGATCCAAATCAATTGAACAAGGTTAGTATTTTCTTGCTTTCCTCACCATCCCATTCTATGTCCGTATTTCCCAAGCTCCAGCAAAGTCAGGTGCAATTTATTTGATCACAAGTGAGATATGGACTGTATCCAGCTGTCAGAGGTTGAGCCAGATGTTAAGCCAGGGAGTCAGAAAGCCAAGGAGCGTGTTTGACCATGGGAGAGCAAGGAAAATCTCATTGATCAAGGAACATCCCCAGCCCAAACAGGAAGTCTTATATGGTCCATCCTGTTTATGAGGTCTCAAGAGTCAGCTTGAGTAGAAATGCCCCACTGAGCACTCAGGAGTTGTTTTTTTTTTTAATACTAGGAACACATCCCAAGTTAAACCTCCAGTAATACATCAGACAGTACTACACCTATAGCAGTATGTTCCCAGTTCTAGCCCTTGGCGTTCCTAACAACTGGACAGATTTCATGCACTTATGATCTCCGACATCAGCAAGATGAACTCATTCACCAGTTTTGCTGCAATAGCAGGGATTCTTCTCCAGAATGTTGCCAGAACAACCCTTAAACTCATACCAAGTGTTCTTTCCACACAATGCTTAGCTCTGAGGTGAGGAACTTGTGGCCCTACAGATGTTGCTCAATTCCAACTCCCAGCAGCCCCAGCCAGTACAATCAGCTGTCATGGTTGATGGGAAATTGAGTCTAAACAATGTTGGAAAAGCCACAGATTCTCCATCTTTAGCTTGGTTAGTAAGCAAACTTCAGCAGCTTCAGATATAAACTTCTAAATGCTTAAAACTGATATTTGTATTTTTGCAAGGGTTGTGAAGAGCATATAATTTCCACTTTTTCTAAGTCACTAGAAGATCTACCATCCATCTAAACAGAGTCTTCACAGTTTTTAAAATTAAATTTAAAATAAACTGTAAAGGTATAAGTCCTAGAATCCCACATATGTTCTTTAAGGGGAAAAAAAAACCCTTTATTTTCATGAATTGTCCCCATTGATGATCTTACAGCAAGCTGCTGTTTTGCAGACATGAATGAACACCATGGATATTTCCTTTCAAGTTCAAACTAAAATCTAGAATGGAAGCACAACATCAATGACATGTAATAGCAATTGCCAATGATCCTGCATCATCATTAAAGAAACTCAATTCACAAGTGTGTTGTCCTCCTTAAATGCTATTCTTCTCAATCTTTGAATTCCTTAACATGTTCAGCTAGAGTTCTGGATGTAAACTGATCAAGAATTTTTTTTCATATTGAAAGCCAGCGTATACAGTAAACATGGCATCAGGGTTAAAATGCTAAAGTAGGACTTTGGAGATCCAAGGTTATTCAATTCACAGTCTTCAGTTTTTCATACTGATTCATCTTCTCTGATGTACTCTCTTTCAACCTAACTTACTTCATGAGACTATTGTGTGAGAAAAGCTGGGAGGAAGATAGAAATGAGTTGTTTGAAGGAAAGGTGAGATATGAAGTAAATAAATGTTGATGTTGGGCAAGGCAGTCTTGAACAGGACCCAGGCATCTGCACCAGTGTGATAGCAGGCCAGATGAGGGAGCTATTATGTTCTCCTCTCAATTTCAGCTGGCTGGTGAGGACCCTTGTAGCTAATAAAGGAGTAGGATTGGAGTAATTGTTGTTGTGTGTCTTCAAGTCATTTCCAATTTATGGTAGCCCCGTGATAGACCCATCATGGTGTTTTCTGGGGCCAAAAGTGTGTGATGTGCTCAAGGTCAACCAGCAGGTCTTTATGGCCAAGAAAGGACTGAAACCCTGGTCTTTTGGGTCATAGCCCAGCACTTAAACCACTACACCACAATGACTCTCCTTGGCCATACAAAGTACTAGACTTTATGGTTTTTCATTCTGGACAACATATTGTTCAAGTACACAATGAACTACTCCCAGAACGGATAACCGGTTGAGCACCTTCTCCCTATTTCTTAGCCTGACCACTAGCAAAAGAGTCAGTGAAGCATCTTCACCAAACATCCCTCTGCCATTTGCTTTGAAGAGTTACTGGCAATAGGGGGTACAGTAAAAATGCATGGGCAGAGAAAATTGGGATGGCCTGTCCCCTTACTCTTCCTCCTCTGATGTCCTGGCATGGAGCATAGGCATTGAGAGAACTATATCTCTGATCAGTCATCAGCAAGGCTATGGGGGCAGTCACCCTGGGCAGCAATTTAGGGGGGCATCCCTGCTCATAGCCCCACCCCCTTGCACCATAGCCCCACCCCACACACTGTAGCCCCACCCTGATGCAGCATGGCCAGGCCCCTGCCCCCTCCATGCACTCCAAGCTCCACTACTGTCTCCCATGGTCTGCCAAGTCTTTTGTCCTGGTGTGCTGCTGCAGAACATAGCACCAGAACAGAAGGGGAAGGCAAGGACCTCCATCTGCCCATTTCCTATAGTGTAATCACTGCTCCTACTGACAAAATGCCATGTGTCCTAGGATGAAAGGGGACCAGGTGGTGTTGATGGAAAGAGAACTTGGGACTCAGAGGGCACAAGGACAGAGAAAAAAGTGGATGTTTTCAAACATCAATCTAAACTAGAAAATAAATAGTTCAGTTTGAGTCTGATAATAGGGAAAAGAGAATAACATCTCATTTTCAGCCCAGTCAGGTATAAAAGGTGTATGTGGCAAGCTCAGCCATCACTACTATTTGCCATAATCACCAGCCCTAACAGTTCCAAAGTACTTTAATGGACTTTGAATACTTACTGGAGATAATTGCTACATTGAAAATGCAATCCAAACCATTTACTCTGCCCCAAGGGTACAATAGTCCTATTATCTAGAATATATATGTACTCTCAGTTTTATTTCAGTTTTCTGTCATAGAGCTCAACTTCTCCATGTTCTAGCTTCACAACAATAATCAAATGGTGAATACTTTAAGGTTATTCACTGAGCTGTTTAGCTAAATGGTAGTTAAAACCTAGATGGCCAAACTCTTAAGGATCTTTCACACTGAACAAATAGAGTGTTATGATTCCTATCTGTATGTCATGGCAACATCCTACGGATTCCTAGGATTTACAGTTTAGGAACATTGTATTTAGAATTCTTAGCCAGAGAACACTGCAACCTATCTAACTACAAAGCCCCAGGATTCCATAGGATGCAGTCATAGAAATTAAAGTAGAACTACAGTGCTGTAATTGTGTAGTGTGAGTGGACTCCTTGTGCAGTGCTCTAACTGCTATACCAAACTCACTCTTATTTGAAGTTAGGGAGAAATTTCTTGGATTTCTACTTCAGTGCAAAGGTACTTTGTGCACTGGTTCAAGTACTATGAATTTAGTATGTTTATATTTAAAAAACACAGTTAGACTTTGATAGTCACATGTTTCCAAATGTTGTGACATAATACTCCAACTGAAAAATACATTCAGAAAAATGTAGAAGAAGATGCACAGCACAGAAATGACACATCAGTAACAATAATACCACTATTAATGTGTCATGTCATTAATATGGCACATAGTTGTAAGAATTAGTTATAATAATATTAGGAAAAATATTTTCCATAATATCTGCATTAGAAGAAATATGCTTAAAATGCATATGAATTTTCATGAAGACCTTATAAAAATGCAAAATTTTGCAGAAATGGGATGAATTGAAACTGGCTTAAGTTTGGGGGGAGAGAAACTGAACAAAATGAAACTTAGATTTGCCCATTGTTATCCCCCAATAGTTTCTAGATTGTTCTGTACAGAGTAAAAGGGTTGTGGACTAGGTTTCTATTTTTTTGTTAGAGAAAGTGTTGGCTTACTGTGGTTATCTTATGGTTGTCTCCAGTCTGTGGGTGCTATTGAAAATACACAAGAGGACAATAGCTTAAATGAATCATAGAGCAAAAGAATCTAGAATATGTATATATATATATATATATTTTACAGGATTTAGTATTTTCAAATGAAGGCAAGAAAATATGAGAAGCAAAGCTATAAAGGAAAACGTATTCCCAAAGGATATATTTTCCCCACTAGCTGATAATGTTGCCTTGGAAACAGAAAAAAAGAAACTCTCTATGAACTTCACTTGGATGTATATAGCCAATTGCCTGTTTACTATCACCAAAATAAGACAGACGGTTCTCATAATTCATAAAACATCTTAATCAATACAGATGTTAAGTATACAATCAGAGAGTTGATCCTTACGTCTTAAAATATGGGCATAGGTAAAATTGAATGTGGTCTTGTTTTCTTTTCTAGTTCAATCATATATTATATATTATAATCCACTAGACCATCATATAGTGTCAGGAGAGAGAAACATAGTACCACCACACTCATATACATTTTATTTACGGCTGTGTTGGATAGGCCCACTCCAGCACACATGGGGACAATTCTGGGTAGACATATTAATTGTGTATACCAGTAACAAATGCATTCTTTGAGTGTAAAGGATTTTATAAATGTTATGCGCAGCTCAATTTAATAGCATTCAACACCTACCATACATCTACTTCTTTTGTCTCTGCCCTTCCAAATACTCCTAGGTGACCCACTAGTGGCCCACTAAATTCTGCCCAAGCTCTGCTTCTAATGCTTCTGGTTTTTCCTATCTTGGCTTCACTCCTAGGTCTACATTTGTGGTACTGGAATTGCTAGAATCAAAACATAGGTCATTGATAGAATAAAAATGAGATCTAACCTATAATGAACTAAAATGGCAGAGACTGGATTAGTTGAGATGATATGGGGTGGGGTTGACCAGACACTCAGAAGCAGAAATGGTGATGCCTGTGGGAGCTTTTTGTGAATGGTGAATACCTCCAGAGGCCTCTGAGGGACCATAAACCTACCTTAACAGCCAGTAGCTGGGCTAAGTGATAGAAGTCTGCTGCAAGATTATATTTCCTGCACTCCCCCACTGGCAACCAGCAGTATGACAAGGAATTGATTCTTGCACCATACATTGCTTGTGGGAGAAGTTTGGAAATATTGTCTTTCTGCACACTGTTTACTAGCAGAACAGACATCCCAACTGCCCAGTGCAGCAAGCTAGATTTGTGCCACACTTGTAAACCTGAATACTGAACAGTTGCAAATGTCTAAGTCTAGCTTACACATTTGTAAATGCACTACAGGATGTCAACCATTAGACTCAGCATCTGTTATTACTTAACTGCCTATGGAGCTAAGAAAAAAATGTAGTACAACCCCCATAAGACCAAGTAGCTGGAAAGAGAGAAACAACAACATCTCTATGTAGACTCACAAAATTTACTGCCAACAACCTATGCTTTTGCAAGACCATCATCTAATGAGACAAACGGGAAATCCTAGCTATTCCTATTCTCCTTCACTGTTTTGGATCATCCATAGGCAACACTTCCTTAAAATGAATTTGAATGTTACATTCTTTATATTCCAGATATAACAACCAAGATTTTAAGTACTGGTGTTTAAGTTTTGTTTAAGTTGTTTTGACTATTAAACAGAAATAAGAGCTGACTGACCATAGGACTTCTGGCAGGCTTGCTCAATAGATGCTGTTCATTGCAGATCTGCAGCAAGGAGAGTATCCACAGTAAATTACCAGCCAGAGAGATCACTGGCTGGAATTTTTACTCCCCTTGGACAAAGGGAGGATTACCAGTCTGGGTCCTGACCTCCCATTATATGCTTTACTTTTCAGTAAATGCACTGTAAATGGGAAGGACCAAGAGAGTAACATCTTGCTCTTGCTGTGAAATGCAGTTGTTTAGATCATAAGATCTGACAGCCTTATGCTGGGAACCTGCTTTCTTAAAAGAAGAAACTTCAATTAACTTTGTAAGTCATAAAAGTGAAAGAACCTTCTGATTAAGACAGATCAGTTGAGCCACTAGGAGCTATACTCTTCCTGCAGGCATCAAGTGCTGAGTAAGTATCTTTGACCATAAGACCACAATAGTAGAATTTAAAAATTGGGGTGGATGTTTCAAAAAGAGAAGAACTAAGAACTAAAAATCTAAAAGTATTTACTTTTTTTATAAATTGAATTGCTCGCTTGCAAAAAATATTGGACACTAATAAGGAAAGCAAAGAAAATTAAAGCTTGAGGAAAAAAAACCTGTCATTAGCTAATGCTCTTTGTTTGGGCAGCCATTAGCCAGATTGTACTGTTTGTAGCATTTGTTTTCAGAAATGTCAATAAAAAAAATTCTTAAAAAACAAACAAACAAGTGAAAGTCAAGAACCCAATGTGTTGCCAGGTAGGGAAGAAAGCAAACAGAAATAACAGAATAACTAGGTAAGAAAGCAAACAGAATACAACATCTGTGGAAGGCAAAAGAAGACAAAGAGTGCGGAAACCGTAATAATGATAAACAGCATTAGAAAAGGAAGATCTCACTGTGGATGTAGTAAAAAGTTCTTTCATAAATCTCTGTATATAACTCCAGAGTTACTTCTAATTAATAGCAAGTGCCTATTGAAATAAGAGGAGCTTTTCTTTCTCTTGTTTTAATTCATTTCATTCTCTGGCTGCTTTAGTAGATAAACAAGCCAGAGATTAATGTGATTCTTCACTAACTTTCTTCTCAAAGGTAGTGACATGTAATTTCACCAACTTTCTTCCTGCTACAAGAAAATCTTTGCAAATGTGCAGACTCCATCAAATTTTTCTTATCACAGGATGCACTGATCCTTTTGCCACTCAGAGTCAATGAAAACTCATTTTTTCCTGTTAAGGGGATCATGTATGCCTTCATAGACTAGAATCCAATCAACCCAATATATTAACTTTTGTTTATTTCTGAGTACACATGAAGATGAGTGTACTGATTTTTTTTTCTCTATGTACTCTCCAACTAACATAATTTCTGGCTCACCTTACTTCTGACTTCTAGTGAATTCTGAGGGTGCTGGCTTTGGAGATCATCACTAAGAGAAAGTTGTATTTTGAGGTGGTGTTATGGACAGCAGACATTTTCTGTAAACCTCCATGATTCAGATCTGTTGGTATCCCTACTGGACCTACCAAACCTTGGGAGACAACATTTTTTCCCATTCACATGGCTTAGGTGTATTTGTTCATGGTATCTAGAAGTGCAAATATTGTGCCATCCTTTCCACATCAGTTTGTCCACTTGGAAAATGCTGTCCTTTTTCTATATGCTCATTTTGCATTGGGGAAAATTCTGGGAAACTTTCTAGATCCATATTCAGTTTGTGTACAGTGGCCATGACAGTTCATCATCAGTTCCTCACTTTCACCCATTATGACCTTAAAAAACACCCCCATGAACAGAACACTTTTTTGTGGCTTCATGTGGCTGAGGACAGGAAAGCTGTGCCTTTCAGAGCAAGTTTTTCAACATTACTGATCCTCTTCAGTTTTCAGGTAACTCCACAGAACCTCAGAAACCAATCTGAAGATCTTTGGTCTGTGATTTCCAGGATATTGTAAACTAGCTGCAGGCAGAACATAGACTGGAATATCCATTGGTGGCCAATTTCTTCAGGATCATGTAACCACATCAAAGAAGAAAAAGAATGATAGATGATGATAAGTACAACTTAGAGGAAGATCCATTGAAGTATTTTTTCCTTTTTCCTCATCCAGGATGAAAGCTCTGGATATATACTGAATACACTGCTTTGCTTTGTAATTGTAGAGATCCCAGTGTTGCCCTGAATAGCTTATCTTGGTTTTAATGAAAAGCACAAATGTGGATCACAGGATGCAAATAGAAGGGGAGGAAATACCTATACAAGACTGCAGTTGATCACAATATAAACAAGCCCCTTAAAAGACCATGAATAAACATGCAAACTGTTAACAGCAAAGTTTAAAGCAGGTCTTATCTGAAACCTCAAAATGTAACTCTCTAAGCTCTCCTCATCCAGACGATTTGCATACTCCAGTTACAATTCTTTCTGAATACTGAATTTGATAGATTGCAAATGGATTTTCTTCTTGAATCAGTAATACTGTATGTTTAAGTAATGTTAAATCACAAAACCAGAAAAGTCTTGAAATTCTCTGTTACAATGAATAAAACCCGTTTCCATTTGGTTTCAATAGTCCTCTTTCAGTACTTGAAATAACTCTTGCGCTATAGTCTTGGAAAATGACTTTTAAGCAGATAGAAGTGTGTCTTTCCTGCTAAAGATTTTGGATGCAACGTAAATACAGGATATATCTTTTGAAAGTCCATTTTCTGAAGTTTGTGATAGAAGATGTTTGGTCCAATCTGCATTCTATGGCCCTTTCCACATGAGGTAATTAAAACGGTGCCGAGCGACCTCTAACGGAGGTCGTCTACACCGTGGAGTGTGCTAGGGCATTTAAAATTTTGAGGTTCTACACCTCAAACCACCCTGAAGCAACCAGAAGTGGTGGCGCCACGTGTTTTTAAAAACCACTTTTCAAGTGGTTTTTATATAACATGAAAGTACAGCCCCGTTCCACCCTGTCGCAGCGCTCTGGTGTAGATTTGCAGGCGCGCGCAAGTGCGTGCCTGCAGATCTGCCAGGGGGGGGCTTCTGGGTGGCGAGCTTCTCTGGTTAGTGGAGAGCCTCCGCCAGCCATAAGCTGCCATTTTGGACACCGCAGGATGCCTCAGGAGTGTGGAGCAGCGAACTCGGTCTGCTCCTCGTGGTGACGGACTTACCCAGCTTCTGGTAAGCTCCATTTCTGTATGTTTTACCCCATTTCTCCCTCCACATGTGGAAAGGGCCTAAGACAGACAATAGTAAAACTCACATTGATTTTAACAGATCCAGATTCCACTCACAAAGAAGAAAATAATATTACGTATGATAAAGAATACTGCATGGCCTCTAGCAAAAAAAGCTATTTCCACATACAACTACACTGCTGAGAAGAAGAAAATTAAAGCCATCTGCTATGGATAAGGAGCTAGGAGTTAGATATCTCTATGTTATCTGTCTGTCTGTCTGTCTGTCTGTCTATCTATCTATCTATCTATCTATCTATCTATCTATCTTGGAATGGAAGGTGTTATTACAAATCACTTAAAATTTCCAAGAGATTCTATAAGGAACATAAAATATGGTTTGGGAGAGTGAAGGTAAAGAATTTTATTTGGTATGCATTTGGATAAGAACTTACTCTCTATCCCTGTATATCCCAGAATATTACTATCCTTTGACTTTCTAGAACTTCTGGTGTGCTTTTCCAAATAAATATGTCAATAAAAAAAATACAGAAATGAATACATTACAGGAACAATTGCTTCTGAGGTAAGGCATAACATAATTAGGAAACAATTATAACTGTTAAAGATTCAGAAAGACTGATTAAATCATATGGAATTACGGCTAATGATAAGTTTTAGTCCTAAAATGGGGACACATTGCTGTGATCACAACCACTCTGCTAAGAATTCCTAGGCCTACATGGGCTGCATACTTCATGAGACCCTCCAGGAAACCAAACCTCTTTGCACTTTCTGTTATGCCTGGCCAGAGTTTGTGTCACATCCTCATACCTTTCAACTCTCCTTACTTGGCATGGACAGTCTCCCTTTTTCGGTTGCTTTTGAAATGCTCCGTTGTCTCTATCATCCTCCCACTTTTCTCTTTTGTCCTCAGCTTATTTCAATTGCTGCTGAGTTCAAAATGCAAAAGTAGCGTGCACTCAATTTACTTAGCTGGGGGAGAGGAGATGAAGGGACAGAGTCTTGCCCTTCATAAAAGCAAGCTGCTGAGGCCACTTCTAGCTTGTGTGTTCTTCCTCATTAAAAACTGTTTGCCATCTTGACTACACTCTGATGTTGCTTGGCCACAAATGTACCAGTTTTCAAGAGTGCTGCAGTTAAATAACTTCTGTAAGTAGTGCTTATGTTGTGCAAGGATGCTTTGGCAGCCTCTGCCACTATTGCACTGTTCCAGTTGTTGCCATATTTAGGTGGTGACTACAGGGATGGATGACTTTAATGATAGCTGGGGGGAGTGTGACCACCAAGGGCTGCAAGAGAGATGAATCAATAAGTTCGTCTAAACACAGAGAGGTTGTCCAGCCCTTGTATCCTATAGCTGGACCAAACAACAAAACAAAACAAACAACAACAGCAACAACCCTAGCAAAATTCTACTGCTGATCTTTTGAAAGTCTATAAAGAGATATCCCCTCCTTGAGATGTCGTAAGAATGGATTTTTGTTCTTTGTGCAGAGACCTATTCTGCATAATGACACTCTCCTGTGTCATCCCATCACAATCCCAGCAGTACCTCTGCTGGGATTGGAGCATGTTCTCAATGCCTCTCTCTGCACACAGCCAGCTGCCTGCAGAAGGAAGTGTGAGAGACATGCTCCATCCTTCTGGACTGCAGCTGGCCTTCTTTTCATGCTGCAGTAGGGGAGGATGTGTGTCGATTGCACTTCTGGCCTTTCTGCATGACTGACTGCAATGGAAGGCTCGTGCAATTCAGGATCATCAATGGAGTTTCTCCATCAATGATATAGCCCATGATCATGCAGGTTGGTGACCAGAGAAGGGTGGGACTGTGACAACAGCATGTGGAAACATTGTTACAGTCCTGTTCCTCTCGCATCCCCATGCTGGGACGGTGTTGTCATGTGGAAAGGGTCTGAATTAACCTCTGGCATTTGTATTTCCCACTACAAAGATACCTCAAGATTTGTTATGCACAAACAAAAAGTACAGTATTGTGTTACCCTGATTTCTGGGGTCCCAGGAGGGACACCTCAATGTGCTCACAATGGGGAATGGGAATTAGCAGAGCACAAGCTAGCAACACAAGAGGTAAGGCAACTTAGCGAGATCTCGAACCCAATGTCTACGGGATCAGGTCGAGTCAATGAGCAAACTGAAGTAAATAATAATAGTTGTTTTTATTGATGTACAGCACAGTCAAACACGTGTATGCAAACACACTCACACAAAGAACTATTGAAAAGAAAGGTAGGAGTTGGATAGAGGGTTTTTAAGAGGAGGTTTTGTATGGGAAATACTACACCTGTCCTGAAGCCTGGGTAGTCTGAACAGAAAGTCCATTGAAGTAGAGATTCTCAGCACGAGGAGCTGAAGGGAAGGCTCATCGAATGAAATGACAGCAAGGTGGGATGGAAGCGAAGAGCGATCTGAGGAAGCTCTCAAAATAAGTGGGTGTTATAGGGGAAAAGTGTGCCTGTGGGCTAGTCTGTTCCTGGGGAAAATAATGAGTTTCGGGTTGGAGACAAAGCCTCCGAAAGGTCAGTACTTTGCATGATGGAGTTATGACAGCGATGTCCATGGAGTGGCCAGTACGCAAACCCAGAGTGCTTGAGAGTTGAGTGTTCGGCTCATCAAGCTGCCTGCTTGGGGCAGGGGATCTATTGTAAACAGCATGCATACATAATATGATCTTATGAAAGGTACTTGCCTTGAGGTCTCCTGAAGCGTGGTCTGGCAAATACTGGCCTGCCTGGTGTTGGTTTGAATAGTTCAGCTATTTTCGGCTGTGCCCGTGTGCGAGCTCATCCGGGGGCCTCATAAGCTCGTGGAAAGGAATGGGTAAAGAAGGCCAAATTGTTGATATCAGATGATATCTAATATACCACAAGTTTGGACTAGAAACCACAGTAACAATTGCACTTTAATTCTTGCCTCATTTATATAAGCTTTATGCTTAAAAGAATGCAGACATTAATAGTAGCAGCAGCAGCAGTAGTACTACTGGATTTTAATTTCAGTCCCAGTCTTTCAAAAAAAAAAAAAAAAAGGCTTGGTCAATGGAGCTGTGATTAAAACAGCAAGAGCTGGGCTAAGAAAGATGGATAGGTGGGTTGCCTTGGACACTGAAAAACTAAGAGAAACCAAAATTGACAAATTGAGACATCTGCAGACTAGAAGCTAAGATGAAGATGAACACTGATAGAAGTTAAAAACGTCTATATAAAGTAAAGGACTAAAAGCATGAGATTCTTCTTTTAACCAAGTTCTATAGGAAGAAAAATGGCTAAGCTTTTCCATTCTTCTTGATAGCTGTCACTTCCTTTCAGGAAACAAACAAACAAACAAACAAAAATTTCATGTTTGAGACACTTATCTACAAAGCAGATATGCAAGGGTAGGATTTTCCAAGTGGTTATTTTGCATGTAATTTTTGGCATACATTTTACCTCTAAAACGTGCAGAAACCAGTCTTTAAATCAATGTGGCTTTGCATATAGATTTATTCATTTTAAGGTCAGGCTTTATCTTTCTCTATTTTGAACTGAGCAGATATAATAATGCTATTATCATGGAAAAGAGAGCGATACATCTTTCCGTTTAAAAACAAAACCATAAAAATTGGCAGGGCTATCACTGACCTATTTGACGTCATCCCCCATGCAAAAGAATAGGCTAGATTATTGTAGTAAATTGCTGTGCATCTTTTTTCCATTTTTGAAATTAGTGATTTCTAATTAGTGATTAGAAATTTTGAAGAATTTAGGTTCTTCAATTCATTTTTTCCCTCAAAATCCTTTCTGGAGCTTTTTTTTTTTTAATGAAAGAACTTTTGGTGCTTTTCTGAAAAAGCTTAAAAAAGGAACAAATGCTTTAAACATCTCTGCCTCATTCCTAAGACAAACAAACAAATAAACAAATTGATATGGAAGAAGGAAGAACAAATTTTAAGTCCAAATTTGACAACAAAAAATGATTACTCTTTCTTATCACTGATAAGGCCTACAAGTAGTAATTTCTCCAGAAAGGGGGAGCTAGGGCCTATGTTCTATGTTCCATATATTTTTTGACTTTCTCAGTAGCACCATCTTTTAAAACAAAAAAGTCTAAAATGAATACATTTCAAAGAAAATAATAATGATGTACTCACAAGTATGTACATGCACTCTAACTGCTCCCTCATTTGCAATTGATGTAGATTAGAGTCGATTGACATAGACTCAAGTCAGACTTAAGCGACTTCAGAGACTCAACTCAGACTCAACTTGGCAATAAATGAAGCACTGACTTAACTAGACCTGAGACTTGTATATTTTTAGTGACTGACTTGCTGCCTGTGGTTCAGTAACATTACATATTCATCCAGAACAGCACTTCCATCTCTTTTTTGCCCACTGGTCACATGACAATCCATCTCAAGCCCAAACATGGGTGCATTTCTCACAGGGGAACAACAAATGGGTTAGGCAGTGGGCTTGTGGTATACTTGAGGTCTGCTTAGCAGCCTGTCCCCCCTGTATATCAGAGGAGCCTTCTAAAACTTTTCCTCAGAGCAGAAAGTAAGACTCACTCCCAGAGTGCAGGGTGCATTTCTCAAAAAGGAACAGCAAATGTGTTAGGTAATGGGCTTGAGAAGGAAGGATCCTTCTTCTAAAGCTTTTGAAGCTTCAGTAATGGGAAGTAAGAAGGATCCTATTCCCCACTTCTGAAGCTGAAGACTCTTATGCCCATTGGCACAAAAGCCTCCAGCTTCGGGAAAGGGGAGTAAGAAGGAACCTATTTCCCACTTCTGAAGCTGCAGATGGCAAAATTGCAAATATGGAGGGCTGGCTTTGCTTAAATTGTGAAAACTGACTTTCTCTGTCCAGAAATTCTGGAATATAGGTTGCGGTATAAATTTGCCTCTCAGACTTGAGACTTGACTTGAAAGTATCTTCAAGGACTTGAGACTTGACTTGAGACTTGGAGTAAAAGACTTAAATACATCACTAGCAATTTGGGTGCATGCACACACCTGATGCCATGTCCCTTTTGTCAGGGACATGGAAGCTGGGGGTGTGGGTGCTGAGGGACACAGTGACAGGAATATGCGTGCACCCAAATCTGCTCCCTCATTTGGAAATGAGGGAGCTGTTTCAGCACCTACACCCCCTACTGTTGCATCCCTGTTGCTGCTCAAGGCTTCATGTACCTGTTGTGTCCTGTTCCCTTGGCACCCACCCCCCTGCTGCCACATCACTGACAAAAGGGATACGGTGGCTGGTATTTGTGCACACCCTAACTATGACTCTGGAGACGAGGGTTTGAATCCCCACTCAGTCATGAAACCCACGGAAACCCACTGAGTCACATTCCGTCAGCCTAAGAGAAAGGCAAAGGCAACAGATACTGCCAGGAAAACAACTATGATAGGTTCACTTTACGGTCATCATATGTATATTTTCAAAGCAGAGAGATATGATGGCTAGAAAGAACCTCCCTGTGTCAGCGACACTTTGTTGTTGTGTTCCTTTGAGTCACTTCTGACTTGTGTTAACCTTAAGGTAAGCCTATCTTCCTTCCTTCCTTCCTTCCTTCCTTCCTTCCTTCCTTCCTTCCTTCCTTCCTTCCTTCCTTTCTCCTCCCCTTCTCCTTCTCCTTCTTTTTGGTAAGATCTGTTTAGAAGGGTTTGTGTTTCTCTGAGTCTGAGAGAATGTGATTTGGCCATGGTTACATGGTATTTGAGATGGGATTTGAAACCCAGTCTCCAGAAGCCTTTAATACATAAATAAAGAAATATTTGAATAATTAAACAAATGTAAGAATATTTAAATCTAAATTCAAATATTTAAATCTTGAGTTATGTCTTGGGGTCACCAGCAACAAATTATATTTGCAGGATCCCTGGTAAGGAAAAGGCTAACAAAAACTGCAGTGGAATGGGCCAGAGTCAAATCCCACTCACATCCCACTTATTTTGCCATACCCTTTCACTTTTCCTCCACATCTAGTGGGCTATTGGAGAAGAGCTAGACAACTTTTACAGAGGCCTGTAGTGATCATCACTAGAGCTTTGTTAAATGGGGACAGAGATAATAGTGGCAGCTTGTAGTGAGATGAAACTGTCTGAATTGTGTTTTGAATGTCCTCAGATCTTTATTTCTCTTCCTCCTTACGTGTAATAGATTTGACACAAATTTCATGAATAACTAGTCACCACTTCTTCTTTTAAACATGAATACACGATAAATGTTCAGAAATCCATTGCTCTATTCTGGCTAATTTATGAAATTACAAATATGCAATTTTCACTTCCAGAAATAAAATTTGTACATTTTTCTGACATCTCAGAGAAACATGTTAAGGTACTAGGATATATGATCCTGCTGAGGACTTAGCATAAAAAAACAATTGGAAAGAAAAAAGAATAGATGTGTAGAAACTGTAGAAACCTAGAACATATTATTATCGAGGATAGAAAGTTCATAATGTACCACTCAAGATTTTTTTTTTTTAAAAAAAAGGTCTGCATAGTAAATGCAAGGTGTTAATATATTCTCTCATACATAATGCAAGAAATAGAACATGTACAATTTTGGATAAGATTAAAAAAAATATAAAGATTGAGGGGGGAAAGGTGCTTTTTAAGTAGAGAAGAAGGTTTAAAAAGAAAAATAGTAGAGGTTTCTATAGCGAGGTCGAGACGCAATCCTTGTCCATTGAAATCAGTGGGGATTTGGTTGCTGACTTGAATGGGATAAAAGGGACTTCAGCAACTCAAGCATGGGATAAAAGCAATGCCCCTAGGAGCAGTTGAATAACTGAAGGAATAGCAAAAGAGACCATTCCTCAAACTCAAATCTACAGGCAGAAGCACTATCATCACATCTAAGCTATCAGCACAAGCAGCATTATTTCCTTAGTGTGCTAAATGCCAAGAAAGATATAAATAAATGAAAAAGGAAATGAAGATATTGGAGTGCAGAGATGGAGCAAGCAATAAAGATGACAAAGGGATAAAGGGTTTGATGGATGGGCCACATGCCTGAAACCATATAAAAAAAAATCCCTGCCAACGGGATCACAACATTAGTTCCTATTTCAGGAGAGTCCAAGAGAGAAAACTGCACCTCAGTTCCATGAAAGCATTTCTTGTTAGATAATGACAACAACCCATGGGGACAAGTTTAAAATGATGGCTGTTCTGTGCATGTACTACACCAACTACCAAAAACATTTACGCACATTGGCAGCGTCATCACCATGAAAAGCTTTTAACTTACTTGTTGTATATGTTCAAGCAACATATATATCACTGTATCATGGGTGATGGATTATGCAGGACATATGTGCAGGACATACTACATAAGCAATTATGCACTAAAGCAACAACATTCAACTCTTATACAAAGTGTGAGGAAGATATAAATGTCTGAAGTTTATTTTCATATACAAGATTTACATGCTTTAAGAAACTGTAGAACGAAGTGCCATTTACCAAATACACAAAGCTTCTCTTTCTGTTTATTAGCTGCTTGAAGATGGGGGTCTGTCCGAGACTGACTAAATAGCCACATGAGTTCACTTTAAGCTGCATTACTGGCAAAGTATGTGGGTTGCAATCCAATTAACTCACATGGAATATGTGAGCTTTCGTTAGCAACAGCTATTACTAAACATCAACACTGAAGGTTATAGGCACATTAATAATATGGAATGGCTTACATACCTTCCCAGAATGATTACTAACAATAACCTGAAATTGCAGAGTTGAGGGTGTGAAATGTAGGAGGTAATGTTAACCAACTAGATCTGTATTTCTCAGCATTTTAAAATGCAAAAGAGACATCTTCTACTGTCATACATAACCACCATTCTTTCGTTTGCATCAAAGCAGATTTGTGTTGAGCTCTTTGGGAATAAACAGGAACTACTTGCTCCCTCAGAATTTTCCAGTATTCCTGGGGTGGTTTATTTTTCTGCACATCTCAATGTGCAGCTTCTTCACACGATGACCCACAAGAGCTGATGTTCTGAGTACTCTTAGGCCTGCTCAGCTAAGAAGTTCACAAGGTGTAGCTGGAAAATTCCTTTCCAGCTTAGTTTTCCCTCCCCCTGCCCATGTTGCATATATGTGGCTGAAGAAAGGGACTGTCTTTGATGTCCCCAGAAGGAATGGAATCCAACGGGAGGAATGAAGCATCAAGGTACAAAGAGCATGAATTCAAAGGAAAAAAATTATGGGATATATAAGCCTGTTCCAGGCTGATGCACTGCAGCTTCTGTAGGGTGGTGGCTGTTTAACCTGCATCCCAGATTGCAGAAGGCTATAAAGCCAGCATGGTATGGTGCGTTGAGCATTGGATTATGACCCTGTAGACCAGGGCTTGATTCCCTGATCAGCCAAGGAAACACTGGATGACCTTGGGTATGTCACACACACTCAGCCCTCAGAAAACCCCATTAAAGTTTCACCTTAGGGTGGCCATAAGTCAAAAATGACTTCAAGACACACAACAACAATCCAGCATCATGTATGACACTCTAGGGTGGCTAGACCCCTTGTTAAAAAGGTATAGTGAGCTAGGAAGTAGTCTTAGACCAAAAGGGCAAGCCAGCTTCCTGTGAGGTCTTGCATTATTCAGTTGAATCTGAAAGAGGAGTGGCAAATGCCTGGCCATAGATCAGCAATGAGGGCCTGGTCTGGGGGCACTGAGGATGCTGAAATGTTACAGCCTGGGAATTAATTCTGCCATGTGGGTGTGGTCACGTACGCTGTGGGTGTGTGACTAAATTATCCTGGGGCAGGTGTCTGACAGAGTAGAAGCTCATTGTAAGGCTTGGGTGGATCTGTGCAGTATGGGGCCAGAGGTGGATAACTTGCCACAGCTACAATCTATAATTTAGGTATGGTTAGGCTTACGAGACCTAATAAGGCCTGAGTGGCTTGGATGGCCCTGCTGGGCTTTGAAGCCAGGCTGAGCCTAGCATGGCCTATTCAACCTATCTGGTTCTGTAGGGCTTCAGTGAAGCTTATGACCTAGTTAGGCCCGAAGAGCCTGGTTCTTTAGGGGATTTGTGTGTGATATGTCATGGATTTGTATTTGAAAATGTTACTTGATTTATTGATTGTATATCACAGTAAAGAATGGACTATTGAAGTGAATACTGATTGGTGGAATATTTGAGGTGATTTGCATAGGGCAGGAGAATGATAGTTGGTGGATGACAGTTGAAAGTTCAGTTAGACTAGAGTTGGAGAGCAAAAGAGGAGAGTTTTGGTTGGGGTTTGGCATAAATCATCTAAAGTACCTTGAGGACATTTAGATGGTCTTCACAGATGATGTCCCACCAGTGGCACAGGAGGAAGTCCTTACATTGTGGCAGAGGTAGTGATCAGAGAAAACTCTTGCTCTTGGTAACTGCAGTGCACATTAGGGGAGTCTTCACATTTGGTTAGTTAAGGGACAGAAAACCCACAGTGGTGGGATTGCCTAAGAGGAAATCTCAGGCTTGCACCCTTGGTGTTCTTCTGGACTCAGCTCTAAGTCTGGATGCCCAGGTCTCAGCAGTGGCCAGGACTGCATTTTTAGAGTTAAAACTTGTGTGCCAGCTGCACATGTTCCTTGGAACATCAGATCTGGCTATGGTGATGCATGTCTTGATTACATCTCATTTGGACTATTATAATGCACTCTGTGTTGGACTGCCTTTGGAAACTGTCTGGAAACTTCAGTGGGTTTAAAACATGACAGCCAAAATGCTGACTGAGGCTAGTTATAGGGAATGCATAACTCCCTTGTTAAAACAGCTTCGCTGGCTACTTGTTTGTTTTCACGCATAATTCAAAGTGCTGGTCATGACCTATAAAGCCCTATACAGCTTAGGTATGGGCTATTTGAAAAACTGTATCTCATGATATGAACCTGCTAGAGCCCTAAGATCTGCAGGAAAAGGCTTTCTCTTGGTCCTGCTACTATCCTAGTCTCACCTGGTGAGGACACAGGAGAGAATCTTCTCAGTGGCTGCTCCCACCCTGTTGAACGCTTTTCCGTAGGGGGCTAGTCTCTAGTCTCTTCCATAGGAGGCTAGCCTCCCTGCATTTCTTTCATAGGCAGCCAAAGACATTTCTTTTTAAGCAGGCCTTCACTGGGTGAGCTGGAGACCTTTTACTAATTTATTAGCTGTTTTTAAAATTTATTGTAAGTTTTATAATTTTATATGTTTTTAAATATTTTTTTCTACCTCCTTTTAATGTTTGAAGCTGCCTTGGGTCCCACTTTGGGAGAAAAGGTGGCATTTAAATTCAATAAATAAATCCCTGAAGTAGGTTACAACCTAGATTGGGAATAAAAGCCCCTAGTATTCAGGTGGGTTGGGGTGATGATCAATGCCAGTAATAATCTACAGTCTTGCCTTTTGGGAGTCGTTGAAGTCCGAGACTGTGACTAGATCCCAACCAATACTAGACTTGGGCCCTTTCCGCAGGTGGGGAAGGAACCATGCAAAAACGGGACTCACTGGATTTCTTCAGCGTCCGGTTGAGTCCGTCGGGACGAGGAACAATGCGAGCTCATCACTCCACATTGCTCCGGTGTCCAAAATGGCGGCTTCCGGTTGGTGGAGGCTCTCCACCAACCTGAGAAGCTCGCCAGCCTAAAGCCCACCACCGGCAGATCTGCAGACACGCATTAGTGCATGCCTGCAAATCTGCACCGGAGCGCAGTGACAGAGCGACACGGAGTCACGTGCTCCATGCTTTTTAAAAAACTCTTAAAATAGGTTTTTAGAAAGCACGCTGCACAACCAGTTCCAGTCGCTCCGAACTAGACTGAGGTGCGGAACAACAAAAAGTAGTCCACCCCAGTCCACTCCACGGTGCAGAAGACCTCTGTTGGAGGTTGCTCTGCACTGTTTTAACAGCCCGGTGCGGAAAGGGCCTTGGACAAACAATACCCCCCCAACAGAGGATGAGGCATATGAACACTGCACCAACTTGAGGCACTTCAGCAAGCAAGAAGAAGACATCCAATATCACCTCCATCCACATGAGCAGAGAAGGAGACACAAAAGGCTAGATGGGTAAGGTTTCTCAAGAAATTCTTGATCACTTGGCATCTTTAGAGAGAAACAGTGAATAAAGAGATGATATCCAAATTTCTTCCTGCACTGACCAAGCAGATGTGCAGCAGAGAAAGATAGCACCACCAAAAGAACCGGTCACTGGTCAAGATACAACACCAGAAGATCAAGGTTTGTGAAAGCAAGTTCACATTAGACCCACAGGTTGGAGCTGAAGGCTGGCCATAGGAGCCCCAGAGCCAGCCACTGGCTTTGGGGCAGTCCACTGGCCTGCTACCACTTACATCAAACATGAGGTGAATCAGAGGCATGGGCCAGTTGGGGTTTAGTCAGTTTCTGTGGGGGTCTTGAGCCTGTTATTCGCCAGCAACCATGGGGTTGTCCTTCTTTGGCAACTATGAGGGCAACTTTCCCATGGGAGGATTTCAATTGGTCCCAGGAGTTTTAAGTGGCTGTGCCACAGTACCATATTTGGACTTTCTGCACAATGAATAGACTCTTCCTTTGGGGAACATTTCTTGTTAGCACACAAGGAAAGTATACGGTGGAGAAATTATGTAGATGAGTTAGCATAGCTATTCTGAGCTCTGGAAGAGGAAAAGAAAGAAGAGATGGATGAGGAGGATAAAGAAAAACTGAAGCAAAGGGAGATTGATTGTGCCTGGTCCAGCTGGATTCCCAGTTGTCTCATCTATGCATCTATTTCAGCATAGGTAAGTGCAATCATGTATACTAGTCACATACATATGGGGAATGTACAATACTATGCTGATGGATGGTGGATACAACTGTGATGCATGAATAATGGAAATTATTTTAAGAGCACATGTGAAGTTGGGTTGCATAAAGTAAACCAGCATCATTTCTTGTTGAATGAAAGTAAAGGATAAAGAAAAGTCCACTACAGAAACAATGATACCATTGTTATGACTTCGTCAATATCCCATGGAACAGCCTCTAATAGTAAGTAAAATGTTCCTTTGTTTCTCTACAAATGATTAACTGACTTAACATTGGTGTATTCATTTTCTAGGCATTCATATTTTATGAACTAGGCAATTTAACTCGCATTGCAACCCCAGTTTTTCAATGGTTATATCGTTTGCAGTGACAAGACAAGCTATTCTAACTGCAAATGAGCAGAACTTCAAAATCTCCCTCTCAATGTTACAGTAAGTCTGAGCCAGTTTGTTCTCTAGCAATGACTCCTAGTTACTGCTCTTCATGGCTGATATTCATATTTCAGTGATAATAGTAGTCCCAGTTACAATGGATTAAGTTTATGGAAATGCAAATGCAAGGGAAGTAGACACACAGAAGCAGAGAAAACAAACTGGAAGAAAGATAGCTAGAAGGCAAATTGTGATTATCAAGTCCGAGGTGAACAACTGATGACCCTCCAAATATTGTGTTCTTTAGGCTTAAAACCAGGAGCACAGATGTTTTCCTTCAGCATGATTAAAATTAGAGGGACATGTCTCTTACACTTTAAAAGGTTGATAAACATTTTCCAAATCATGGGCAGATATCCTTCATGCAACAGAAAAAAATACTTTTGTTTCCTAATGGTCCTTCTCCTATATGTAGTCAGACAGAACTGAGAGATAGGATTTTGTTTCTTGCGGTAACGATGTTGTTCCAAGATTCCTCTGATACTGACAGCTATGGGACAAGTGTGCATCTTGTTCCCTTCTTTATCATGGTATACATGTTGATGTGCAGGGCACATGCACAACAGACTGAAGGCTCAACAGTCCCTCTTGAGCACAAGGAGCATACAATAGTTTATGTACCAAACAAGATGGCTTAATTTTTTCAATGCACGCTTCTGTCAAGGTGTGCTACAGTGCTTATGCAGCTGCCCATCATCAGGCAGAAATTTCATCTGCAGACTGTACAATGAGAGTTGATTTCCAGTCTACAGGGCAGATTATGGGCAGCAAATCAGAGCTCTACTCCTATATCAAGCATGTGTATTGTGGAAAACAGCTACATATTAAATCTAGAAAGAACAAAATCTTCCCAATTGTGTCTGTACATCTTCATACTCAGTGGAAATGTGACAACAGATATATAGGAAAATCATACACAAAGGCAGTTATCTAATCTTCCCAAAAGTAAGATTTCCTTTTTCAAACTTGCATATTATTTCAGAACCTACTATTGTTCCTTATGCATCATTCCTTATTAGATGGCAGGAACCAAACTTAAAGTGGTGTGATTCAGAAGTCAAAATGACTGCTTTAAGTAATTACACCAAAATTCTGCATGAAAATGTACATTATTACAAAGTTAGAACATAAGAGGCTGCTTATACTGAGTGTGATCCCTGCTCCATCTAGCCTGGTCCATCTAGTCTAGTCCATCTAGCTTTGACTGGTGTCAGCATTCCATCAGTTCAGGAGGAATTCCTCCCCTGCTCCATCTTTACCTGTTTATCTTCCTAATCAGATGAAATCAGTATGGTGTTGTGATATTGCAGGATAGTATGGTGGCATCATTGAAGTGTCAGAGTGAGAAATCTTAATCTATTTCTATTTAGATGCACATATTCAGAAGAAAGAAGAAAAGTACACTAGAATCTATTCTATCTAGTGGATGATGGAGATATTGGTTAATTGTGGATCTGTTTGAAAGCACTGTATCAGTCCATTGCAGTTAAAAGATAGACAAATGTGAGTTTCAGTTTCTCCTGCATATCTATATCTATGGCCATTTCCACACTAGACTGTTATAGTACTATTATAGTACCACTTCAACATCCTATAGAAACCTGGGGCCGCAAGGTCCCTCTCTAAACTGTAAACCCCAGGATTCCATAGGTTGTTGAAAGTGGAATAATAGCACTATAACACTCTAATGCAGAAATGGCCAAAGTCTTTGAAAACTGCATAGTTGAGGGCCCCTCCCTAAACTACAAACACCAGGATTCCATAGGATGTTGAAAGTGGAATAATAGCACTATAACAGACTAGTGTGGAAATAGCCATAGATATAGATATAAATATAAATATGTTACTCTCAAATACTTTCCACTCAAGTTATGAAGAAATGTGTTGAGGAAGAACTATGTATGTTCTTCTTCATTCTGTGAAACAGGACTAATCTTACAATAGTTTGAACAGGAAGTCATAATTCCCCCCCCCGATGAATCAACAATATCTTTTTAGAATTTAGTTGTTTTATTTGTGACATTGCTCCACAACTTCCAAATTATAATGACGAGGCATTTTTCAATTGTACACACATACATTTAGGCCACTATCCTGTTTGTAACATATTTAAGTCCAACTTAAATCTGTGTATATCATTGTTCAATCATTGTGGAAATCGGTATCCTCTTCCATGTTCTTAATGATACTCTCCCCTTAGAGGCCCAAAGGATGCCAGAACTGACTTCATTCCAGCCCCAAATAAAAACATAGTTTTGTTTTTGTTTTGTTTTTTTAAAAAAGCTTTGGGGTCTAATGATTTTATCCAAATCATCCATGTGTGTGCCTTTAAGTTGCCTGTTGACTTACGGTGACCCCATGAATATCATAAGGTTTCCTAAGCAAGGGATATTCAAAGGAAGTTTCACAAGTTCCTTCTTCTGAAATATAGCTGACAACACCTTGTATTAATTGGTGGTAATCAGAAACTGTTAAGTTTCTAAGATCAGAGGGGATCTAGTATGTTTAGGGTATTTAGGCCCCAGAATCATACATATACAAGAAACAAGGTTTTAAACTGCTTTAATTTGTTTTAAATTGTCTTTTGAGTTAATATATTTTAGCCTGTTTAAATTTTCTTTTATTATTTTAGATTTTTAATTTTTAAAATTAATTTTACTGTAAAGCACCCCTGAGATTAAGATGTTTTGAAATATGGTGAAATGAAAATACTTTAACAAACAATCCCAGCTAGAAAGGCCCATGAAATCAGCTGCTGGATGATAAGCCATTACTTATGTAAGCCTCATTGGCCCGCTCTAGTTGTGACTAGCAATTGGATTCAAGACAGATTCCCCATTGTCTAAAGTGCATTTCTTAGGCTAATAAATCCTGTAAAAAATGCTACTGTCAAAAGTGTAAAATATAGAGAAATTACTTGACACCCCTAATACATACACTTGGGGCCTAACACAGGAGACAAGATGACAAACACCACCACCACCACCCATTTCACACAAAGCCTAAGATGGCACTTGAATGTGAGTTCAGAAGTGGCAATGGAACGGAATCCTCCACAGCACTTGAGAATAGAGGGATGATTTAGGTGATTCAAAGCAGACCGCGTTGCACACAGAGCTTCACAGAAGGGGAATAACCAAGGAACTCAGGAGTCACAGCTGAGGGACTGGCAAAGCTGCATCTGCCATTTGAGGCAGTTGTCTCAATCTGATTATGAACCTGTTCCAAGACAGTTGATGCTACACGATGTGTGTGTGTGTGTGTGTGTGTGTGTGTGTGTGTGTGTGTGTCAAATGGTCCTCACACTTCTAATGAAGACACATATTGAGGCTACTTCAATTGAAATCACATGTCCAAAAAAACAGTCTCAAAATCAGGGTAGTTGTTGGCATTTTTCTCCTCACAAATCCTCATCACACTTTAAGTCTTTTTTTATGTTTTACTTATTTCTAAGTCATATAAATCATGTCTCTGCAATACAGTATCTGAACAAATGGGCACTATTATCAAAATGCATTATTTTAAGCCGGTGCTTAAATAGCCATGTAGAGCAATGGAGGAAGCAGTTTTGTGGCTATTTAAGCACAGGCTTTGAGAGAGAGAGAGAGAGATTAGAAATGCCTGAAAAAATGGCACATAGGAAAGAGGTCCAACTATTCTTAAATTAAAACACACACACACACACATTGTTTTTCCCCTTTCTCTTTGCCTCATCCCACACCGAATGCCCAGGAACTTGGTCTAACACTCCTTAAAAACATTTTTGAATTTGATGCTTTTTGGCTATGACAGTTGGAAGAAGACACTGCCATCATTACCTGGATGGATAAATTTGTGTAGCCTCATCTTGTCAATTCTCATTTTCCACTGCCAAGTGGAAAAGAACTCAATATAAATGTAAAGTCATGACTCTATCCTAGAGCAGTGACCAAGATATCAGCTCAAAAGAAGAGCAATCACAGAATGCTTTGGAGCTACTTGTGGTCATGAAGTAGAAATTGAAATAACATTCTAAAACAGCAATACAAAGATATTTCCCAAAACAAAGATATGTTGGGAAACACTGAGAGGAATAATGCTGGATTGACAAGAATCTTTGTGCTTAGAGATTTATTTTGTCCTAACTTCGCATATGTTTTTGGTACAGAAAACAGAACTTTCTGTGCGAGAAACAAAATTTTCTGAGCAAGGAAAAAAAATATGCAAATTTTGTGTATATTTTGTCCCGAAATGTGAATAGTCTTGAAAAACCAAACATTTGGTAGACTTTCTTACAGTGGCGATAAAATTGCTAAAATTACTTATTTCTCCCTTCAAGAATAAAATTAGGAAAGAATTATATCCTTACTGTGGAACAACCAGGCATGGCCCCCAATCCTAATTTCTGTGCAAAGACATAGGAGCAGGATGCTAAAAGCCTCCAAAAACATTCTATGTACTTTATTAAAAGCTTGACAGGCAGCAAGTCTTACTATTCTTGCTAGTGGATTTATTTATTATTTTATTATGTATTTGTTATATTTGTATGCTGCCTTTTCTCCCAGAATGAAACCCAGGGAGTTTTCCAACAATAAATTAGAAACATTAAAAACATTAAAAACATATAAACTTATAAACAATGTCTAGTTTTTAAAACAAGTTAAAAAATTAATAAAAGGCTTCCCAGCTCTCATCAAAATTTGTATGAAAACCACAATATAGCAAAGGAATTTACAATTACACATGAGGAGGCTGCCCTTTTAGTATCCTTGCTGAGATGAGAAAAGTCTAGCAGGAGGAGAGATGCCGCTGCAAGAGCCCTTTCAGTCTGTGGGATGTGTTCAGTGGTTCTCAACCTGTCAGTCCCCAGATGTTTTTGGAGTTCAGCTCCCAGAAGCCCTGAGCATTGACCATAGTGGCTGGGGCTTCTGGGAGCTGAAGTCCACAAACATCTGGGGACCGACAGGTTGAGAACCACTGTGTTAGATAAAGAAATGTACTTTCTTGGAGCTGTCCTCTGTGCCGAACAGGTGGCACTTCACTGAATGCTTGTTCCCTGCTTTGGCTGATGGCAGACTGGTGACCTACCAGCCTCTTAGGTGGACTGCTCTAGGCAATGGCATCCAGATTCCTCACTTCTTATGTCTAATCTGAAATCTACAGCTGACTCTTCAACTGGGGTACATATATTGAGAAATACTGAACTCATTGTTTTTAGCTCTAATAATTCCTAATTCACCTATCAAGATTTTCCAGTGCTGTATGGTTCTTGGGGGTAACGGTACCCAGAATTAAGCAGTTATAGCATAATACAAATAGACATTTATTACTTTCTCACTTCATCTTTACTTCAGTCATATTGAAGAGTTAATTACCTAGAGAAGGAAATACTCAATATAATCAGTCCTCCAGTTGCTAAGGTATTTAAAGTGAAAACCACTTCATGTTGAAACAGATTGATCACACAACGAAACACAATGTGTGTGGGGGGAGAGAACAGGCCAGGACAGTAGACTTGAAGCATTTTCCAAAAACATTTTTTTTCTCTTGTTGCAAAACACCACATATAGTTTTAAGAGTTCTGCTGATCTCACCATCACCAGAGGTGACCTCTTCAGCTTGGCAAAATCAACGTTTTACTGAGGCTGCTGAGGATATAATTCAAGGTCACAGAGGAAACTTAGCTAAGCACAACATGTACTTTCAGAGTCTTATTCTCTGTAGCGCTGTAGTCATGCCCACATGCAATTATCAGCACACTAAAAATGAGACAGCATACTACCCAGGGATTAAAGAAAACCGAAAGAAACACGCAAATAATTTCTGCTCCTCCATAATTTCTGTTTCACTATCAACTAGAAGTGCCTGCAGACGCAGTAATAATGCTAATTTCTTTTCTCTTTTTATTTGCACACAATCTTTACCATATATCACATAAAGATAGGCAGATAATGGCCTTACTATAGAAAACAAAACTGAACTTTGAAATCTTGAAAATGTGTTGACCTTGTTTGCTGATTTTTTCAGAAATACCATTACTCTTTTCTTAAATATCCGTTTCAGCATTAGTTTTGACCTAAAGTGTCTCACCATTATCATGAACATTAGCTGCATTAAAAACTTTCCCACCATATCGACAATTTGTTGACAGTCCTCACAATAAATCTTCAGTTGTTTGCTTAAGCTGCTCTCAGTCTCAAGTCCTCTCAATTCCAATTGCCCTCGTGTGCTTTCAGTCATTTTGTCACATACCCATTTTGTCACATAGCAACAAGGTTTTGTAATATCATTTTGTTAAATGAATGATTCCTAATCATAATCATAAAATTCACCCAAGAAAAACCTACAGCAACTAATAAAACAGTGCCAAAGGTAATTTTTTTAAAAAACCCAAAACTTCACAGAGTTTAAGCTTCATCCGCACAGTTCCTTTTTCCACAGGTCCTGTATCAGATTTTAATCACAGTCAAACTGAACCTAAACCTTTTGTTGGCAACAGCTTTATTATCCACGTTGTCAAAACAATGCAAGCCATTGTATCAACTCAGCTGGTCAGTTCCAGAGGCTTCCTTGCCACAAGAACAATGTACTATGCCTGGCCAGATTTCTGGCATTTCCCTCTCATAAAACAGAAATGAAACGCACCTCTCATCATCAAGGAAACCAACAGTTAGTTTACAAGATGGGGTGGAGGGATTCCAGTATATTATTCCTGCATGACAGTAATAAGATTAAAATATATCTCAAGGAAAATATATGTATTGTGAGCCCAATTTCAGTAATCTTGACATGATAAAAATGCCAGATGCCAGTTTGTTTGCAGAGATACCTCCTAAAGTACTAGCTTCCTGCTATGGCAGTATTTAGTTTAGATTCTCACATGGCCTGGTTTTATGCTTTTAATCCATAAAATAGTTTACAGATTATGCTGTTGACATTGGTTTTGTCACAGATTTAGGAGGATGTTCCTTCCTAATAATAATTAGGGCCACGTAACTAATTCAGCTGAATCCAGAGTAACAAATGAATTGGACTGATTTGGACTGATTTGTACATGCTCCAGATCAAATCAGATTGGCCCAGTTTAGTTTTGGAGTGTAACAGCACACTTCAAATTTCTTTGGACCAATCTGAATATCCAAAAGTAAAAATTAAAAAAAGAAAAGAAAAGCAGAAAACTTTCCGACAGTGGCCCAGTGGGGATCTGGGGCTGATCCTTTTCCCCTGGGTGCATAAGAGCAATTGGATGGCCCCTGAGCACAGCTTCACCTCCTGAAATATTGACTGGCTATGGTTCATACCTAGATGCTGCCCTGCTATTCTTGTTCTGCTTGAAAAGTTACAGCCATTTTTCTGTTTGTTTCCTCTTGCAAATAAATGGGGTTGGGGGACTAGCAATCTATATTCCAATATGTTGCTTTAGATTCATGGTCCAGATCAGAAGATACGGAATCTAAAGCAAACCGGATCAAAGCAGGATTAGATCGAAATGGTGAAAATAGTCTTGAACTGAATTGAGACTCCTGTGTGCAGTCCTAACAAGCTGTTGTGGAGAAACCACACTGATATATGTTTTCCTCTCTAACGCTTGTATTCTTGTTTGTTTGTTTGTTTTTTGACAGCCAGAGATAATCAAGTAAAGGACCTGGGGGTAGCTCTAAAGAAAGATAGGACATGGATTTTAAGATGCCACTGAGAGTCATAGCAAAAATGTTGTCAGTCATCTCTGTTGAGTAGAGCTCCCTAAATACTGCAGAGCATCCACATTGGCTCATTTAACTGCTTTACCACCAGTCCTTTTAGATGGGTAATACTCATGTATCCTTTACTCCAAGTGAGGCCCTTTTCACAAACCACCCCCAACCCGCAATGGGATCATGACGACAGTTCTGCATGACATTGTCGCGATCTTGTGGCAATCCCATGGCAACCCATTGCAATCATAGTTTAAATCATTGTCAGGTTTCTTCTGACAATGAGACATGATTGTGCAGTCCTCCCGCCTCCCTGCCACACTTACCTGCTATGCAGAATGTCAGGAAGCACAATGGCTGCATTTCCTCCCCCAACACAGCCTGGGAAACTGCCGGGCTACACTGTAGAAGGGAGGATGGAGCCACTGTGCTTCCTCCAGCAAGCAGCTGGTGCAGAGGGGAGCATTACAGATGTGATTCCCTCCCAGGTGAGGCTTTTCCCAGACCTCCATGCGATGGCGCATGGTGGCGCAGTGGTTAAATGCCAGTACTGCAACCACAAGGTTGTGAGTTCGATCCTGCCAGGTTCCAAGGTTGACTCAGCCTTCCATCCTTTCGCAGGTCGGTAAAATGAGTACCCAGCTTGTTGGGGGCAATTAGCTAAAATACATTGTAAACCGCTTAGATAACACTAGTTGATAGGCGGTATAGAAATAAATGCTATTGCTATTGCTTCAGAAAAAGGCAGGGTGCAAAAAGGGCTTAGATCAGCCCTTGTCAATGAGGTGTGGTTGAAATAGCTAAAAATATTTCTATTGCTTATATTAGAAGGGCACCTGACTCTCATACATTATTACAATTTTAGCAAATTTCCTAGGCAGGGCCAATAATTTTTATTGTACACTTCTTCATTCATACTCAAATATGACATTTCTTTTAAGGTGGCAGCATTTCATGTTTTAGCATCCTCTACCAAGAATCAGTTGGATAAACTTTTAAAATACTCCTATCATCTGCTAGAAGGCTCTAATGGGTTCCTTTTTGAAGAGAATTCTGTTTCTGGCACTCTGTGCACATATCCTGGAATTCTCCTGGGCTTCCAATTTGTACCCTTTTATTTTGTAACTTTAGAGGCTGGCATATTACTGTAATAAAGTTATGCAAACATTATTTAGTTCTTCAATGAAATCTTCCTTCCCACTGTAGTTGAGAAAAGGAGTCAGTACATATAAATTTTTAGAATCAAAAGGTATTTAACATATCTTTGTCAGGAAGAAGAAATGCAAAATATTATAAAAGTACTTTCTCTCCCCTCATCATGATGGAATATTATCTTGCTTCCCCTTTGATACTTCATAACAAGCAGCTGAGTTGCCATCCTTTGAATGTTAATATTTCTTCCCCAAATTTTTAGAAGACAAATCTCAGAGTGGGATATTTTGATTCTTACATACATATAAATAGGAAGATGCACAGACATGTGAACATTAAAGTCATTGGCCAGGCTGTGTTCTGCCATTTCACCTGCTGCTTCTGTTGAGATTTATATTCAGCTTTTAAGTACAATGTAACACAAATGTGTGTTTTTTTCTAGTGTATTGTTAAGCAAAAAGGACATGACATTTACTTCTGAATAATTTGATGCTATACTGGCTAATCTGATTTGTTCTTGATTATCTAAGCATACAATGCAACTGCTTGGCTATCCACATATCCATAACTGCCTATTCACATAATAGGTATCCCCAAATGTGTTTCAATTTCAGCAGTTCTGAGCTCAGTACAACTAGATATTTTATGAGAATAGCATTCTACTAAGCACTTTCCTTTTAAAAATTCATTTAAAGGAATCTCTTGCAGCCAGAAAAATTCATTTAAAGACACCTGTTTCAGACGCTAGAATAGAATTAGATTTCTATGGAATAAATGAAGCATTCCACAAATCACAAAAAGGAGCCACCAGTAATGATCCAATCTCTGTCGTTTTGGGGAGAAGCTCAGACAGTTATCTTAAGTATGGGAATAAGGCTAAAGTAATCAGTATTCAAATAACTCAGGCTTACTTCTAGGTAAACTTGTTTATAGCATGATACATAACTACTCAAGGGTCTCCCTACTTTCATCTATGAAGAGCTTACTTACTTTCCCACCCCCTTGGTCTTTCTTTCTGTTGATATAGGCCTTCAAGGCAATTTTACATAGTACAAAAACAAAACAAAACAGTGGATTGTATCTTGTGATGGCTTTGCATTAGCAGACTGTTACCCTGTTTACTGGGGGTCCTGTGAGGGACACCAAAATGAGCTTGGCTATAGGTGGGGAAAATTAGCTTGGAGCACCGCTTAGCATTATGAGAGGCAGGGTAACTTAGCAGGATCTTGTAACCCATTGTTTACGGGGTCAGGCCAAGTCAAGGAGCAGACCGGTTTGAAAATAATGAATGATCTTTATTAAATACAAGCGCACAATGTAAGCAACACACGCACACAGATAGGTGTGAGTAAGATAGTGGGATTTTCAGAGGGATAGTTGATTCAGGTGATACGAAACCTGTTCCTGAAGCCTGGGAGAAGATAGAGAGCTATGCTGGGGTTTGGTGTGGCTCAGCACGTGGAGCTGAGGGGAAGCTCGCCAAGCAAAGCAGCAGCAAGGCGGTCTGGAACTTGGGAGCGATCTGAGGAAAGTCTCGGAATCAGGGGTTTTTATAGGGAAAAGTGTGACTGCAGGCTATGCCTTACTCAGGGACAACAATGAGTTTTGGGTGCGAGACAATGTCTCCGAAAGGTCACAATTTAGCATGATTGAGTTAAGTCCGAATTGACAAAGAGGCAGACTGTATGCAAATGCTCAGTGCTTGGCCTTTAAGTTTCTAGCTTGCCAAGTTACCTGCTCAGGGCAGGGAGTCCTTTGTAGACAGCGTGCATACATAATAAGGGTGTTTGCCGGGGAGGTCTCCTAAAGCTGCAATCTGGCTATTTCTGACTTGCCTGTATTGTTTGAGAATATTTCAGCAGTTAAGTGCCAAGCCTAGTTTTGTGCTTGTCTGGGGGCCTCACAAACATGTGGAGAAGAGTGGTAAAATGAAGCCGAATTATGATATCAAAGTGATATCGGGTGCTATCGCCAGGTAGGCCTAAACTGCAGTAACAAGACAAAGCCGTTCTCATATTAGTTGGGCTCTCCAGTTTATAGTAATGAAATCACCCCTTCTCTTTGAAATATTACTTCTAAAGAGAGGGGAACTTTCGCAACAGATTGCAGCATGAAGACATGCATTATTAACAGGGAGATCAGCACCTTCAGCATTCTTGTTTCCTATCCTCCTCCAGTTCAGAATTGGGTTGACATTCTGGAATTCCTGATTTGCTCTCTTTTTCTCTGTGTGTACCTATTTCACACATTATGTGTGGCCAAGGAAGCATAGGTATGCCCAGGAGGTTGCTGCAGTCAATCTCTGACCCTAACAAATGCACTTTACCACAAAGGTCTTCACAAACAGCTGCTTTGCCCATTCACCTTTTGAATTATCAGATGAAGAGCTAAAATATTTCAGTTCACATTTTGAAGTGGACCTTTTCCCATTAATTTTACTTATTTAGGGCATATTTAGATATGCAGCTCAAAACATCCCCTGCTATATGTGGACATACAAACTACATTAGAAAACAACTGTTTCTGCTTTCTTTTCTCGGTGAATATCCACCCAATAAAGCATGGATAAGGCTTCATAAGTTATTCATGCCATGTCAGGGGGTATCCTTTATAGCTTCCTTTAAGTAATTGTTTTTCAATTTTTTTCACTTCAAGGAACATATCCACATAGATAGCTACTAAGAAAACTGTACGCATCTGCTGCCAAATGCTTGAGTATCACAATAGATTCTGAGAGACGTTACAGACCTGCATCTGTAGATTACAGGCTTGTGATTTATTGGTCATCTACACTTCCTTTTAGGTCATTTCTGCATGATGATGCTTTTCTGCATCACTGCACTGCAATTCTGGGTCTGGAAGGGAGTGCATCAGCAAGACTTCCCTCTGCACCAGCTCAGTCCCTGTGGAAGGGAGCATGATGGCCCCACCTCTTCCTTCCACAGTGCAGAAAGGCACTTGCCATTACTGCGCTGGGGCAGGAAGCATTGCAATCACGTTTCTGCAGCTTCTGCATGATAGTAAGTATGGGAGCGCTGTGCAATCGCAGGTGCAAAATGGATTTTTTCTCTTTTGCAAATACTGTGTCAGTGCAACGCTTCATGAGGGGATGGCAACAGGACAATGACATTGTGTGGAAACACGACCTGCTGACTGCTGCTATCCTGTCACAGAAGAGGCATAACAACATCATGTGGAAAGGTCCTTAGTCTTCTTTTAAATGAACCTTCTCCCTAACAGGCACAAGATTTGGAATCCTTCCATTAAATTTACTTTAATTTTTTTCTCACTGGCTCAATTGGGCTGGGAAGAGGAGGAAGAAAAGGAGAGAGATCAATATGAAAGAGAATGAAAATGGGGGTGGGAAAAAGAGAAAGGAGTTACTCCACCCACCATTGGCCTCAATCCCACTGAATGCCAATTTGCGTTGTCCCAAAGTAGTGCAGAATTTGAAAGAGGAAGGAAAAAAGATTCATTTCGTGTATTCTAGAGAACATTTTTTTTGGTAGCTGCACATTGCAACATTCCATAAAAAGATTGTACTGGCAAGTAGGCTATTTTCCAAGGGCAAATAATCCACTGATACAGATGTTCCGAAGAGTCCTGATATGTTCCCAGAGAATCCTGGGTTTCCTTAGACAATAGTTCACAAACCTTTGGTTTCATGTACCAAGTTGTAGATGTAAACAGTACAAACATATCCTTAGATAGCATAGTATAATCACTACCCCCTTTTTCCAGTGGGAAATTAAAGCTTCAAACCTATATATACTTTCCTGGCAGTAAAGTCCCCCTGAGCAATTCAACTTTTTCTGAGCAGACATGACAAGCATAGAACTGTATAGTTTACTTGCACTGAGGAAACACTCGAATATTTGTGTAGAAAATAAATATATCAGAAAAGCCAGTGTCCAAACTCTTCCACATAAGTTGTTTCCCACACAGTGCTTAACAGCTGTTTGCTCTGATTTTTTAAAAGGTTCCCCATGAGTGTGTCAAAACAATGCTTCCCTTCATGTTGCCATTACAATAGATGGAAACACACTGAGCTGTGGTTGGCAGGACTACTGCTAAAATAATATAGGTAAATGACATATTTCATTTGTGCATTTTTCTCTCCTGGAGAATTTTAGCTGACTTGCATATTTCAGACTGTCTCAAAAAGGATTAGGCAAACTGACTAAGAGAAGTGACAGTTTTTTTGTTTGTTTGTTTTTCAAACCAAGCAAGACAGTAGCTGGAGGTTGCTCAAGGAACGTGTTATATTATCTGATAGCCATTCAATGGTGCATGAGGTTCTGACCTATGAAACAGTTTTCTCACTGGTTGGTGTCATGTAGATAAAAGTTTTAAGTCCTGAAGAGACAGATCGTGTAACTTTGACCAATTAAGCCTGACACAGGCAGATGGACACAGGCTAGGGATGTAATTCTTCACTAAATTTCTTCCCAAAGTTAGTGATGAGTGATTTCAACAGTCTTCTTCCTGCTGTGAGAAAGTCTTTGAAAACCACACAGTTTTCAAAAGCTATTCACAAGTTGAGACTTAAAAAATTGCACATGGTCGTTCTGAGCAGAAAACAGCATTTTTTCCCCTGTGGAAAATAGTATTTCAATGCACAAATTTTCTGCACAGAAAATGTAGTTAATATTACTGATCCCTATCTCTGGAGTGTGTCTTTCTTTTTCATTAGTGTGAGATCCTTTTGGAAATGGAAAAACTAGGGAGGAGGAAAACATCACTGCATCTAGTCTATATCAGTTCAGTTATAAATCTGTCACATTGGGCTGAAAACTGCATCACTAATTTTGGAGAAGTTCACCAACAAAAGCATAAATCTATTCTATTTTGCAAATTACTTTAAGCAGTCCAGATAATTTGCTTAAAACATGACACCAATTTGTTTCAGAAGATTTCCTTAAAAACAAAATCCTTTGAGCACAAATGATACTCCCATGGCGATGAAACTAAGTAGGCTTAAATCAATGTGTACCTAGATAGAAGACCATCTAAAAATTTCATGTAATCTTCATCTTCCATATACATTAACCCATATAAGACTATATATCCTTCCCTACATAATTTTTCCATGTAACTTACATGTGAAAATTATTAAATGTAAAACACAAATTCTAAGGGATTTCATTGTCCTGATTGTGCTGTTTTTAAACTGCATCATCTGTCTTGTAGTATAGTTTATCACACTGAATTCAGATGACTGTATATTACCATCCTCCTTGTTTCCATATCCTACCACACTTCCTATGAGATATGCAATTTTCATAAATTGAAATTATTAATGACCAAAGAACAATGATCAGGGCCACACTGACTGGAGATGTGTTCAAATTCATGTTGACTTGAGATGTTTTTAGGGTCATGAAAGTCCAGAGACGATTATGCAGAAAAACCCAGAACTGATGGGTTTATGTTAATCCCTTCACCACATCATGCTCTTGGCATTTTTGAATACAAAGAAAGACAAACTGCCCAGATTGGTGAGCAATCAAAGACCGTCCCTCTATCTTACCCTACAGAGATCTTCCCTATGCACCTTACCTGACTGAACATTAAGAGACTGTCATGAGTCCCATCAATATTTTTCCACTCTGGATGTAAAGCAATCAGCCCATTCCATACCCCTTTGTCAGTCCTGTGGGAAAGCCATTACACCGGCGGTTCTCAACCTGTGGGTCCCCAGATATTTGTGGACTTCAGCTCCCAGAAGCCCCAGCCACTATGGTCAATGCTCAGGGCTTCTGGGAGCTGAAGTCCACGAACATCTGGGGACCCACAGGTTGAGAACCACTGCATTACACCTTTGTCAACGCACACCTTCCGGCTGTGAAACATAAAATACCTAGCTTAAACTCAGCATATTGTAGTATGCAGAATGTAGTGTGCCCCAGACTACTGTTCATCTTTACTACCCCCAAATGCTGTCTGAGCTTCTATGCTGTGATCTTCAAGATTGGTAATTATCACCCTTTTCACCCTTAATCTCTCTCTCTCCAACATTTCTCACCCCACTTTCCCGTAGCCTTGTTATGGTTCTTAAGAGAGTCTGATTTCTCATATGTTTGTCAATTCAAATAAAATACTTTGTTTAACTTTAACTGAAGTCCTCTCTACAGTTAGTATTGGTATACATAGCTATTACCCTCTTCTTGCAAGCCTCCTTTGAGCTATTTTTTCTCACATTGGCCCTTTTCGCATGGCAGTGTACAAGCGAAAGGACCCCTTGAGCATCGCATAAATGTCAGGAGTGGTCTGCATGATGCACTCCCATTTCTGCCATGCTCAAGGCCCGCAAGTACAGCAAATACACATTTTCTTATTTTCGGCTTTTAGCTGAAAATAAACTGTGCTTACGCAAGGCTCATGGGCCTGGGCCACACTCACCTGCAGTGCGGAGCTTCTGGAGCTGGGCCTGTCGCGCGTCCTCTCCTCAGTGCAGCCTACAACTCCTAGGCTGCACTGCTGAAGGAAGGGGTGGGGCTCTCACACAAGCAGGAAGGAGCTGTGGAGCCTGAGCAGCAGGGAAGCAGGAGGCTTGCGAGAGCCTGCCTGCCCAGGCTTTTCACGCAAGGCCCACACTGCAGAAGCATGAGAAGGTAAGCTGCGGAAAGGGCCATTCTAAGGAGACAATGGCACTGCAGCCATTCCCCACCTCTTATGGTAACATCCTCCTCCTTCACCTCCTTCTCCTTCCTAAATGTTTGCTTGTTTACTTTGATATTAGATGAATTATTGATATTGTATGGGCTTCTTTCTCTTCTGTGATTATGGATCCTTTAATATTATTGCCACTAGACTTGTACTGATGAATGAGATGACTTATCTTTCATGTTTCACTTAACTAAGATTAAATTTTCTTGTTTTCTAATAGATTGATTGACTTTGTGCTATCTGTTTCTATTTTTTATTCATAGTTTCATCTCGGCATCTGTTTGACAGCAAAAGAACTATTATCTGGAAAGCATTATTCTGGTAAGCTTGTGCAAAGTTTATATTAAAAAAGTTGCAGATGCTGAAGAATGACCAGTTTTACTGTACAGTTACATAGAAATTTCTTGAGCCCAGCCCTATAGGTGGGGCTTAAGCCCTCTAAACTCTGCTTTGCATGAGGCTGACAGACTTCTATTGTGGACTGACTTAGTTACAATGTGAGGTACAGTGCACGACTGCCCCATTTCTCTGAAGTATATTATCATTTCAGTCATTCTTCGTGATTTTGTTCCTGTTCACCAGCATTTGTTTGTGTTTATTTTATTCAACTATATGCTCTGCTTTCAACATGTTATGGTGCTAAAAATATGGCTTATTTCTGATATTGACTCCACTCACTATTATTTGGAGTAACTGACTGTAAAGCTGTAAGAAAAGATTCAAGTAGATAAACCAGGAACCTCTATAATATTAAATATTAATAGAAGTTGAAATCCTACATCAGAGATGTAGCAACAGTGTCATGGCTATGATCTGTCTGCCAATCTTAGCCCCCAAACCAAACTTAAAATCCAGCCAGCCATACAGAAGGAAAGAGTTTTGCAGTGCTAGTGGTGAGTGGGGTATTGAAAGATGGCACATCTAGACCTTTCCTGCTAGCAAGCAGTAGTGTCATATCAGAAGCAGTAGTCCCTATGAGGTCCTGTCACAATTCCTTGGTGCACTGCCACTTGTTGAAAGAGGGGTCAAGATGTTTCATCCTTCAGTGGCTTGCTTGCCAACATCACAGAAAACTGTCCCTCAGTGCAGATGGTTGGGTTTTAAGGTGGTGTTTGGGGATATTTGCAATCATGACATTCCTAAATGTATATAGGAAACAGCTACAAGACTTTAGGTCTAACTTATGACATCAAAATTGACTAACAGGACATTAGCCAAAAATCTTCAACTATTTTACAAGAAAAGACAACATCATTTTGTCATTTTGTTGGAATTATCATTCTCAGTCTCCACAAAAATAATGACAGTCTGTGAATTTTTTTAAAAAAAAGTATTTTTGCATTATGTAACAGTTGGATGCTTTTATTATGATATGAATACCTGTATGACAAGAGCCTAAACACTTACAGACTTGAGATTTAAATAATAACATATTTTAAAATGAAACAATCAATGATTTTTTTTAAAAAAATGTTTTTTAGTATAACTGGAATTATATCCTATGAGATTGTTTTGAAATTGAGCTGTTGTGTTCCTGAGCTTAATGACTTTAAAAATCTATAGTTGGATGGCAAGGTAGTTGGCAATATGTCTATCCTGTTTGATTCTTTAGTTATGTGTCTGAGAAAGTAGGTGTTGGCCTACAAAAGCATAAACTTTTAAAAAGTAAATATAGTAGGCTTTTACAATTTCTGCCCTACACTGTTATTGTGCTATTATTCCACTTTCAACATCCTGTGGGATTCTGGGGTTTGTAGTTTACTGAGGCCAAAGAGCTCTCTGGCTGAGAATTCTAAATGCCACTCCCTAAACTGCAAACCCAAGGTTTCCATAGCTTGTTGAAAGTGGAATAATAACACTATAACAGAGGCCCTTTCCTCATCTTACCTTTTTGTGGAGGTGGGGGGTGGCATTCGCGCGAGCAGCCTCTTGCGCGAGGCGCTCACTTCGTTTCTCCTTCCTTACCGCAGCTGGCTTGCCAGTCACATGAACGCCGCGCGAACGCCCCGCCCCTTCCTACTGCAGTACAACCTGGGAATTGCAGGCTAGCACTGAGGCAGGAAGTGCGACCGGCCCGGCTCCCGATGTACTGCAGTGCAGGTAAGTGCTTGTGCGACCACGCACCATTTTCGGCTTGAAGCCGAAAATGAAAAGGTGCACGCGCAGTTTGCGTTAGGCTCTTGAGCATCACATAAATGGGAGTGTGTCGTACAGACCGCCGCTCCCATTTATGCGACGCTCAAGGAGCCCTCTTGCAAAAGAAACTGCATGCGAAAAGGGTAAGTGTAGTGCGGAAACGGCCTTTAAATTACTGGAGACTCCTCTCCCATAATATGGACTGAGACAGCTATCCCTTCCTATTTTTAGATGTAATTTAGGCAAAATGAAATAATATTAAACAGCTTAAAGGAATATATATATATGTGTGTGTGTGTGTGCATGTGTATTTGTCAGCTGATATTTATTCAGCTGCTGTGGGCCAGCAAGAGATCATTTTAACCTTCATCTTAAACTGGAAGTTTTAGCAAAATCAATTAATATACTGGGATCCAGAGTGGTTTCAAGAGTGGTTCAGCAGAATCTTGATGTATGTCATTCTAACCAATTTATTGTGACTAGATTTGCTATCAGAAAACAAATGCCCTTTCTGATACTTCTGCTGGTGACAAAGCACCTACAACAGCCTGCTGTGATCTGAAAGTAGGGTCAGAAGGAATTTCCATCACCATTTACTTGACAAGAAATTTAGCTAAGAGAAAGAGTCTTCAAAAATGTCTCACGGCGTAAACATCTCTCCAGGAAACTGATCTTAATTTTATTGCTAATGAATTCATTCAGACAGCAGAAGCACATTTAGCATGGGAGATATTTATAAATATCTGCAGATGCAGAGTTGTTTGCATTGTTACATCATAACCAGTAGGCCATGCATAGAAAAGACCCATCAGCCATACCCTAGTGAAAGTTGAGCTTGGCCACTAATAAGGCTAATATTGCTAATTCCCAGGTAACTACGTACAGGATTGCAATCATGCCACATAAAGTTAATTTTGAGACTGTATTAATAATTGGTTTGTTTTCAGTGTCTACATTTCTGGGTGGAGATTTTAAGCAGTATAGTAGAAAAGCAAGGTCCATAAAATAAGACCCTGTAGCATGGTTCTGGATTTTCCTTGGTGGTATGATTAAAGAATCCTCCATGCTGTACTTCACAATTGTGAAGAATTTCCCCCAGATGAGTAGAACACAACTTTTTTTCCAACTTTTTCTCAAGACACATAGAAGAACAACCATGTTGGGCCATTAATCAGATCTGTGATGTCCTAGGATCATGATCTCTCTGTGTCTGCTTCTATGAGATTGCCTCCATGCCCCCTAGAGAGCATTTGAGGTCAAATATCAGGAACAGTTGGAATGGGTGTAGTTCTCCAACGTCAACTCAAGGCACTAATGCAGCTCTCTAGCCTTTCCACAGTTGCCCACCCATGGTTTACATATTTCATTTTCTCATTCAGAGTTACTTTAAATCTTTTTAAAAAATGATTTGCCTCATTCTTCAGCTTAATTCCAGCTTCAACTTGTTTACTCTGTTGCTAGCATATATTGTGTTCATATTAGTTGTTGTTTCGTAACAGTGAGCCTGAATTTCTTTCAACAGTATAGAAAATGGCACTACTTTATATTTTCAAATTTTATCAAAGCAGTAAATTCTCCCTGTGTTTTCTCTCTTCCTGGACAATATGCATATATTGTTGTGGTCCACATGTGATATAGCTTCAAAGCTTACTCATCTATATTTCAGTGTTTCCATGTCAGTGTTTGGGATTGCTGGTTTTACCTTTGTTTAAAAAAAAAAGTTTGTTTATATTCCAAAGATATAATCCTATTCATTATATGGGTTTTGGCTTATTTGATTTACTGGGGGCTTCACTTTCTTTATACCCTTTCAGCTTTTGCTTCGTTCTGCTTAGCTTTAACAAAATTATCATTTCCCTGACAAAACTCCAAATTTTTTCATATGGCAGGAAATTAATTTCATGGGAATACGAAATTCTGTCCAAGTTGTACATCAGTCTGTGAGATCCTGCCCCCTTTCGGGTGTGGAATTCATGAATATTTTGGTAGGTACTTTTCCAAATATACACAATTTTTAAGCATTTTATTGCTATTCTTAATTTGTAGGCATTTTCCCATTGACAAAAACACATCCCTGTGCATGTTTCAAGTATAAAAATTTTCAGCTATATACATTTATATAATGTGTACATATAAGATAGTCTTTAACAACAGAAATAATAATAGAATCTGACTTTTTTCTGATGGTAAAAATTAAAAATGTGTACTGACCAGTATTAATATCTCACAGATAATAAATTAGATAAGTTTGTAAAAATAAAATCTTAATATGATTGGTTTTCCTCCTTAGCCTTGGCAGTGGAGGGGGTGGAGGGGGGGTAGAAGGGGGCGAGGCTACAGTGTGCAGGTTGTGGCTGTGGTGCATGGGGAGATGGCTGCAGTGTGTGGGGCATGGCCAGGGCATGCAAGGGCATGACCAGGGCGTGACCAGGGCATGCAAGGGCTAGCTATGGGCCAAGACGCCCCAAAAACATTGCTGCTCAGGGCGAACCACACCCCTCACACCAGCCTTGGATAAAGATAGCTGCCACCACAGCATAAACATCAAAGACCTTGGCTCCTAACTGATTCAGCTTTGGTTCTAGATTTGCATGTTTCAGGCAGCAATTCTGGGTTTACCTGGGAAAAAGCCTCAGTGACCACAGTACAGCATATTCCTAAGTCAATATGCATAGCTTTGTGTTGCATATTACTCTGAAACATTTAATATTTTCTTCTATGTACTTTCCAGTGCTAACTATTTCCATTTCATTCAACTGCTTTCCTAGATAATGCAAAATCTAGCAGTATAGTTAATGCAGTATCACAGTTACCAAGCTTTCTCAAATAACTAACATCTGTGCTCTATGATTTATGACTAAGTCAGTATCTCCAAGTGCATACTACATTGCCAAATGGCTTAGTCTGGTATGTTACTCCCAAATTGCCCTTATGTCTTGTTGCATTGTCTAAACTTCAAAATGTTCTTTGTACTATTAGTTAATGTGAAGGGCTGGATATAAAGTTTGAAGCTTTGATATCCATTCCCTACCCATCTTGTGCCTGAGCAGTATAGTAGAGTGTTTATGGTTTTGGATCAGGACTCAAAAGATCCAGATTTAAGTCATCATTTAACCATGAAACTCAGAGAGTGGCTTTCAACCCTCCCAGCTTGACCTGTCTTCTAGGGTTGTTGCGAGACTAAAATAAGAGGAAGAAAACCATATAAACTGTCTTGAGTCCACTGGAGAAAAAGAAAGGTATGCGCGTAATTGATAGTTTAAAAAGTCACAATCTGCATACATTTCACATCATAGGGCACTCTGAAATCCACTTTTGTGTTGGAAAAATGTGATAATGGACTCCCCTATTATCAAACATAGCTGAAGGATATGAGATTTTCTCCAGGTAAACAGAGAGCTAATGATATGATGGGTTAGGTTACATTTAATTGGGCCTCATTACTTACAATGAACATAGATCATGAGAGACAATTGCCCAGTGGTGATGACTAGCTTGTGAGAAGCATGAAAACTTTGAGATGCTTCCAAGATGAAAGGTCATAAACCATGGCATCATGAGATGCAAGAAAGACTTGAAAGACTTTTGGTGACTGATGGAGGGATATGAAAGGTAATGTCTACCTTACTACCCCAAAGGAAAGCTTGGTTGCGGACAAAGTGGCCCAAACTCCCAGCTCTTCATGGAATCTCAAGACTCAGAATACCAATTGTATCATGAGCAGAGAAAGAATGTTTAGCTAGTTATGTACGGCTTATGCTTCTGCCTAACCTCAGCTGGATATGATTTGGGAATGATTTTGTAACTTTGTAACTCCTCCCAAGTAATGCCTTCCTATACAAGATTGTTGTTACTGTGTACCTTCAAGATATTTCCAACTTTTGGCAGCCCTAAATCAAGCTATCCTGAGGTTTTCTTGGCAAAACTGTTCAGAGGGTGTTTCCTTTTGCCTTCCTCTGAGGCTAAGAAAACATGGCTTGCCTAAGGTCCTCCATTGGGTTTCCATGGCTGAACATGGATTTGATCTCTGATCTCCAGAGTCATAGTTACATTGCTAATGTAAGATTTGCTGGGTTACAATAAAATCTTTCCTTAAAAAAATCTGCTCCTTTCCACTCTCTCTCCATGTGCCTGTGCTCAGTGTTGTGGGTCTGTTATAGTGCTATTATTCTATTTTCAACATCCTATGGAATCTTGGGGTTTGCAGTTTAGAGAGGGGCTTTTAGAATTCTCAGCCAGAGAGCTCTTTGTCTTCAGTAAACTACAAGCCTCAGAATTCCACAGGAAGTTGAAAGTGGAATAATAGCACCATAACAGTGTAGCGCAGAAATGGCCTGAGTAAGATTGGATTTATTTCCAAAGCAGTCCCAGACTTAGAGACAGATTTATTTTCACAAGGTAGTGGTGGGATAGTTCTTTCTAGTAAAGAACCTTATTTGGGTAATATGTTACAACAGGCAAAAACAATAAAACAAAGCTGATCAACCTATAGATACCAATACAACAGACAGGATCTTAGCCTACAGGAACATAGAAATGCACAGGGGGCAAGTCTCCACCTATGAAGATTACAGTAAATGACTACTGCATTGCACAACACAAATACAGACACGATTTAAAGAGATGGGCAAAGGGGAGGGTTTTATATCCCTTCTTATTTCTGAGCAACCAAACTAACCAATCAAGAGGCCAAAGACTTTGAGCCTTCCAGTAGAGATGTATTTGGAGTTTTTCAGTGCTGTCTCCTAACACCCAAAGTGGATGGCAATATCTGGGATGACCTTGACTGGGCCTCCTCAGTCGTGGTGCAGGTAAGAAAATTTACAGGCTACAAAAGCTAAGAACAATGATTCTGATGAAACCAAGTTCCTTTAATCATTTAAATGTTCCAAATAATATATTAAAAAACACTGTGGGGATTTTGTGACAATAGGCTCTCTGTATCATTACTCTGTCGTCAATACATAGGCCCTTCTCGCATGGCATTTGCCATGTGAAAGAGGGCCTGGAGTGTTGTGTGATTGTGAGAAGTGATCTGCTTGACGCACTCACAATCGCGCAATGCTCCAGGGGCTGATAGGTGCCGATTGTGCACCTTTTCATTTCTGGCTAGAAGCTGAAAATGGTGCGTGATTGTGCATTGCTCCCAGGCCCCGCACACACTTACCTGGCTTGTGGAGCTTCCGGAGCCATGCCAGTTGTGCTTCCTGCCCCAGCGCAGCCTGGAAAACTCTCAGGCTGTGCTGTGGAAGGAAGAGGAGGGGCTCTCACGCGAGCAGGCAGCTCGTGCGGAGCTGAAGGACCCCAGACGCAAGAGCCTCTTGCTGAAGGCTGCTCACGCCATCCCCACATCCCAGCGCCGGAAGACAGTCAGGTGCAGAAAGGGTCATAGATAAGAAAGCACCTTGTGGAGACCAATTTGAACTGAAAAATGACAGGAGAGGGAAAACTGAAGGAGACTCTGCTTATTTGGATGCTGAGGTGTGTGTGTGTGCGTGTGCATGTGCCTTCATGTCATTTGTCAAACTGTGATGACCCCATGAATTGGTTTTCTCAGTCAAGGAATACACAGAGGTGGTCTTCCCAGTTTTGTCCTCTGAAATACAGTCTAAGGTGGTCTCCCATCCAAGTACTATCCAGTGCTGACCTTGCTTAGCTTCCACTATCAGATGAGATCTAATGCCTTTAGGGTATTTAGACCCTGAGAGCCCTATTAAAAATTGAATCAAAGCTATTTTTTTCAGAAAACTTACATAGCAAGTTTAAAATACTAACACAATGTAAAATATTTTTAATGCTGCTGCTTTGTCTCTCATTGTGATAAGTCATGGTTTCAGCTGGAATCTGGTACAGTGACTAAAATTGTTTGACAGAGTATATAACACAAAGTTGAGAATTTTAATATAAACAAGAACAATTATTTTTCAAAAAGAGTGAAAGCTTACCCATGAATTCAATTCCTAAATGGTGAGCTATACCAAGGAAAGCATGTAAATGAAGGACAAAAGAAAAAAAGAAGAAAAGCATTAGTGAGGAGCCTTAACAGTGGGGGGAAAAGTCAATGTGCAGACAGATGCATAAATATCATAGAATTACACATGGCAGTAACACAACTGCTGGTGTACTTCCACGTGATCTAGAAAACTGAAATGTGGTTTCTTCAGAGTCTAAATCCATCCCATTCACAGAAACAAAAATATTGAAACATGGAATATTTGTATAGCTCTTGCTCTGAGAAGAATATGCAAAGATATTCCAAGCTGATCAAAGCACTTCCAACACCATGGTTTGGATCCAGACATTGACATGCTTAAGGTGGTAGTGGTGGTATTGGTGGCGATGGTAGTAGTAATAGTACTAGTAGTATTCTGTTTGTTTATTTCTTATCTTGTTCCTCCAGAATTGAAACTGATGTCTGCTTATAATCTAACCCACGGACAATATCAATTAAAACATAAAATCCAATTAAACTATAAAAAAAAATTAAAAAGCCAAATTGAAACATAAATATTAAATAAAAAACTTTTTTAAAAAATGAAAGAGCATCCTATTAATAGTATTTGTTTAAAACCAGTGAAGAGGTGGCCATTTGAGCTTCCCTAAGAAAGGAATTATAGAACCTGGGAGTATTTACAAAGAAGTAATCCACTGAAATGAGATGAGATAGTCCTCCCTTCTTTGTCCCATTAATTTCAGTGGATCTCTTCTAAGCATGACCAAGCATGGACCCAACTTCATGTGTAAAATTTTGTGTGATTCAAGGCAGGTTGCAATAGGTTCAAACAAAGTACAGAGAAAAAAAGAGCTACTGATAAAGAAATTTTAAAACAACTAAACACTTCTGCATAGAAACACAAATTTAAGTGTTAAAAGCACAGTTAGCATACACACACGCACACACAAAATTGATTCCTTGGAAATTACAAAAAATGAACACAAAGTGGATTTCCAAATGATCAAAATGCTTCCATACTTCCAAAAAGGTGAAACACTGTGGTGAGTGGAAATTTAATTTCAGTTCAGTTTTGATCAAACATTACATTATACAATTCAAATGTGGAATAAAGTAAAAGGAACTGCTTTGCCCATCTCTATTTACAACACAAAGTACCATGACTGATAAATAGATTTAAAACTGAGTCATAAGTAGTTCTGTGAAAATTAAGCTCACAGTGGTTAAAATCTGAAGTTAAGCTCACAAGGTCAAAACAGGGATCTGAAATCTCTCCCTACACAGCTAGGATACCTCTTCATCATCTGGAATGCATGTTGTTGTCATGAGCCTTCAAGTCTACTCCAGCTTATGGTGACCCTTTCATAACTTAATTGGCAAGATTTATTCAGAGAAGAATTGTTGTTGCCTTCCTCTAAGGATGAGAGAGTGTGACTTACCCAGAGTCACCTGCTGGGTTTTCCATGGCTAAATGGTAATGCCGACCCTGCTCTCTCAGAGTCCTAGTTCAAAACTCAAAACCACTAGAACACCCTCAATCTCTCTGTCATTCAGTATGTATAACACTAAGCATTAGGTTTCCAGCTCCCAGGACAATGGCTAAAGTCTAAAGGAATTGTTGTAATTCTCTAGGACTCCACGTGGAGAGATGAATGTCAGAGCAGGCAGAATTGAAGGAGAAGAAAGTTTTAAGTTCTGTATTTGAGGTGGCTTCAAAGCCTTGGCATCTTTCTCCATCAATCCTCAGTTGGTCCTAGAGCTCAGCATGAAAGGTGTCTGTATGTGTTTCACCCATGCAATGCCAGTGCACCAAGAAGGAATTCAGGTGAAAGGAGAGACAATGAGTGCATGCACATAGACCTACTGTGCAATTTGAATCAAGGCATGGGATAGAGTGTTAGTGTTTTGATTATTGAGACTAGCTGTGGCACAGGGCAGGTGATGGGCAACTTCTCAAGGGCTGAATCTTCTACTAGCTTCAACAGTAGCACAGGGCCTCAAGAAACTCACCACATGAACACTGCATGGAATTCCAGACTTACTAGCAATGGTGGCAAATACTGCAGCTACTGGATGCATTTTGCCTCTTGTCCAACCACAAAAAAAGGCTTTACCTTTCCCTCCCCTGGCTCTGCATTGCCATATCTCCTAGCTAGCTGGGTTTTATTCAAATTCTGAGCCTACTAACCTATATTGACCTGATGTCCATTTCCACAATCAGCTTACCATGAGGCAGTTCATGCCTGCCTGCCAACCCTTGCCTGCCCTGCCACTGTGACAAAACTAGGCTCAATTCACTGATCTGCTCTGGTCTTAATGTTTTATCCTGTAATCTCATGAAATGAGATGCCGCTGACCTGGTAATCCTAGTCAGCACATCTCAAGATGCTCTTACCACTAGAAAAGTTGGAACATGGAATAATCAAAATGTAGGACATAAAGTTTGGTGTAAAATGGAGATCATCAGCACTCTAGAAGCAAAATCATACATGGAACTCAACATGCAGCATTCATTGACATCTGTATCAGAGTTGGTAGGGTTCTTTACAACATCAAGATAACTAGCTGGGTCAGGGAATTAAACTGCCAACCCACCAGGACTCTACCCCCTGTTGTTCTGCTACCAACGGTTTTTGAGGAAAAGTCTTTTTTAGCCTTTTGAAAAGCTCGTTCCACTTTAAAACAAGGAGCCAGCACTTTGTTTGGGAAACAATGAATGCTTCCAGGAAACTTCTAAGGAGCATACCTCGTATCTTGAAGTGGAAGTGGCATTTGAAAAATCATTGTGTTACTGCCAGCCTGGCAATTCAGAGGGGGCAGCTTTGGGTAGTGAGGATCCCCATGGGACTACAAAAATGTTTCAGGAGGCTAAATAAAGTCCATGGACCATGTGCCACCTGTACCTTATCTAGAAGCTTGAAATCTGGGACAATGGCAGCTTAAGACTCCTTGATGACTTAATTGAAAGGTTGTATACCTCTCCCTTCATGTATTAATTTGTACTGTTTTTAGTAAATTTCATGTATTTTCCATTATGTTTTGCTCTCTGGTTCATTCTGCATGAATTCAAACTGGCAGGTGAGTGTCCTTGTGAATGACTGGACCTTAATGATAGTTGTGGCTAGGTATTTAAATAATTCAAAGTTCTTTTGCAACATCAGAAGTGCAGAGTACGGCATAAGAGCAATACTACAAACATTGAAAAGTCTCTCTAAGGTATTGAAGAAAATTGCTCAGCCATGTTCAGAGGCTTCAGAATGTCCTATGCTCTCCCAGGTAGCTAAAAATAAGTCCTCTGTATGATAAATAGACTGCCAGAACTCTGAATACTAATCACCAGGGCTTTAGAAGGGATTATATACAGAAGGATATTGCTCTCACAAGCAGGAGCTCTAAGCTGATCTCAGATATTCAGAAACAATTGTCTGCTCATCTAGATTTCCAGAAATGGTGGCCACTTCTAGTTTCCTTATTCTTTCTGGTGTTTTGGTTGAGTTTTTATACTTTTTCATGTTTAATGCAGCTGTACAGGATTTTATAAGCTTAATAATGTCTCTCAAATCCTTCCAAGCTGTCTATGCTTTCTCTGGAGGGTTGGGTCATGGTAGCTTCAAAAATGGCATAACAGACAAGTATCAATGGCTGACAATATGAGAAGTATAGAAGACCAAGATGAACACATTGATTCAAAATATGGACTCAAAACCAGATGCTTGGCTGCAGGCCTGTTATCTCATTGTTTTCTGTATGAACTAAATGCTCCTGATTTCTTTTGGATTACGTCCCTTATTTTTCAAGCTTTTTATATGGAAAGGTTGGTATTCCAGGTTCAAATATACACAAAAATAAAGGGATGCAAGCTCAGAAGCCATAAGTTCATCAAGATTTCAATGAATGTTCTTCAGAAACTGTGAAAGTTCCCTTCTTGAAATGTGAAGCCTTCTCTCACACTAAACACACTGAACAACTTTATATTATATTACACAGACTAAGATGTGTTTGGGAGAGGTAAAATACTCTCCCAGCCATATAATATTCATTACAGTTTGTTTTTGTAAACCTGATTGAGATGCCAAGGCTATGCTGACTTTCCAAAATTACAGTCAAGACGAAACATGTTTATCTGATTGTTAGGAAATGAGAAATGAACTCAAGCCATATCCCTTAAAAAAAAAAAGTATGTAGCAGAAGAGAGAAAGACATTTTGTTTTCAAAAGTGAGTGAAATACACTGAAAAACGAACAAGGCTTTTCAGTCGCAAACTGCCATCTTTTTCAAGTGTCCAGTTAACTAAGGTAAGGCAGAGTAATAGTGCTGTTCTGTTAAGAAGGAATTGAGAATTTGTCATATGTTGAAGGAAAATGCATATATCTGTGGATGGGAATGATAAAAGGGGCATTGCATTAGTCATTTCTTTCCAAGATGAAGGACAACCTTTGATGATTACAGATCTACCTAACTGTAGGATTGTCTGCTCCACAGTTCACTAGCTTGCCTGCAAGAATATAATGGACCTTATCAAAAGTCTTACTGAAATCAAGATATACTATATCCACAGCATTTCTCTGAACTGCCAAGCTTATTGTTGTTTTGGTATGCCTTCAAGTCATTTCCAACTTATGGCAATCCAAAGGCAAACATGTCACAGGGCTTCCTTGGCAACATTTGTTCAGAGAGAGTTTGCCTCTGCTTTCCTTGTCAAGAAAAGGTTGGATCAAACCTGAAGAAAATACTTTGTGATGTGTGTTATTAAGAGCACCTGTGGAAAGTCATGTGACTCTAGCTGAGTCATGCTGATGAGTAACCAGGGGAGAAGATTGCATCAGGTCTGGGGAGAATGCAAAGGTTGGTAGGATTGCATCAGCTAGTGTGAGTATAAATGTAGCTGAGAGCTAGCCAACAAGCACACACAGTGCCTGACGTGTCTGCCAGAGGCTCTGTCAGAAAGAGCAAGCAGGAGGATGCTGGAATACCTTCTGGAGACTCTTGTAAATATGTACACATTGTAAATCAAGAATAAATTGCCTCCTTGATGGAAGAAATGAATTGACATGGGTGAGTTTTTCCTGGCTACAGTGCATTGCTGCTAAGATATTCTCTGCTGCTGGGCACGCTTCCAAAGCTGTGGGAGCAATCTCTGCTATATTTTGGGCATGACATTCCTCCCAGGCTGAAAGAAGGTGACTTGCCCAAGATCACCCACTGGTTTTCCATGGCTGAGTGGGGATCTGAACCCTGGTCTGCAGAATTGCAGGGCAGTGCCCAAACCACTACACCATGCTGGGTGTCTTTCCAAACTTGTGACTCTGTTAATAAAAGATGGAAGATTAGTTTGGTATGACTTACATTATAGAAAGCCATGCTGGCTTTTAATAACAACATTCTTTATAAATGTTCACTGATTGCTTATTTAAGAATTCATTTTAGAACCTTTTCTGGTTTCCAAGTCAAACCGATTGGACAGTAGTTGCTCAGGTCCTCTTCTTTTGCCCCTTTTAAGAGAACAACATTTGCCTTCCTCTTATCTTCTAGGATCATTCCTTTCCTCTAAGAATTCTCAGTGGCTCTGAAATAACACCTGCGAGTTCCTTTAGTACTTTGGCTTGTGATTCACCCAGGCCCTGGAGATTTGAATTCATTTAGAGTACCCAAGGATTCCTCTACTATCTTTTTAAGTACTATATATTCTCATCTGTAGTCCTCTTACTGCATGGTTTATTCTATTGACAGCAGTTAGAACACTTTTCCTTTGGGAAGAAGACTGAGGCAAAGTAAGTATTAAACAGTTTGGCCCTCTCTTAGATCTATAGGAGACACAAGTGATCTTCTAGTAATGTGATCTCCCCTCAGATATATTGAGAAGGTTTACCTTACAGATAACTGGCTCAGGAAAATTCAATCTTTAATAATACAGGCTGAATCAATTTGGTTTCATTCAACCATGAAAGTAATTTGATTACAAATCAGCTTTAAATTAGTCTTCTCTTCACCACCTTCAAAAAACAAAGCTTCTTTTGGTTCATACATCTCCCCAGCTTGATAGCTTACCTCCATTGGCTCAGCTTGAATTTGTCCAGCCCTCAAACCACTACACCATGTTAACTCTCCAATGTTGAGATACTATGCTAGCTATGTTAACCTTGGCAGAAGAAAGTTTTGTTTTGCTTTGTTTTGCTTTTTTGAAAACATGGATTGGGGAAGGGGGAAGAATAGAAATTTTGGATATTGTCTTTGAGAGGCTTGAGTCAATTAGACTGCTATGATATTGTGATAAAGGGGTTTCCCATTATCTAGGCTTATCAAAGGGAGATACTTCCCTCTTCAGGTAAACCAAGGGTTAATGAGGTGTTGGGATTACATCAAGGGTCACAGGGTGAGAGTTGACCAACCAAAAGGAAAGGGTCAGCATCACAGGTCACAAGGTGAGAATTGACCAACCAAAAGGAAAAGAGGTGGGCATCTTGGAGAGGCTTCCAGATCCTTCCAAGGAGGAAAATATAAAACTTCTGAGAGGCCATGTGGCCAGACACAGAAAGAGAGAGAGAGAAAGAAAGAGAGGAGAGCTGGGCCAGTTGAGCTGGCAGGTATGCTGTGTCTCCTGGACCCCCCCCTTCTCCTTTAGACCATCTACGCCTATAACCTAATTGTGAGTAACTAGAACTAAGTAGTTAGTCGTGTTAGAGATGTTGTTATTTTGGGAATTGGCTGATCTTAAGAATATATCTGTGCTGTTATATCTGTTTTGTAAGTTCTTGTAACTAAGTATACCTGGGAGAGGGGAGTCTCCCAAGTGTATATTGTTTATTTGCATGCTTTGATTAAACACTTCTATAAACCTCCGTTTCTCTCCATTTCCACGCCAGGTTTGGCACACGCTACATAGGACCTCTCTCACTCGGGGGGAGGAGGGAGGTGGAAGTTCCTTATGCTTAGAGATTGGGCAGAGTCCCTCCTGTTCTGTCCAAATATTCATAATTCGGGGGGGGGGGCAGCATACCTGATAGAGTTGGGGAGATTACCAGTCGTTCCAAGCATGGGAATCAGCTTTGGGAGGCTGGCAAGAACCCTAGTAAAACGCTGGGAGGGAATTTCCAGTCTTGCAAGGCTGGAAGTCAACTTAAGAGACTGGAAATAAACCTTCAGTGTCACATGGCGGCAGCGGTTTTCGAACGGAGAGTGGGGTTTTTAAGGTGCAGAGTTGAGGCTTTGGCTTCACTTCCCCTGTGTCTGTGGCAAGAAATTAAGCTCAGGAGAAGGGGGGGTGGATGTGTGAGCGAGGGAGCCTTCTTAAACAGCCTGTGGTTTAAAAGGGACGGGTTTTTTTTCTCTCCTTCTCATCCTCTTTGAGGCTTGAAAAGGGAGGGGGAGTTGGAGGTTACGGGGGCGGAGTCGCTTCCTCATTGAGAGTACTCTTGCAAACGGGTGATCTCTGGATTTTTTTTTCCTTTTCTTTTCTCCCCTTCAGCCCTTGAGGGGAGGCTTGCAATCCTCAGAACACCGGCTCTCTGAAAAGGGGAGGGGTGGGCGGAAAGGTATTGCTCTGTGAACAGGCAGGAGGAATTTTCTGTGAAGGGCCACCGTTCTAATTTCACAGAGCCTCTGTTTTGGGAAAGAGTGTTTTTCTGTTTTTTTAAAAAGCTTGCAGTGAAGAGCTGCTGCCTCTGTCATTCAAAACTTCTGCTGGGGAAAGAAGGTTTTTTTTTTTTGGATTTTCAAAACTGCTAAACTCAGTGGGTCTGAGTCAGAGCAGGCATTTTTTTTAAGTCCCCTGCCAGCGGTGGAGCTGAAAAAAATCTGCATATGAATGGGAAGGTGCTTGTAGCAGGAATTTGCTAAGTACCTCATTGAGTCACTGAGGCAGAGTTTTGGTTTTGTTTTTCTTCTCTTTTCCTTCAGGAGGAGGAGGGGGAGTGAAGCAGGGGGTGGAGGAGGAGAGAAGGCTTTGGGATTTTTTTTTCACTTGTCTTGTTTTTTAGGATTTCTCCCTCTTTTCTGTGGCTTTTGGGGCTTCTAGCACTATATATATATATATTCTTTGATCAGCCAATCAGACCTTTTCTGTGTTGTAGTTTTCGGTGCACACACTGTGGGTAGGAGGCAGGAAAGTTGTTGCTTACAGAGACACTGGAGCACAAGTTTCTGCTATTCATCATTCATATCTGGATCCTGGTCTTGTTGATGACCACATCAAGATCACCATCAGAGCCTTTAGAGCTCCTCCGCCTCAACTGTCAACAGCACGCGTTCCTGTTCAGTACAAAGGCTGGGAAGGAGTTTGGACTTTTGCTGTTTATGATGACTACGAATGTCCTGCTCTGTTGGGTGATGATCTCGTCTTCCATGCTAGTCAGGCCCGGAAAGAGTCCAGACAGTGTGCAAAGACGGCAAGCAGCCTGAGCAGAGGTCAGTCTTCAGTGCAACTTGAGGACCAGCCTGAACTTAGACTGCAGTCACTGTCTCCTGCTACACCAGAAGGAGTCCTGCCTGAAGAGGTGGTGGAACCTAGGGCAGACTCCCACCATAGCATCATAGGCCCAGAGGTTGAGACCATCCTTGCTGATACCTGGATGTCGGAGCAGCTGCTGGCAGAAGTCCAGGAAGAGCTTCTCTATGCCAAGAGGCTAGTCAGCATGGTCTCAAGTTGGTCCCTGTGGTCACTCCTGACTCAGCGCTGCCCAGGGGAGCAGAAGAGTCTCCGGTGGGCACCGAGCAGAGTCAGGTGCTGGACAATTTGCCTGAGATGCAAGAGGCTGGTGCAGAGGAGGAGAATCCAGCAACGCTGACTCCAAAGCCAGCAAAGGATTCAACAGCAGTGGAAACTCCAGAGAACACTCCAGCCAAGGGAGCAGAACCTGGAGAAGCTGCAATGCAATGAGAATCTGAGGCGAGTCTGCCACTCCAGGTGGAACAGCTGGTTCCTGTTCAGCAACAGCAGTTCCAGAAAAACCAGGAAGCAGACCAGAGCCTTCAAGCTGCTTGGACCAGAGCGAAGGAAGAGGTGAAGTCTCCTCCAGCGATGAAGGGGCCCAGATTTGTAATCGTTGAGGGCCAATTATATTGTGAGTCTGGCCCGAGAGGTAACAAGGGGCGTACACACTCAGAGACAGTTGCTGGTGCCTTCTAAGTATGAGCCAAACTCTTGAGTCTGGCTCATGATCATCCTAGCGGACATGCTGGGGTGAACCGAACCAAGGACAGATTGGGAAATTCCTTCTACTGGGAGGGGATGGGCAAGGATGTGACTGATTATGTCTGATCCTGTGAAGTTTGCCAGAGAGTAGGGAGATCCCAGGATCAAGCCAAGGCCCCTCTCCAACCACTTCCTATCATTGATGTTCCATTCCAGAGAGTGGCTGTGGACATCATGGGACCTTTCCCTAGGAAGACTGCTAGGGGAAAGCGATATGTGCTCACCTTTGTGGACTTCTGCACTCGTTGACCAGAAGCCATTCCACTGGGGGGGATCTCAGCTAAAGCAGTAGCCCAAGCTCTGACAGACATCTTTGCTAGATTAGGTTGGCCTGCAGAGATTTTAACGGATGTAGCTTCCAATTTCAACTCCAAAGTCATGCAGCGCCTATTAGAGGCACATGGAGTACGCCATCTGACATCAGTACCTTACCATCACCAAACTAATGGGTTGGTGGAACGTTTTAATGCAACTTTGGGGGCCATGATCCGCAAGTTTGTAAATGAACATTCCAATGACTGGGACTTGGCGCTACAGCAGTTCTTGTTTGCTTACAGATCTGTTCCACACCCAAGTCTGGGTTATTCACCCTTTGAGCTGGTCTATGGCCATGATGTGAAAGGGCCCTTACAGCTGGTTCAAAGTCAGTGGGAGGGAGCTATCCCTTCTTCAGAGACTAGTGTGGTTGATTTTGTGACTAACTTGCAGAATACTCTCAGGGAAGCATGGGCAGATGCTCATGAGAATCTGCAACAGGCACAAGAGAAGCAGAAGACCTGGTATGATCAGTATGCCAGAGAACGATGCTTTGAGAAAGGAGACCAAGTGATGGTTCTGAAGGTTCTCCAGTCTAACAAGATGGAAACTTCTTGGGAAGGTCCTGCCACAGTGCAAGAACGCATTGGGACAGTGAACTATCTCATACAGTTTCCAGACTCTAGGGTTAAGCCAAAAGTGTATCACGTGAATTCACTGAAACCCTTTTATGAGAGGTCCAGTCACCTTCTCACACTTTCAGTCCAGGAAGATGAGGAGGAGGAAGAGCGGCCTGAAGGTGCTTTCTATGATCGGGATGGTGGTAGCTTGGAAGATGTGAAACCCTCCCCGAGACTCAATGCGAACCAATGCAAGCAGTTCTTTCACTTGACGGGTAAGTTCACCACCCTGTTTTCACCTGTCCCAGGTCGCACCACAGATCCTCAACATGTGGTAGCCGCAGATGACAGCAGGCCATCAGCAGAACAGCCATGACGGGTGTCACCAAAAGGGAAAGAGGCGATAGAGAGGGAAGTGAAAGAGATGTTGGACATGGGGATCATTCGCCCATCACGCAGTCCATGGGCATCCCCAGTTGTCCTAGTGCCCAAAAAGGGGGGGAAGGACATTTGTTTTTGTGTGGATTATAGAAAACTGAACTCAGTGACACGCCCTGAACATTATCCAATGCCCAGAGTAGATGAACTGTTGGAGAAATTGGGGCATGCTAAGTACCTATCCAGCCTCGATTTGACTAAGGGCTATTGGCAAATCGCCCTAGCAGAAGAGTCTAAGCATCGAACAGCATTCATCACTCACATGGGCCTGTTCGAGTTCAATGTCCTTCCCTTTGGGCTACGGAACAGACCTGCAACTTTCTGGAGGCTGGTGGACTGCTTGCTAAGAAGGTGTGGGGACTTTGCTGTTGCTTATTTAGATGACATTGCAATCTTCTCAGACTCCTGGGAAGAACACTTGAAACACTGGAGATTGTCTTCCAACGCATTAGTGATGCTGGACTGACAGTCAAAGCAAAGAAGTGCCAGTTTGCACTGGACAGAGTGACCTACCTTGGCCATGAAGTGGGACAGGGGACTATCACTCCACTGCAAGTCAAAGTGGAAGCTATTAATAGCTGGCCAATTCCTCGTTCCAGGAAGCAGGTGCAGTCCTTCCTTGGCCTGGCTGGGTACTACCGGAGATTCGTGCCCAACTATAGCCAAATGGCAGCACCTCTAACAGACCTGACAGGTTCCAAGAAGCCTAAAGTAGTGAAATGGACAGCAGAGTGTCAAGAAGCCTTTGCAGCCTTGAAACAGGTCTTGATGGCAGATCCTGTGCTCCGGGCACCAGACTTTGACAAGCCGTTCATAGTGGCTACAGATGCTTCTGACAGAGGCATTGGAGCAGGATTACTACAGGAGGGTCCGGATGGCACCTTGCATCCCATTTTGTTCCTCAGCAAGAAGCTTTCTGCAAGGGAGTCCAATTGGTCCATACCAGAGAAGGAATGCTATGCTATTGTATATGCGTTAGAGAAGCTGAGACCATACATCTGGGGACGTGAGCTTCACCCTCCAGACTGATCATGCTGCCCTCCGATGGCTACATACAGTCCAGGGAACTAACAAGAAGTTACTACGATGGAGCCTGTCCCTACAAGACTTTGACTTCGACATTCAGCATGTGGTTGGAAGTTCTAATGTGGTTCCAGATTCCTTGTCACGCAGAGGACTGGAGGGAGGTTAAGAGGACTGAGTTTTACATGTCTGCATTGATAATATGGCTATATGGCTATACTAGATAATGGGGCTTCCCATTATCTAGGCTTATCAAAGGGAGATACTTCCCTTTCAAGTAAACCAAGGGTTAATGAGGTGTTGGGATTACATCAAGGGTCACAAGGTGAAAGTTGACCAACCAAAAGGAAAGGATCAGCATCACAGGTCACAAGGTGAGAATTGACCAACCAAAAGGAAAAGAGGTGGGCATCTTGGAGAGGCTTCCAGATCCTTCCAAGGAGGAAAATATAAAACTTCTGAGAGGCCATGTGGCCAGACACAGAGAGAGGGAGAGAAAGAGAGGAGAGCTGGGCCAGTTGAGCTGGCAGGCATGCTGTGTCTCCTGGACCCCCCTCTCTTCTCCTTTAGACCATCTATGCCTATAACCTAATTGTGAGTAACTAGAACTAAGTAGTTAGTCGCGTTAGGGATGTTGTTATTTTGGGAATTGGCTGATCTTAAGAATGTATCTGTGCTGTTATATCTGTTTTGTAAATTCTTGTAACCAAGTGTACCTGGGAGAGGGGAGTCTCCCAAGTGTATATTGTTTATTTGCATGCTTTGATTAAACACTTCTATAAACCTCCGTTTCTCTCCATTTCCACGCCAGGTTTGGCACACGCTACATAGGACCTCTCTCACTCGGGGGGAGGAGGGAGGTGGAAGTTCCTTATGCTTAGAGATTGGGCAGAGTCCCTCCTGTTCTGTCCAAATATTCATAATTCGGGGGGGGGGGCAGCATACCTGATAGAGTTGGGGAGATTACCAGTCGTTCCAAGCATGGGAATCAGCTTTGGGAGGCTGGCAAGAACCCTAGTAAAACTCTGGGAGGGAATTTCCAGTCTTGCAAGGCTGGAAATCAACTTAAGAGACTGGAAATAAACCTTCAGTGTCACAGATATGTTTAGAGGGAGGACAGAAAACAATTCTTTTTCTTTTTCTTCATTTTCCTATTTCTTTCTATTTTTTCTCTACTTTTCATTTTTAATTCTATACTTGTAGAATTTTAGTGTCTTGGGAAATTATTAACAAAGATATCATTAAAAATATTTTTATCTTTAAAGACAATGTCATCAAACTAAATCCTATCATGTTTCTAGGTGTCAATAATTTTTGTTTGATGTTCCCCTATGATAACATTTCCTCTAACTCACTATCTAATATATAAAAGTCAAAGTTTGTCTGTTTGTCCATGTCAGGTAGAGAAGACCTCATATGGTTGGCTGCCTAAGAAGATTCTATGGAATCTTGGAGTTTGCAGTTTAGAGAGGGGCCTTTAGAATTCTCAGCCAGAGAGCTCTTTAGGCTGATTGCTATGGAGACAAGGCCTAACAGCAAGAAGAAGGCCAGTGTATTTCCCCCAGGAACCCAATCTCTGTATGTTAGCAACTCTGAATATAGATTGGATTGGGGAATATGGGGAAAAGTTACAGGTACTGGAAAAGACAGTTTGGGGAATTAGAGACACAGGATTTCAAATCCGTGTATTTCAACCGCATCTAATTCCTAAGGTAAGGTAAAATAATTCCTAAGGTGTTTCTAGCAAGTATTACCTACAAAAAATAAAATCACAGGCAACACCAGGTATATATACTACTTTACAATATTTTCTGTTGCCATAAAACTTTCACTAATTTGTTTGTTGAAATTCTGACCAACACATATATGAAGAATTCACATACACACAGCTCACTCTACTGCTATAGCATATAGGTGATTCCACTTTAAATGTTACATTAAATGTTTCCAGGAAAACAATCTTTTTCTTAAAAAATTCTGGGTTATATCTCAGTTCCACTTAACCACTTCAAATGAGTCTCTGTCCTTGATTATTTCATTACAATCCTTGATGAGCGGCTTTCATTTGCTTTAAATTATTTCACTATGCAGAAAAAAATAGATATTCAGGACTGTGAAAAATACTGGAATCAGTGTCATTTAAAAAACTTATCTGTATGGATAATACCTAACACCAGTAAAGATAACTCACATAGATAAAAATTATTCAAGGTTATGTTGGAGGGGCTGTCAAGAAATTGGTACTTGTATTCCTTTGTGGTGGAGTTGTAGATGTGTACAGAAATTTTGGCAAATGGTGTTTAAAGAGATAAAAGAGATAACTGAAATTGATTTAGAAATATGTCCTAGTATAGCATTGTTATCTATTAATGATAAGGTTAATTGCACCCAGGCAATGAAGGATCTAATTACAAATTTATTAGCTTCAGCAAGGCTAATTATATCAAGAAAATGCAAAATTCAAGGAGATTTTCTTTTTTTTAAAATAATTTAATTAAGTTTCACAAATAAAACACATCATCTTAAATTGTACTTTTACATGTAGTGTTTTTGTTCTGCCACTCTGATCGAGTTTTCATTTTCTGAATGTCTACTCACATATAAAAAATTATGCCTCACAATTCTATGTTCATCTTACATGCTTGATCTTGCATTTCTCTCATCCACTCCTGTTATGTTACAGTTATTCCTCTTTAATTTCAACCATAATTTAGACATTTTCATTTGGCAGTTCTCAGCAATTACTCATTACAATTTGCCATTCTACTTTTATCTGATCATCTGCTTTCCCCTTTAATCTTTGTGAGATAATATCTGCATTTCTATTCTCAATAAATGTGCCCCACCATTGTTTAATTGTGGGTATTTGCTGAGACTTCCACATTTTGGCGTATTCAATTCGAGCTGTTGTTATCATGTACAATATTAATCTCCAATGTCTTTTAATGCTAGTATTTTCCAGAACATTTATCATGTTTCACAAATAAAATTCAGGGGTTTTTTATCAATTGAACATTCAGTATTTCAGACATCTTTTTATGTATTTCACTCCAATATTTCTTTGCTTTGGGACATGTCCACCACATATCAAATATTGTTCCCACCTCTTTCTGACATTTCCAACACATTCCCGTACCTGTATTGTAAATCTTTTTTAACTTATCTGGTGTCATGTACCATCTATGAAACAATTTAAAATAGTTCTCTTTAAGATTATGAGCCATTGTAAATTTTTGTGTTCTTCTCCAACTCTGTTCCCATTCGTCTAATTGGATTGAATGTCCAATAGTCTGCATCCACAAAATCATTGCAGATTTCACAGTCTCCTCCTGTCTCTCCTGTATTATAATTTCTTGACATATACGGGCTAACAAATGAGGTGGATTGTCAAAGATCCATTTAATCTCTCCTGTCCTTTCTTTGGATTCTATTCCATAAGTTTTCAAATCCATCTGAAATCTCTCATTTAGTTGCCTGTACAGAAACCAGCTCAATGATACTTCTTCCTGTTCCAATTTTTCTCTTGGTTTAATCTTATGAACATTTGTCATTGTTTTCTCTAATATGTCTTCATAACTCAACTATTTCTCTGTTTCCTTCCATCTTCCAAAGAAAGCTTCTTGAGTTGATACCCACATGGGTAGCTGCCTCATGTTTTTACTCTCATATTCATTGGAATGGCATGAAGGAGATTTTCAAGTAGACAACTGGTATAAAGAAGAACGGAAAATTGTGATTAATGACAAATTAACATGTGGAATTAAGGCCAAGAAAGGGATAATGCAAGGGAGTGATTTTGATGCAATATCGAAGATATTTGTGGAAAAGTAAAAGAGGAAGTAAACGAGGAATGTGTTACACCTCCACGAGAAGAGTTACAATTTTGGAAGGTGAAATAATTCAAGATATAATAGGCTCTGGGGATGGGGTACACTTAGTAATAGCAATAGCTTAAATTTAGGGTAGAATAGGTGAATATGTGTGTGTGTAGTATATTGGCATGTAGGATAATAAGAGTAATTAGGAAATCAGAATTAAAGTTTAGGAATTAAAGAAGAATGAAATTATTAAAATTATATTTTGAAAAGGACAGAAATAAGAATGGAATTACCAACAGTATATTTTGAAAATGTAAATTATGTTAATAATTAATAGCAATGAGTATAAATAGAATGAGATTCAGATATATATAACCAAAATATATAATCAGTATGACTTATAATACATTGTACAAGCAATACTATGTAAATGGAATTTGCAGAGAAATAGAAATGTAAGCATTTTTTTAGCCTTTCCCTTAACTTTTATGTTTGACACTTTATGTATTTCTTTTTTGTTGGTTTTTTTGTTTTTTGTTTTCTCGCAATAAAAAAAGTAAATAAAAATTATTTCACTGTGCTGGACAAGGTTGCTCATTCTAGAATTTGAGTTTTTATAATTAGCTGCCCATTCATCAAAAAAGTGATTTTTTTCTGTTAGTAGAATCTAATTTACCCTCAATATTTCTATCACTTTATGTAATTAATGCTTCCATTCCCTCAATACTTCTGTTCCATTTAGTATCTTATTTTATTTCTAACACACAAGATGAGTGTATCAGAAGACAAAAAGAAAAACAAAAATTTGAAGAGATTAAAAAAATATATAGTTGTCCTTCCACATTTGCAAGTTTGACCATTTGTGAGTTTGATTATTTGTGAATTATTTGCTCCTGTCTCTACTTCCCTTGTGTACTCACTCATTTGGGTGGGTAGGGGACAAAAGGATGGAACAGGGGAATGGGAGGAGGGAAGGTGTGCACATTTGTTCCCTCACACAAGGGTGGGTGGGTGGATGACTAGGGAATGGGACAGGGGACTGGGAGGAGGGAAGGTGCAGGTATATATTTCCTTGCTCAATCACACACTCACTCACTTGAGCGTGTGGGTGGAGGACAAAGGGATGGGACAGGAGACCAGGAGAAGGAGAAGCCTGCACCTCTGTTCTCTTGCTCACTCACTCGGGTGGGTGACAAGGGGATGGGATGGGGAATGGAAGAGAAAAGGTACACATTTGTGTTCCTTCACTCGCTCACTCAGATGGGCAGTGGGAAGATATTCATGCTTTTTTCCACTTTTGTGAGGCTCTTGCACCCCTAATACCTGTGAAAGTGGAGGGACAACTGTACTTCTAAAAAATGAGTGGGAGGGTTAAATTCCCAAAATAGGCCAACAAGGACTCAGCTAGTTCAGTGGAGATGACATGCTGAAGGACTGTGGGAGAGATGGAGTAGGATGGAGTACTTAGCATTCCGAATGGAAACATTCACACAAAGAACCACATTATTTTCTTGCAGATTCCACTCATTCTTTTCATTCTCATTCCTTTTTCCATTAGAAGTATTAGTGTTGATAAAACACTCACATGACAGTTTCACTTCACCATGCTGCCGAATTGTATTCCATACTGAATTCTCTGTGCAAACAAGGTCAGTTTTCAGTCATGCAAATTGGGCCTACAGCAGTTTGAAACATCTTTTTTCACTTAATAGACAAAGAAATCAGCAGCATGAGGAAAACCTTTTCTTCCTATGTTTTAAGGACTGGTGCCAATAGAAGCTGCATAGCACAGTCCCCAAGCACTACTCATTCAGTACCAAAGGAACAACAGTGCTTGGAACAGGTTTTCACAAAAACTTCTCTCTCTTTCTCTCTGAGTATATTCAGTGGGGGAAAAAAGTAGAATAAACTATTGATTTCTGCTCCCTGTGGTTGACACAGTATAACTCATGTGAATCTGCTCTTTGCTGAACAGCTAAAGTTGAAAGATTATTTCTAACTTTGGAAGCAGAAAGCTAATGGTTAACAATACCTTTCCAGAAACTTTCAAGATTTAAATAACTTCTTGCCCTAAGAATACTGTGCCTTTCTGCTATACTTAATTAGTTGCTTAAACAACTTATTTTTGTTTTATAGTGCTGATCAACATCTGACTACAACCAGTCAGTCTGCTCTCTTTGAAAGCTTTCTAACCAAGCTCTTCCAAAGTCTGGAATGTCTTATAAAATCCAGATGACACACTTACCATTTGATGGGCTACAAATTAGCACCTGGAACAAAATACTGTAGCGTCAACTGCTTCTGATCAAGATTCTAGTAAGTGACTCCTTCCAGTAAGATACTTTACAATAGAGCTTTCTAAACTTTTCATGTTGGTGGCACACTTTTTTGACATGCATCATTTCGTGACACAGTAATTCAGTTTTACTAGCAAATCAGAGGTTAAACTAACCCCTTATAAGAAATACAGACACAAAAATAAATTGTAAGAACAAAATGTATGAGGACACAACATACCTCATGAAAACCTTTCATATATTTTTAAAAGTATATGATTTATAATTAATAACATACATGTCCAACATTGTAAGTGACACACTTACACACTTCAGGCAACACACTAACATGTCACCGCACACAATTTGGAAAGCCCTGCTTTACAACATCCTATCTCTCCCAACCTTTCTAATTTTACTGCAACAGTCGGCAGTCTATGGTCACCAAGTTCAGATCTCACTGGGCCATTATTATGATTTATTCATTGGTCAGGCCTAGAGTGTTCCCTTTTCATTTTTTTTTAATTTCCCCCCTATATTTTTCTCTAATATTTTTGTATTTTTTCCTGTATTTAGAGATAGACAAATCTGTTTCCTTTTCCCATCCATATATTTTAAAAGGTCAGGTTCTTTCCCAACCTGAATTTTAAGAAAGGTGAGAATTTGGGTCATTTCTTATTTCAATCAAATCTTGCCTGTCCACACTGGCCAAATTCAACATGTACAGCTATTCCTAGCTTGGAGAGGATCATGAGGTGTCTCCCTGCCATGTGGCTGTTAAGGAAGAGGATCCTGGGAGAAAAAAATAGGTGTCCACATGAACTCAGCAGTTAAAAAAAAAAAAAAGGTCAGGATGTAAATTTTTGCTTATTTCACTCACCCACGCAAGCATTTCAAAATTGTTCTTGCTGCATGAAGTTATGAGAAATTTTGCATATTTTTTCAATAATTTATTATATTTCACAATAGCTTTGACAAAAAAATTGTGTAATCTTTCACCAAAGATTTTGCACAGTTTAATTTGTGCAATAATAGCATTCTCACAGAAACTTTTTTTTTAAAAAAAAAGCCCCAAAAGCTACAGCTAGTCCAAAATATAGCAGGCAGGCTATTGTTGGAAACCATATCATACCAGTCTTACAAGAAATGCATTGGTCTCCAGTTTGCTTTTGAGATCAATTCAGTGTGCTGGGGTTGATCTTCAAAACTTTAAGTGTCTTGGTGTGAGCATATCAGAAAAGCTTCCTCCTTCAATATAAGCCCATCCCAAATTTTAAGTTCCTCAGTAGGGGTCCTGTTGCATGGTCCATCACCCCATGAGGCTAAGCTGATGGGTACACAGGGCAGGGCTTTCTTGTAGCATCGCCCTGATTGTGGAATTTCCTTCCAAAGCTTTTTGAGTGGCTCTATCCTTTCTTAATTTCTAGTGGACACTTAGAACTCTGTTACTTTGATTGACCTTTGGTCCTTAAAAATCAGAAATGGTTGCTCGGGGCCATCTCTCTCTCTCTCTCTCTCTCTCTCTTTTTTTTTTTTCTTTTTTTCTTTTTTTTTTCTTTCTTTTTTTTTTTTTTTACAATTGCCTTTGGTTTTAGAATTTTTTTTAAGACGTTTTTTTTTTCTTAAATGTGTTTCAATGATGCGTTTACTGTTTTAAATGTTTTTATTCCCCTTTTGGGCCTTAATAATTTGAAAAAAAACATGAATTTTATCAGTCAATCAATCAATCAATCACTCAGATCTCTTTGTCATTTGACCAATTTAGAAAGGGTGAAAAAAGGGTTTTTCCCATTCAGAACAAGAAATGTTTTTGTATGTTCTTGACATTCCTACATTGAATACACAAATATTCAGGTCCACTTTTTAAAGAGCTATTTAGTTGTGTGTGTGTGTTTTTAATTTTTATTAATTAAAAAAGAAAAAACAAACAAAACATAACACCATTTTATTTATCACAAAAATGAAAATTATCGTAAAAGTGAAAAAGAAAACATTACAACAAAATAGTGTACATTGTTATTTCTTTCCAGAACCTTTATCATCATATACTTGTTCCATATGTTATATATCATATTGCTTATATATTTTTGTTACATTTTTACCTCTACCCTTTTCAATTTAAAAATTTAACCCTTATTGCTGTTACAAAATATGATCCTATTACTGAACATATTAATACTAACCCTAACTTTAAATGTAACCTTAACTACAACATTATAATTTTAAAATGAAATTAAATTAAATTTAAAATGAAAAAACCCCTAACATTAAGCGTAAACCCATCCTCTGAGCCAATTATTTCCAGCCTACTCTACTTTCCAAAATTGTAATTCTTCTTGTGGAGGTGTGACACTTCCCTCTTTTATTAGGACTTTTTCCACAATATCTTCCATATTTCTTCAAAATCATTCCCTTTCATTTTTCCCCTTTTTTTTTTAATTACATGTTAGCTTATCAATAATTGCTATTTTCCACACTTCTTTATACCAATCCTTTATTTAAAAATCTTCTTGCATTTTCCATTTTCTTGATATAATTAAACTTGCTGCAGTTAATAAATTTGTAATTAAATCCTTCATTGTCTGGGTACAATTAACATTATCAAATATAGATAATAATGCTATATTTGGACATATTTGTAAGTCAATTCCTGGTATATCTTTTATCTCTTTAAGCACAATCTGCCAAAATTTCTGTACACTTTCACAATTCCACCATAATACGAATATATGTGCCAATCTCTTGGCAACCTCTCCAACATAACCTTCAGTGTGAAGTGGGTCAGGCCTGATGACCACAAGGAGTGAGAAAAAGCAGAAAATTGTCTTTGCAAATGTGGTCTCCCCGTGCTTGATGAAAACAATAGAACTCTGTAAACGCTGAATTGTAATATTACTTTTCCTTTGCTGTAGAACTGTAACCAGTTAGTTGAAACATTTCAAGGCATGCAGCAGAACAGCTCATTGTTCATTGTAGGGGAAAAATGAAATTTATGCCGTTTGTATGAAAACCCCCCTGTTGGAATGTATAAAGGCTTGAACAATCTAAGAGGCGGGGCCGGTTTTTTTGGGGAAACCCATCTGAATGGTGCTGCTTGCTAGCAAGAAGAAATAATAAAGAAAATTTTTTTTTCAAACCAAAGTCTGATCTCGACTTGCCACTTTATCTGGGGGCTCGAGTCCTGGATTTGGGGCCTTTCACCCTCTTGCGCAGCTACTGGCCTCCCGGGTTTCCCTGCCTCACCGACAAGATTGGGCACCCCCACTCTTTGATCGAATGGTTACCTCATGGAGGTGTGGAAAGCAGAGGGGGAAAGGTTGCCAGCCAGGAACCTATGGGGGGTTTTGGGAAAAAAATTTATACAGAACACAGCCCTAGGTAAGGGGTTTCCCCTTTTCCCCCCCGCACATTGGGGAGAAGAGGGGTCTATCAACCCCTTGGAATCCAGCCAGAGTAACAGTTTGGGAGGTGGGGCTGCTGAAACCACAGGATTCCTTACACACACACCCCGGGAAAGGTGGGAGGCTGTGTTCGTAGCGTAAAAGGTGTGAGAATTTAACTGACTTTGAAATTCCCACCAGAAGACTGTTGGAACGTCCGGCTGCGGAGTCAACGCATGTGAAAGTTGTCTACCTCATTGTTTTGAGCTATTGGGACCCCCTACCCACAGCTCACCCCCCCTCCTCCTACTGTGTGTTGTCCTTTTGGGGTGGAGATGGGAGAAGGGAGTGGAAAACCCCTTTTCAATGCATGTTGAAAAATTTTAAGAAAGGATATGGAGGTGACTATGGCTGTCTCAAAATGATGCCAGGCAGGTTGAAAAACCTTTTAGGAGAGTGGCCATCATTAAGGGGAGGGTGGCCCAGGGGGTTTAGATCCAGAAAGAAAAGGTTGTGTTGCAGGTGGTAGGGAACCCTGGACACCTAAACCCAAATTCCCCTATATAGATTCTTGGGACACTAAGTACGGGAATGCCCACCTTGGTTTGGAGAGGTGCAAGGAGCAGTGTACCAGGGTCATGTTAGTCATGAAGGACAAGACTCAGAAGAAATTTGGAAGAGGTCCCATTTTTAGATGGCCCCCCCCCCCCAAGGAATCAGAAGAACCACGTGCACCCCTGCCATATGTTCTGGGAATTTAAACCAGGAGGCACAGGCAGAAGAGGTTCCAGCAGTGCCAGCAGCAGAAGTCCAAGTGGCCCCTATGGTAGCACAAGCCACTGGACCTCCACCTATGCAAGTAACAGAGGCACTGGGCCCCACCAGTGAACCAGCCAACATTAATGACCCTAGGGGTAAAGGTTTTAGGGAAGTTTAACAAATCCCTTCATCAAAAAAAACCCCCCGGGAAACAAAAAGGTCCCCCAGTACCTCCTCCCCCTTTCTGGACAGATACGCGGGTTTCCCCCAAAGGAACCAGGAACTCTGAAAAGCCTATATCCCGTATTACCAGCGGGGAAAGGGGGAAATACACACCCCCCAAGCCCCACAAATGCCTTCAACCTTAGAAATGGGCCCAAGGTGAAAGAAAAAAGGGCCCAAAAGACACCACAGGAGAGACCCCCTCTCCAGACCAAGAGTGAAGACAGTGGAAAAAGAAGAGAGGATGACAGTGGTGAAGAAAGGTAGTGGCCCCACTCAGACAGATCAACCAACTGGTAGTTGATGCTCAGCAGCCGGGGGGCTCCCGGGCAAATTCCAGAGTTATCAATATACACCCTTCACCACGTCAGACCTACTAAATTGGAAGACACACTATGCAATTTTTTGGGAAAAGCCACAATAAATAATAGAACTTTGTTCCAGTATCATGGCCTCACATGTCCCTAATTGGCAGGACTGTCAACAGTTGCTTTTGACCTTGTTCACCACTGAGGAGAGGAGGAGAATAATTCAACACGCGGACGGCCAACCAAAAACAGGGCACCTCCTGGAGAGGTGAATCCCGAGCAATGGATGAGAGGCAGATTTCCCCTAGCTGACCCAGGGGGGGACCCAAATAATCCGGGACCAGATGAATATGCTCACTGATTATCAAGCCCTTATAGTGGAAACCATGAGAGAAGGGCTGAAGAGAGCTGTTAATATGTCCAAAGTATCAGAGGTACTCCAAGGACCTATCGAGTCTCCAGGGGCATATTTGGAGAGGTTACCTGATGCCTACAGGCACACCCCGGAACCCAGATGACCCAGGCAACCAACGGGTAAAATTTGGGCCCTCGTTTTCCCAGAGGCCCCCTGACATACGGAAGAAGCTACAGAAACAAGAAACATTTGCGGGAAAATTGAATTGAGCCAGCTGTTGGAGATTGCTCAGAAGGTATATGTGAATAGGGATCAAGCGGAGAAACAGGAAAAGGATAACAAATGCAAAAGGGGTGGAATTGCTGGCCGCTGCATTACAACTCAGAAGGGAGACTCCAAGCGGGGAGCAGGAAGAGACAAGTGGGGAGGAGAGAGACAGAGGCCTAGATTGGGAAGAAATCAGTGTGCAATTTGAAAGCAGGAAAAGGCCAGCCCTTTTCCCCAATTCAACAAATAAAAAAAGGAAAGGGGGAAAAAGGGGAGAGTTTAGGAATGACTACTTTTGGCTTTCCCCCTTGACATGGAATTTTTTAAAAACTGCAAACTCTATCCCACAATGAGTTTTTTGGAGAAGTAGTTGGTATAGGAACTTTGGACACATGGGAATTGTAGCACCTGAATAAATTCCTCCTAAGGGTTACAAATGTAAAGAACAGACAAGTGAAGTGTTGGATAAGCCCCACAGAGGTTCTGAAGCTGCAGCAGTGACTCTTTAAAGGGAAAAAGCCAGCCCCTCCCGCCTCCAAAGGCCCGTGAGGGAATCCCCCGCCTGTATTTGGGGGGGAAAGAGAGGAGAGTGAGACCAAAGGGGAAGGGTTCACGGGGGCAGCCCCCCCCCCCCAAATTAAAGGTCCCGGGCCCAAAAGGCCAGGAAAAACGATGAAAGGGGGAAAGGAGGTTGGCAAATGCAGCCCCAAAGGGTGGGCGAGATAGAAAGGGGAAAAAAGGCATGGGCCCCCCCAAATGGCGGGGGAAAAGGCTACCCCCATCCCGCTCTCATTCCCAACTTGTCAAACCCAAAAGGGGGGATCTACCCCGTCTTTCTTAGTTCATTTGATGTTTAGGACTTTAGAATTGGACAAAAAGAAAAAAGGGGGCCCAAAAAAGCTGAGAGATCTGCAAAGACAAGCTTCTGTGTTAGCTTCAATGAAGGCACTGAAAGGAGAAAGAAGCAGAGGCTGTAAAGGTGTCTGTGACCAGCTGACAAGGGAAGACTGAGGAAAAGTTTTGTCCCTCATCCCCCCAGAGAAGAGCAAGGGCTTGGAGTTGGACATCCTGGAAGGAGAAGTTGGCAGCAAGAGCATGAAAAAACAGGAAAAAGGGGGAGTCCCAGGTGCAAGGCAATTTTCCCAAAATTTCAAAAAAGGGCCCCCCACCAGTTCCCTATAGAGCGGCAATTGGTAAGGCTCTCTTTGGGCCCCGCCCCCAGGCTAAAATAAAAGCAAAATGGGAGAAGAGGTGATGGCGCACCTCTGAGCTGGGAGGGAGAAGGTGATGGGGACTTTCCCGAGAGGCGACAGAGCACCCCTCCAGGTTGAAAATGGAACTACAGCTGCAGGACTCTGACTGAAAGGGCGGAGGGCAGAGAGAAAAGGGGAGAATTGAAGGCTCTGAGACAGCCAGGAGACCAACATCAGCCCCAAAGAGGCCCACACCATATAGACTCAAACAACAGACCTGCATTTTTCCCAGATCATCAAAGATTAAGCCACTGTTCTAAATAATCACCTGGGGGAGTCACATTGTACCTGCAGACCTCAGAACTCAAGGAAAGTGAAGAAGATGAAACAAAATCCTCAAGACACAGTAGTTCAACATGTAAGGCCCAGACAACAGCCCTGGCTATGTCTTCGGGCTGGATGCCACCACAGGAAAATGGCATGATACCACATTCAGCTTCTTAGCCCTTTTTACAGAAACTTTTCACTTTCATTCCATGTGCAGCCCGCAACAGAGAAACCAGGAGTGTTTTTGTTCTGCCCAAAGCCCCATTATGTTAAGGCATAGGATGAGCTGCACACCTCACAGAATCATAAGCTTGTCCCCTTTTTTTGCCAAAGTATGAAGCCATTTTGTGTGGATTAAAGGGAAAATAACCAAAAGGAAGGAGTTAGGGGCATTAGGGAAAGCTCTGAGTACAACAAGGGAGGAAATGTTAAAAAACAGGGGTTTCCCTTCCTACAGGCACAGGTACACCCCTTCAAATCAGGAGATATGGGTGAAGGATTGGAGGAACTTGGCCATGGGTGGAAAAGAGGAAAACCAAAGGGGGGGAGTGACAACTCCCACTGTAGAAAGGTGGAGGGAAGCCTTGTGTGCATAACACTAAGGCTCACTTTGACTGAACTGTTGTTCCCAAAATTAGGGAAAACCCCTAAGCTGAAAATCATCAGAAAACAGTAAGAAAATCAGATTAAGCTTTACTGGTGTCTGCAATATTCCCAAACCAGGCACCCCAGCCCCGGCTAGATCTCCACCTGGGAGGAAAAAGAATTGGGATTTATTCCCTACTGCAGTTGCTACCAGAGATGCTAGCACTGCTCCACGTACGGTCAGATCCTGAATGTGGGAGATAATAACATGGGTTTTGGCAGGCATAAAGGGGGGGCCGAACCCCCGGGCCCCCCCCCTTTTATCACTACAGACAGATGTTTTGTGAGATTGGAAGATATGTGCATATGGCAACTGTTGGTGATGGTGAGGATGATGCGGAACAAGGGAGGCTGGGAAAGGAAAAAAATTCCACCAACTAGTCAATCAGATCATGAACACCTTGAATGTCAATAATGGCTGGGACGTACTCCGGGCTAAAACTAGGAGGCTATCCCCACTGTAATGTAAAATTTGAAATCCCTGAATCTCAAAAGGCATGCCCAGGAAAATATCCCAATGTTAACTTCTTCTTTAGTTATAGCAATGGTTTCATTGAGTTATATGAGAAAAGTGGGGGTGGTCCTCCTTAAATTAGTTTTTAAAAAAAACCAGCTTTTACAATGGTAAATGTGTATATGGTTTATCTTCTGGGATGAATTGGTTGGGCCACTGAGGGTATCACCTTTCACCCAGTACACAAACTAATATAGTTTGGTTGGGCAAGAAAGAAAAGAGCTTATGATGAAAGCAATGGGTATGATTCTGACAACACTTATCTGAGAGTTTGGGAGTCACCATGATTCCCATGGAGGGAGTTGCTTTTCATGTAAGGCAGATGCGTTGTTGGCTGTCAGCCCAGCATGAAATAGGTTTAGACTATCTCTTCAGTCATGAAGGGTCCCGTGTATTTGGGGTAAATACATGCACTCTGAAGTTTCAATATTAGCAAATCATTCTTGTAGTCTGCAGGCACGGGGGGAATGATTTTGGTTCCCTAAATAAGTATGGGTAAAGGCATTGCTTTTAAAGTTTGCTTTGACAAAAAGGGTCTTCCCAAAATTAAATTTGGAACACTTTGCATGTTAAAAATTTCCAATCTGTTTAAATTTGAGTAATAAAAAACTGCTGTATATGCTTTGATGGCACAAACAAAATAGTTATGCTTGAATTGCTAAACAATTCAGCATAAAAGGGGGGAGATGAAGTGGGTCAGGCCTGATGACCACAAGGAGTGGGGGGGAAAACAGAAAATTGTCTTTGCAAATGTGGTTTTCTCGTGCTGGATGAAAACAATAGAACTCTGTAAATGCTGAATTGTAAAAAAACTTTTCCTTTGCTGTAGAACTGTAACCAGTTAGTTGAAAAATTTAAAACATGCCCCAAACAGGGGTCATTTTTCATTGTACGGGAAAAACGAAACTTATGCCGCTTGTATGACATGTCTGTTGGAATGTAAAAGGCTTGAACAATCTAAAAGGGGGGCCCCGGTTTTTTGGGGTGATTCCCAAACCGGGGCTGCTTGCTAGCAAGAAGAAATAATAAAGAAAATCTTTTTTTCAAACTGAGGTCTGATCTCTGACTTGTCACTTTGTTTTCTTATCTATATGGTTTAATCGTATTGGTGTTAGGTACTGTAAAACATGGGGAAAAAACCACCGCCCATCAGTGCCAAGTGTGAAAAAGGGGCACCCAAACCTTTACACTCAAAGGGCCCGCCCAGCCTAACAACTCTGTGTGATCAGAACTGAACAGCCAAAGAGATCTCTGAATCAAGCCAGAGCCAGGACAAACGAGTCTGCCTCAGTTCTCCCTTTCTGAGAACGCAGTCCCTTCCTCACTCTTGTCCTCCCTTGGCTTCTTCCTTTCAAGACTCTCCCCCTTGACTACCTTCCCTAAATCTGCCCTTCTCCCAGATGTAAAGATCAGCAGTGTCTTATATTTTCCAAGACTGTGGTACTGTTGGCACTAAGGTCAAGATGATATTATTGGTAGCGTGTATATTCCAGGATTCAGAAAAGACTCTAGGAGACTGTTTTAAAGAACACAGAACTTCAAACCTTTATAGAAACACTGTTGCTTAAATTTGTTTTGTGTTTACAAACAGCACACCATTCTTCTCTCTCTCTCTCTCTCTCTCTCTCTTTCAATTCATTTACTATCTTTCGCACACCCAATTTCTCAGTTCTCTCCTCCACAGAGCTTTTCAAACCTCCAACCTCCTTCAAACACACCACAAATCACACTCTCCTCTTCAAACACACACCAGACAGTTAAAATCCGTTATTTTTCCTCTTTCCACCAGCCCTTTCCCTGGGCTATCCAAGGTTCCATTTCACCAGCCAATCAGTTTAAACACCCTCAGTTGCCAAGGAGGCCCTGTTGTCAAGACCCCCTCCCATCAGGTTCGTCACAGGTACCACATCCAGACTAATTTATAATAATTCTCTTTTATCCTTACAGATAAATTTTTTAAATGATGCTGATTCCAAATCTTTCCTCATTCTTGAAAATCTGTTTTTTGTACTAGTTCTTCCTCCCATATTTTTCTAAGATATTCATCTTCATCTTCATATATTGACAATATTTTACATATTTCACCTGTGGTACCCTTCAATATTTCATTTTACTCCATTCCATCTCTTTGTTTAATCATTTGTTCAAATTTAGTATATTCTCTAATATCTTTACCATTATTTTACCAGTTCATTGTTAAAGGGCTATTTAATAAGGAATTTCTTCTGGTATGGATAGATCTGTCCATTTTACTTTCATCTATGACAGAACTTTTTGAAACCAGCAATGAATATGAAAACAAAATCAAATTTTGTTAAATTTAAAAATAAATTGATATTTAGTTTGTTTGTTTGTTTGTTTGTGTTAGACTATGGATTATACATGTGGGTACCTGATGCATGAAAGGCAAGTATCTTGGCTACATAAGAATTCACTCCTAAAGCACTTATTTGTGTATGTATGAAATAAATATATTTCCCAATGTATTGCACAATATATTTTTGAAGACACAATAAAGTACAGTGAGACTGCAATGCAGTAGAAAATTAACAGATACATCAACACAGGACAAGATATCATACAAATTAAAAAATTAAAATCACCATCACATGCAATATTTGAAACCACTACACAGGGCTAAAACATAAAACATACTAAATGATCAAAAGCCTAGGAGAAAATAGGTCTTAACTGGTGCCAGAAAGATAGCAGCACAGACACCAGGATACTTCCCTTGACAGAGAGGAAACCACAAGAATACCTGTTCTTCTGTTACCACCCTCAAAGCCTCAGAATCAGAGAAAACTTGAAAAAGAAATTTTGCAATTAGGATTTTTCACTGAGTGTACCTTTTCTCTCCAAATTTATATAATTGTCCCTCATAGAGCTTGGCCATTTCCACACGAGCTTAAAGAAACGGTGCAGAGCGTCCTCCAGGGAGGACGTCTGCACCTGGGAGCGGACTGGGTCGGACCTATTTAGTGTAGTTCCACACTTCAGCCCTCTCCGCAACAACCCAAAGTGGTCATCCAGCGTGCTTTTGGAAGACCGCTTGAAACAGGTCTTTCAAAAGCACGGAGCGCACCACTCCATGCCTGCGCTCCAGTGCAGATTTGCAGGCTCGCACCAGTGCAAGCCTGCGATCTGCCGGAGGCGAGCTTTAGGTTGGCGAGCTTCAGCAGTTGGTAGAGAGCTTCGACCAGCCAGAAGCCGCCATTTTTGTCCCCGGACTAGTGCAGAGCAGCGGCCACGCACTGCTCCGGACCAGCCTGGCCCCAAGCGTGGATCCAAGAAGTCCAGTAAGTACCGGCATGGGGTGATTCCCTCGCCCCGTGCGGAAATGGCCCTTGAGTACCACTGCAGCACTATTTCAGGATCACTTAGACACATTGGAACCCACAAAGTTTAAAGTTTATTGGAAATCCAAAACAGAAGTGGCTTTTATAGACCCATCCTTTCAAGATCCTTTCCACCTCCAAGACAATAGACAAATAATGGCAGGATTTCATGGGGAGACTAAATATTACATAAAATATCACATAATACATGATGGCTTCTAAGGCCCTTTTTGCACAGCATTTTGGAAGTGAGAAGTCCCCTTAGCGTTGCGTAAATGTGAGGAGTAGTCTGCATGACGTACTCACATTTACGTGATGCTCAGGGGCCAGATGTAGAACGAGCACACATCTTTTTATTTTTGGTGTAAAGCCGAAAATGGTGCGCCATTGCGCAACCCTCCTGGGCCCCACACGCACTTACCTGGCAAGCGGTGCCTCGGGAGCTAGGCCGGTTTCATGTCCTCTCCTCAGTGCAGCCTGCGAGCTCCCAGGCTGCGCTGCGAATGGAAGAGGCGGGGCGCTTGCAAGAGGAGGAAGGAGCTGCAGAGTCGAAGAGCACAGAAGCAGCAGGGAAGCAGCAGCGTTTCTTCCAAGCCTTCTCGCATGAGGACCCCAACCCAGCAGCGCGAACAGGTAACGTGCGAAAAGGGCCTAAGTCCTATTGAGGATCTATTTAGGACTTGTGTATGTCTTTTTTTCATTGTCACATTTAACCTCTGCAAAAAACAAGCCACACCTCCTGGACATACTGCTGAACCACTCCAGCCACCTCACCCCCAGTCATTCTGTGGATGGTAGAAAGTGTGGAGAAGGTCAGAGAAGCAGATGCAGAATGATTGCTCTATCTGCTGAGACTTCTTGAGGACCACTGAATTTCCCAGTGAAAGATGTTATCATTCCACATTTGACAAGGTCATAGCTATAGAGGCTTCTCCAGTCCCATCCCCAGCTCTCCTTCTGCCACGGAACAGCTGTGGAAAGGGCTGCAGCAGCTCAGTGTTAAGTCCAAAGGGTGCTCAATGTCCAGCTGTAGCATAGTTTGCACTATGCTCTTGTTACCACCATGAACTGGCCTGGCCTTTGGCAACCTAGATATCATTTTGATATCATAATTCGGCCAAGTGTTTGTGGGACCACCGAACAAGCACGACGCTAGGCATGGCTATTAACTGCTGAATCATTTCTCTTTACACCTAAGCAAGCCAGAAACTGCCAGATCTACTTTAGGAGACCTCCTGAAACAAACACCTTCATTACAAATGCATGTTAAAACAAAGAGACCTCTGCCCCAGAGGGCACCCTGGTGAGCTGAGTGCTTAACTGCCAAGCTACCCGCATCTACATACTGGCTATACTATTGTCAATTCAGACCTTAGCTCAATCATGCAAATTCTGACCTTTCGGAGACATTGTCTCAAGCCCAAAACTCATTGTTTTCACTCAAGACCAGACTAGCCCATGGTCATACCTTCCCTAAATAAAAACCCCAGGCTCTGAAGAGTTCCTCGGATTGCTCGGACCGCCCTTTGGACTGCTATCCAGACTTGCTGCCGCATCTCCCAGCGAGCTCCCCTCGGCCACCACGCTGAGTTTCTTCACTTCCATCTCTGGCTTCTTCAGAACTACGAGAAAGGTGTCGTATCACCCATTTTCCCCAAAACTCTTATTTCCTATTTCTTAGTTAGCTGTGTGGTTGTGTTTTCTAACTATTTGTCTGCTTGTTAATAAATATTATTGTTGCTATTTTAAACTGTCTGACTGCTCACTGACCTGAACCTGTATACATAGGGTAAAAGATTCCCACTAAGTTACCTTGTCTCTCGCTAGCTTAAGAGAGTGCTCCAGCTAATTTCCCCATCTTGGTTGTGTTTGTTTGGTTGTTTGGGTGCCCCTCCCGGGACCCCCAACTCACAGGGTAACACTCTTCCATACAAGATTTTGGCCAATATCTAATTGAAAGTATTTATTGGCAATGGACACCATAATGCAAAGATTGTTTTTGGAGAAAGAGGAATTACAAAAATTAGACCACAACATGTACAGACTTGTGGGTAGGATACCACATCACAGATTATAGTGTATCTGTAGTGATGATAGTCATTTGAACAAACTAGCACAGAGGTGGGTAACATTCAGGGGTCTTCATGGATCTCCTTGAAATCCACATTGCGAAATCCCTGCTTTGTTTTTTTTAAAAAATGTAAAAAGTACAAAGCACATTTTAAAAATAAACAGGCAACCTTGTTTTTAAACAGACTCACACTTTCTGGAGTCTTATGGGAATATGATGCTCTTGTAAGACAAAGGCATGCACGCATATTAACAAGTGGCATTTTTGCCACTTCTGCCATGGAGAATTCAGTAGCAGGGGAGGTGGGCTCTGTGTGTGTGTGTGTGGGGGGGGACTTAAAAAACAACCAGGGCGTTTCACACTCTTGACCTAGTGCCACAGGAAATAGAGCACTGACTGATCAGCATATGAACCAGGCCTAATTTTAGGATCCAAACAAGATGGACTTGCACAAAGAGATGTTAAGTATTTATATAACAAAAACAGGAGCTCTTTTCCACAATATCACAACACAAACTGTTTTGAAAACAAAGCCAAGATTCAAAAGTAGGTTGTGTTGTCTCTCTCTCTCTCTCTCTTTCTGTGTGTGTGTTCAAAGTTCAAAGGGGAAATGCTAACATGGATTCCAGATAAGCGCGTAACATAGAGCTCATACATTCTCCAAAACAACCTTCCCTATATACAAATATATGAAGTAATTACAAAGCTGAATTATATTTACTAGTGAGAAAAAGATAATTAAAAAAATAAAGCTTAAAGTAATGCACATTGATGTAAAAGCAAGTGGCAGTTTGTTTACTGCTATGGCTTATGTTCATCTGACAATGTGTTTTGTAACCACTGTTACGATACACACTTTGGAAAGCTAACAATTCTTCTCTGTTTTCAATGTATACGTGGTTGCAGTTCTATATACACCTTTGGAAGCATATTCACATGAAACAATAGATCTTGTCTCTGAGTAAGGAAGTATAGGACTATATTTGAACAGTACAGTTCTATACACATTTATCTATAAAAATCTCCCTGAATTTAGAAATTGTTGCTTCTAAGTCCAAACACCTGAAATTATGTTCACATTTTCATATTTTCCCATTATACATAGAATCATAGAAATGAAGAGTTGGAAGAAACCACATGGGCCATCCAGTCCAACCCCCTGCCATGCACGAACACCCACAAAGCACTCCCGACAGATGGCCATACAACCTCTGCTTAAAAACCCCCGAAGAAGGAGACTCCACTACACTCCGAGGCAGCATATTCCACTGCCGGACAGCCCTGACTGTCAGGAAGTTCTTCCTGAGGTTCAGGTGGAATCCCCTTTCCTGCAGCTTGAATCCATTGCTCCTTGTCCTGGTCTCTGGAGCAGCAGAAAACAAACCCTCTCCTTCCTCTACATGGCATCCCTTCAAATATTTAAACATGGCTATCATGTCCCCTTTTAACCTTCTCTTCTGCAGACTAAACATACCCAGCTCTCTAAGTCTATCCTCATAGGGCATGGCTTCCAGGCCCCTCACCATTTTGGTCACCCTCCTCTGGACTTACTCCAGCTTGACCATGTCCTTCTTGAATTGAGGTGCCCAGAACTGGACACAGTATGCAAGATGAGGTCTAACCAAAGCAGAGTAGAATGGTACCAGTACCTCCCTCGATCTAGACACTATACTCCTGTTGATGCAGCTGAAAATTGCATTGGCTTTCTTGGCTGCCGCATCACACTGCTGACTCATGTTCAGCTTGTGGTCTATTAAGGCTCCCAGATCCCTATCCAGACACGTGTCCGCCATCCTATATTTCTGTATTCCATTTTTTCTACCTAAGTGTAGGACCTTACAATTCTCTCTGTTGAATTTCATTTTGTTAGCCTTGGCCCAGCTCTCTAATCTATCCAGGTCATTTTGAATTTTGATCCTGTCCTCTGGCGTATTAGCAACCCCTCCCAATTTGGTGTCATCTACAAATTTGATGAGCATGCCCTCTATTCCTTCATCCAAGTCATTGATTAAAATATTGAATAGCACTGGGCCCAGGACAGAACCCTGTGGCACCCCGCTAATCACTTCTCTCCAAGATATAAAACAGCTATTGGTGAGCACCCTTTGGGTATGGTCAGTCAACCAGTTACAGATCCACCTGACAGTAGCCCTGTCCAGCCCACATTTTACTAGCTTCTTTGCAAGAATGTCATGGGGAACTTTGTCAAAGGCCTTACTGAAATCGAGATATGCTACATCCACAGCATTCCCTTCCTCTATCAAGCTAGTAACTCTATCATAAAAAGAGATAAGATTAGTCTGGCATGACTTATTTTTGAGAAATCCATGTTGATTTCTCATGACTACTGCACTGCTTTCTAAGTGATTAGAAACTGACTGCTTAATGATCTGCTCCAGGATCTTTCCAGGTACTGATGTCAGGCTGACTGGGCGATAATTATTTGGGTCCTCTTTTTTTTCCCTTCTTGAAGATGGGGACAACATTTGCCCTCTTCCAGTCTGTTGGAACTTCTCCTGTCCTCCAAGATTTCTCAAAGATTATAGCAAGCGGTTCCAAAATGACCTCTGCCAGTTCTTTTAATATCCTAGGATGCAATTCATCTGGCCCTGGAGACTTGAATTCATCCAGTGTGGCCAGCTATTCCTGTACCACCTCTCTACCTATTACGTGCCTCATTTCGCCTGCTTCCTCACCTGCTCCCCAACTGCCAGGTTGAGTGCTTGTATCCTTCTGGGAAAAAACTGAGGTAAAGAAGGTGTTAAGTAGTTCTGCCTTTTCTCTTCCCCCTGTTAGTAATTTGCCATCTTCTCTGCGCAGCAACCGTATTGTCTCCTTCTTTTTTCTTTTGCTATGGACATATTTAAAAAAGCCCTTTTTGTTGTTTTTAATGTCTCTTGCCAGCCTAAGTTCATTCTGTGCTTTAGCCTTTCTGACCTCCTCCCTACATCTCCTGGCTACTTGCTTAAATTCTTCTTTGGTGGTTTCCCCCTTCTTCCATTTCCTGTACGTGTTTCTCTAACATTTAGCTCAGCTGAGAGTTCTTTAGTCAACCTTTCTGGTTTCTTCAGATGCCTTCCATTTTTTCTCCTTATTGGCACAGTTTTAGACTGTGCCTTCAGTATCTTCCTTTTAAGGAACTCCCATGCCTCCTGAACTCCTTTCCCTTTCACTATTCTTGACCACGGAATTCCAGCCAGCAGCTCCCTAAGTTTACAGAAGTCCGCTTTTTTAAAATCTAAGATGAGTGTCTGGTTACACTTATCTTCTCCTTCCCGCTGAATGCCAAATTCCAATAGGGGATGGTCACTCCCCCCTAAAGATCCAACCACTTCTACCTCATTAACAAGGTCATCCCTGTTGGTCAAGATCAGATCTAGAATATTTGATCCCCTTGTCACTTCTTCCACCTTTTGGACCATGAAATTGTCTACAAGACTAGCAAGAAACTTGCTGGACTTTGCTGTCTTGGCAGAATTTGACTGCCAACATATATCCAGGTAATTGAAATCTCCCATTATTACTGTATCTCTCCTTTTTGAATATGCAGTCATTTGGTTGAGGAAGGCATCATCAAAGTCCTCAGTCTGGGTTGGAGGTCTGTAGTAAACCCCCACCAGAATATCCCTATTGTTTCTCGCTCCCTTAATTCTTACCCAAACGCTCTTGACTTGGCTTTCTGGGTTTAAGTCATGGATCTCTTCATAGGTGAAAACATCCTTGACATACAAGATACTCCTCCTCCTTTCTTGTTTGGTCTATTTTTACAAAATAAGCTATACCCCTCTATTCCTATATTACAATCATGAGACTCATCCCACCAGGTCTCAGTGATGCCTGTCAAATCGTATTTATTTTGTTGTACTAGGAGTTCAAGTTCATCTTGTTTGTTTCCCATACTCCGTGCATTAGTATAGAGACACTTAAGTCCCTCGGCCCTTCCTGTAAGTCCTGTACTATAGTTTCTACTCCTCTCGCCATTGGCCGCTTGTACTACTTGTCCAGTATCATTTGGACCTTTTCCCTCTGCACTCGCTGAGTCCTTGCCCTGAATAATATTGTCTCCCTCCCCAGCGGAACTCATTTTAAAGACCTCTTAATCCTCCTTGAGAGACTGTTTGTAAAAACTTTCCTGCCAAGTGCAGCCCAACCCTCGCCAGAAGCCCACGTTCATGGAAATTCAGGCCATGTTCCAAAAACCCAAACTGTTGCCAGCGGCACCATGTACGGAGCTAATTGCTGACCTCTGCTATTACCCTTTCCCTATGTGCGCCATATCCTTGAACAGGGAGGAGAGACAAAATGACCACCTGTGCACCAAGGTCCTTAAGCTTCGTCCCCATAAGCTTGTAGTCCTTTGTGATGTGGTAAAAGCTGCTCCTCGCAGTGTCATTGGTTCCGACACGAACCAAAATGAGGGGCTTATGGTCAGTGGGCTTGACCAGCCTGGTTAGTCTCTCCATTATGTGGTTGATCTTGGCCCCAGGAAGACAGCTGACACACTCCCCCATTACATCTCACAAGCTGCTCTTCATTTCCTTCTATTATACAAATGTGTTAGTCGATGTTCTTCCACCCCAGTTTTCTCCTTTTTCAAAAAAAATAAATAAAATAAAGTGCAGCAAAATTTTCAATTTGGCACTGGATGCTAAAATAAAACCAAGTGTTTTGTTATGAGACTGGGGTACATATTCACACTGGTCAAGTATGGGAAATATTAACTTCCTCTAGCATGAGGCTCAGAACAGAATATATTTATATAGGGCAGATGGTACTTTGTAAGCATATACCAAAACAAAACAAAAACCTCAAACTGAATTCTACCTTCTGTCCTCTCTTCAAGTGCTTTAATTTAATTGTGGCAATTGCTATAATTCAGATTCCTTAGGAGGAAAATATGAAATGTATATTACAGTAAGAAGTGAATATTTAACAATATAACTAAATATTTAACTATGAAATTGTAACATGACACTACTTCATACCTCATCAAAAGATTATTTAATTAAAAAAAAAGGAAGTTATATAAAAAGTTGCAGTTTAAACTTTGTTATGATTTTCACAAGTGGGTTGAGGGTGGTCCAAAACTACTAACATCTCATAGATGAAAATAGGGTCTTGCCTGTGAATTTGTTAGGTGTGCGGCTGAGCAAAACACAGCTCTGACTGGAAGTGTCACAGTCACAGATATTTTTGAGGAAAAACGCATAAAGTGGAAGTGGAAGGAAGCAGAAAAATCTCTAAGTAGAGAACTCAAAAAAACTTTGAATGAACTGTAAAGGAACCCAAATCAATGGTTAACTGTATATGTGTTCAGGTGAGTCCCGATTAAAAATAAATACTGCATTATGCATCACTGTAAAATCAAAGTATATTTACCAGATCCTGCTCAACTAGTACCTTTCTCTCAGATTCATGGTCACCATGTGAGCTTTGTGTTTACATCTACATCTGTGCAATGCATGTTGTTGTTGTTTTGCTGTTTTCTGACCTTTAGTCTTTCTGACTTATAGCTCTCAATGAACATTATACAACAAACCAAATCCCAATGTCCCCATACAGCTCATGTGGTCACCTTGAGCCAATCACAACTTCTTAACCTAATCTACTTTAACCTAATCTAATCAGGATTTTTATTCAGATAAAAAGAGCAGTGGAAAAAAAACCATGTGCAACATTTTCAGCTCTAGGAGATAAATAGGATGGAATCAGTCAAAAGGTTCATAGTTTAAAAAAAAAAAATTAATTCCAATGATCTTTTGAGATGTCTTTTTTTAGACTACAGTCAAACATACATTGGCCTGGGACTTAGTCCCACAGAACTAATCAGGGCTTACCTCTACGTAGATAAACAAATGATCACATTGTTAACACAAATGGAATATTGCTCTGTAGAGGAACATTCTACTCTCCTACGTTTCTCTCTCACACACAGATACACAAGCACATACACTTCCTATTTCACACAAATACAAGCACACACAAAAATCTACCTATCATTCTCTGTCTCTCTTGCACAGATATAAATAGATGAACATGTTCTGTTATCTTGCAGCGGTAAATGCATATACTTCTCTCTCCTCTCTCACACTGATGCGCAAACATTCTCCCCCTCTTTCATGCACACACAGATGCATGATTACACAGGCACACAGCTGTCTCCCTCTCTCACACACACACAGGTAAACACACTCTTCTCTTTCCATATAGAAATATACACACATGCTCTCTGTCTCTCACATACTTACATTAAATACCCCTGCACTGTTTTTAAACAGAGAAATACTAAGGAGCTACTGGCATTCCAAGCCTGCAATTCTTCTGTTTAAAACTCAGAAGCCATTGAGTGAAGTATGATAAATAAAAATGTAATCATATACACACATACTTGATTGTCCAGGGGTACCACACCCATGTTCACAATATGCTGTGAGTTTGGTCACATTCCCGTCCTTCCAAGTGCCAGCACTCCTGCTTCAACAGGGTGTCATATAGTTCATAGTCAGAGCCATGAATATTAGTTTTATAAAGGAAGTAAATGTTTTACTCATTACTCTGAACCCTCAACAAGTAATTGCTAATAACTGTACTGCAGCCCAGGAAGTTAACTAGCCAAGCTACTAATTACTAACAAATTACCATAATTGTTTCTAGGAAACTGCTCACCAGTCCCCCAGCTGGCTAATTCAGATATTGCTTATTGGAAAATCTGAAGGAAAATGCAAAAGCCATTACAACGCAGTTCTTCCTGTCTGCAAATGAAAGCATGTGAGTTTTTCTCCTTCTGCTCCCATTGCTTAGACTGAGTCCGTTTCCGCACTCGGCTGTTGTAGTGCTATGATTCCACTTTCAATATCCTATGGAATCTTGGGGTTGCAGTTTTGGGAGGGGCCAGCCAGCCCCTCCCGAAACTGCAAATCCTAGGATTCCATAGGATGTTGAAAGTGGAATCATAGCACTATAACAATCTAGTGCGGAAATCGCCTGAGTCAGGACCTACAGCCAAGAAGTCATGAGTTATAACCACAAAATTCCATTCCATCTATTGCTGCAAAAAGTAAATAGTTACAAGACTTTTATTAGAAAAAGAGTTAATTACTAGCTTTGCTAGGATTAGATGAAGGGATAGACAATATAAAGTTGAGATGAAAAAAGAATGTGTATCATCATATATATATGTATATATATATTTCCAGTTTGTGGTCTGCAAGAGTTAATGAAAGAACAGATGAAATATATCTGTTGGTTTTCAGCCACTGGGAGGAACCTGGTAGTAAAATCCGTTTTTCTCTTTTTTTTGAATTACAAACAAAAAAATGTGTGTGATTGAAAGTGTGTAAGCTTGAAAAATGCCATTTTGGAGAGGCAGAAGATCACATGAGGTCTTGTGGAAATTGTAAAAATGTGCATATCAAGGAAAAATGCATTAAAAGGCATGCATTAGAAGTTTATATGAAATACGCAATAACTTCCATGATGAAAGAAATGATCCCATAATCCAATACAGAATCTGACAACACTGATTCAGGAGTACAATGAGGGCAAAATGTAAATTTTTACTCCCTTAAAAAATGGTCTTGTTTTACTCTTAGGGATTTGAAAGATTATTAGTCACAGATTCCCTAATGGGGTGAAATGATACTGCACATGTCCGTCCCATCAGAAGAACTCCTTTTGGAGAATGACTTGTGTAGTCCAGTGTAATCCTAAGTGTATGCACTAAGAACTCCTAGAGTTCTCCTAGAGAACGTAGCTTTGCAATCACTTCAAGCATAATTCTCAAGGCAGAGCTTCTTGCTCTTTTGCCACTATATTCCATTTGTCTGTGCCAAAGCAAAGAATCTCACTTCAGGATAAGGAAAAGGAGATGCAGATAAGGGTCCTCTTCACACTACACAATTATAGTACTATAGTTAACCTTTCACTGCCATGAACACATCCTATGGGTTCCTGGGATTTGTAGTCTGGTGAGATACTAGAGCTCTCTGGTTGAGAATTCTAAATACATCTGCTTAAACTACATATATACCAGGTTTCCATAGAATGCAGCTATGGCGGAGAAAGTAGAATCACAGTTCTACAACTGTCGAATGGAGTTGCAACTGCCGGTTCTCCAGACTCTTCCCAATGGCTACATAAAAGATGCTACATAAAGTCTCACTTTTTGGAGGGCGGGCAGATGGATGTGCTGTTACACGGAGTACATAGGATGTATGTAAATAAACAGCAGTGCCATATTACGAGCTGTGGCTCAGACTGATCCAGGTTCAGTTCTCTGTCAAGCAATGAAATAGCTAGGTAAGGCACGATTTCTTAGACTCAGCTCCTCATCCACCACAGGCAGATCAACTCCTTCTGAATAGAGTAGTTATAAGGATTACTGAGATAATCATTACAATAATCCTCCAAAGCACCAAATAAGTGCTAATGCCATTATCTCACAGACCAGTACATAGCAGAATTACAGTATCACATACTTTTGCCACGATTCAAGTAGAGATGTACAAGTCTGCAAACTTCAGACTCACTGTGGCTCTCTTTTGGGAGGCATCAAATTCATTCTGACTAAACTAGACAGTGAACTTTATTACCCCTTGCATGGAAATGTGTGCAGACTTCAGTGTTCATTTTTCAAACTGGGTATTTTTGTGCATGTTTCCAAATCTCCTCCTCCTCCTCTTCCTCATTTCCGACTAACAGTGGGTCTCAAAATGGATTACATATTATTTAAAAAAGTGTAGATTAAATACCATACAGAAATATTAGTAAAAAAAAATCTAAATATACAAGTTATTAAAAAACAATCAGATGTTTAAAACAATTTAAAATTAATTAAAAGACAATACAAAAATCAACAGAATAACAAAGCACACTATTAAAAACACATCACAATCAGGGTCTAAAAGCCTAATGGAATATTTGCTGATGGAGGGAGAGCAAAGAGGAAGCCATCCTAGCCTCCCTAGGGAGTGAGTTCCAACATCTGGGAGCAGGGACCTAGAAGGTTCTGTTCCCTGTTCTCCCCAAACAAGGCTGTGAAGGTAGTGGGACAGAGAGAAGGGCCTCTTCCCAAGATCTTAGAGCTCTAACAGGATCATGTAGGAAGAGATAATCCTTCAAATAGCTTGGACCTAAGTCATACAGGCCTTTATAAATCATCATCAGCACTTTGAGTTGTGCCCATAAGTGGATTGGCAGCCAGCTGAGTTATTACAACAAGGAAGTTTAACAATCTGGATGCTGCTTTTTGGGGCCATCTGAAGTTTCTGAGCACTTTGCAAAAGCAGCCTCACACAGACTATACTACAGGCCCTTTCCACACCAGGCAATTAGAATGGGGCAGTGTGTCTTCTCAAGGAGGTTGTCTGTACCTTGGAGCTGACTAGGAGCGGATTATTTACCGGAGATCCGCACCTCAGTCCGCTCCAAAATGACCCCAAGTGGTCCTCCAGCATGTTTTCTAAAGACCGCAAAAACCAGGTCTTTATTTTCCTGGAATGCACCATTGCGTTCCTGCTCTCTTGTGCAGATTCGCAGGCTCGCACTAATGCAAGCCTGTGACCTGTGGAGGACAGGCTTTAGGAGTGGTGAGCTTCAGTGGTTGGTTGGGACCCACGACCAACTGGAAGCCACCATTTTGGAAGCCGGAGCAGTGCGGATCTACAGACCTTGCACTGCTCCAATTCGCCCTGGACCAAGGAGGAGCCCTGCGGAAGGGCTTCAGGGACAGTCCGCGTTGCTTTGGACCCGAGAAGAAGTGGTAGCTAATGGCACGGAGCGATTCCCTCTCCTTGTGTGAAAAGGGCCACAGTTATCCAAACATGGATTGCGTTTTCTCAATGATTAAAGCATATTGGTGCAGATTTTTAGAACATACATATTTTTTCTATGCACCTCTTTATGCACAAATTAGGGGAAAATGTTTGTTTTGAAAATCATGTCTCTGATTTGAAAATATATGGATTTCTGACTTCAAGTTATATTTGGATCTATGTTTGGTTCCACAATCCAAACTCAACACATTATCACCCATTCTGAGATTCCATCTTCCATGAGTCTCTGCTTGAGGAAACACATCATCCCCAACCATGGTAATATGAAGGACTATTTTCCATGTGCCATGAAATTGTGTGGATCAGATTTTCACCACCAGTCAGCAGGGAGATTTGGGTCACATTAAATTATCATTGTCCTTGTACATGCGCCAAAGCTACTGAGTCTTGCCAGTGGCATGCACGTCTGTATTCTTATATTGTTTGTGAGCTGGATAAGGTAAGGATGTTTCTGGGAAGAAGCGGCCCAGTCAGAATTTGCCACTGTGCCAATCTGATCATTGCAGGCAAACTTTGTGAGTGAGAAGGTCTTCAGATTAACTAAAGATACCTTGTAATACAATAGATTATCCACTAGAGTTGAAAATCTTGACTTGGTTCATCATTGTACAGTAAGTGAGAAAATATAAAAGCAAAAACAAAAAAATTCTCCTCACCACTAGATGGCAAGATTTATTTTTCTCAGCCTCAGAAGGAGTTTGTTCTATTTTTGCATATTTCTCAAAATGTGCAAAAATTAAAACTGTGATAACTGATGCATTACAAATACACTACTTTTGCATCTTTTTATGAATCAGTCAGTTCCCCCCCTTTTTTTCCTGCTTATGGTGACTGTGTGTGTGTGTGTGTGTGTGTGTGTGTGTGTGTGTGTGGCATTTTATTACATAAAGCCACTACTAGTTATGCACAGAGACATTTTCCATAATCTATGGAGAAGGTACCTGGTATCTCAGTCTCACACTGGAAGTGATATGGCTGTCTTGATCAAGATGTCTGTGCTGATCAAAATCTCATCAACGGTAAGATTTGTTTATATCCTTACATCTGTTATAGCCTCTAACATGAAATTATGTTCTACCACAAGTACAACAAGATTTCAAGGTAAATGTACTAATGTTGTCTTTTGTTGTATTCTTTAAGGCAGATATGGGAATTTTCTTTTTATTTAAATATTATTTAAAAAATTTATTAAGGTTTAAAGTGAAAATACGCCCCCCTTTCCCATTTCCAAGCTTTTTTCTTTTTTTCCAGTTGAGTCTGTTTGTTTACTTTCCATTCATACATAGTTTTTGTTCAAAAGATAATCTTACATTGTTACATCTTACATTGTTACATTGCTGCTTTGTTACATTGCCTTATTACATTGTTGCCTTATATTACATACAATCTTGCTTTATTCTTTTCCTTTTTTTATTACTATATCTTTATCTAATTTAAGACTTCTCTCCATTCCCTTTCAAAGTTCTAGATAGACTTATTTTTCAATGAAAGTGTTAGCTTTTCTATCTCTATCATATCCAAAACTTTTAATTTCCATTCTTTTATATTAACTTGGTTCCTTTCTTTCCAATATTGTGCATATGTCAATCTTGCAGCAGTTATCAAATATAACAATGTCTTCTGATGACATCTTATCTTTCTTTGTTGCCCCAACATATTTAAGAAATAAAACTCTGGCTTCATTTCAAACTTTAAATTGTAAATTCTTTGAATTTCATCATGTATTTCCTTCCAAAATTTCCTTGCTCTCTTACAGGTCCACCACATATGAAAAAATGACCCCACCTTTTCATCACATTTCCAGCATCTTTCATTTTCATTTTTAGTTATTTTCTGTAACCTTACAGGTGTCATATACCATCTATGTAGCATTTTATAAAAGTTTTCTCTTAAATTTAAACTTGGTGTAAATTTAGATATGGGAATTTTCCAGGTGCCAGAGATCCCTTTGGATATTGGAGGCGGACCTCTCCACACCACCTATACTGTCATCCACACCATTTTCATTCCAGATTCCATCTACTCAATTCTCTGCTCAAAAATTGGTTAATCCTGGCTGCAGAAACTTTTAAAGACAAAATCTGTGAATATTTTAGGGTTTTGGTTGGGGCTTCCCTGAACCACATCTAGATAAGGGAGAAGAGCTTCCCTGGACCAAAAAGAGCCACAAGGAAGCCTAGAAAGGCCCCTAAACTGACTTTGTGGGGGCATATTTTGGTTAAAAAAAATCACATTGGAAGGCTGGATTCTGGCACTTTATCCACTTGTGCTCACTCAAGGGTGATGTGCTCAAAGTAAGGGGACCAACATGTCTGGGTACAGAGCCACACTAATGGCTGGTGAATCCTCCAGACATTTCCTTGTTAGTAGGTACAATGGACAGTGGGCTGTGCCAGTGACAGGAGGAGCAATACCAGCAGGGCCAACAAACTCCCAGATACACTGGTCTTTTCTATCATGACACATATGTTCCCACAGACTACACTAAGAAGCAACAAATCCTAGCTTCTTGGTGCTAGTACCACATATCTCAAACAAACTATCCCTAAACAAGACCTTAGGCACCAGTCTTGTAACTTCATTTGGACTAGGCCTGGCATAAATGGTATCTGAGATCTTCCAAGGAAAGACGCATCTATTGTTGTCAAAAGGCAGAATGCTGGAGGTTGTCGCCTCCATCACCATCACCATCATCATCATCATCATCATCTCATCAAAGGCAAGAAACACCTGAACCATTAGGAAACTCTTTGGTTATGTCAATTTATAAAAATCCAACAATACAAAAATAAGAACCCATTAAACCCATAAAACAAAGAAAACTGTTTTGTTTCCTGTAGTTCTCTACTGTGTGAAGCAGTCATAAAAAAATGAGAAAAGAAAACCAGAAGCAGGTATTAGTGTACATTAATGCTTCTCAGCTCATCTGATGTGAAGAACTGACTTCTTTCTTTCTTTTCTCCTTTTCTTTTTCCTTTTTTATCAGTACCATAACTGTATCCATTGGCTAAAACCGTCTCTTTCTTTCCTAGAAACTCACAATGGACTCGCAGCCAATGGCTCACATCCATCTTTCTTTCTTTCTTTCTTTCTTTCTTTCTTTCTTTCTTTCTTTCTTTCTTTCTTTCTTTCTCTCTCTCTCTCTCTCTCTCTCTCTCTCTCTCTCTCTTTATCCCACCTCTCTCTCAGCACAGAATTCAAGGTACCTACAACTATAAGAGTAGCATTGTTGTACATAGTCTTACTTGTGTTTTTTTTTCTTTTGAAATAATGTTGATGTGGAATGATTATATTAACACCTTGTCCTAAACATTTTATTCATCATTTTAAGACAAAATTTTTCATAATCCATAGTTTTTCTTTAAAAAAAAAAGGGGGTGGTGGTGAAAAATGGAAATCCGCCCCACCCCAACTTTTCTTTCACCTGGGGCTTCTCATCTCTACTGCTGTCCCTGCTACCATGTTCCTTCTGTTTCCTTCACCTAGCATTATACCCCTATCCCTCCCCTCCGGGTTTTGTAAAGCCACAACACTAGTACCCTCACCTACATGCTCACCTGTCTTGTATTTAAAGCAGCACTGTTAGTTTGAGAAGCAGCTGCTCCTTCTTTGGAGGGCAGGCAACAGTGTGTAATGAGGCAAGTGGTGGGGGAAATAAGAGAGAGTGAGAGATGCAGTGGAAGCTATAATGTCCAGAAGCTTGATGTGAGGACAAACAAAGGCAAGTGGGGAGAAAGGAGGGAGCATAGGATGTGGAGCAGGTAGGTGCAAGTTTCAAGAGATGAGAAGTGGAATAGTACAAGATGTAAAGGAAGGAAGAGTGAGGTGTGCAAGTGGTGGAGTGAAAGGAGCACAGGAGGGCAACATGGTAAAGGCATGAGGTGAGATAAAGAGGGGAAAAGGAGGTAAGGATCATGAGAAGCAGAGACACATCTAGGGTGGGACAAGGAGGGTACGTTCCCTGGGCACTAATGGCAAGGGGCATAAAAAAGATTTGGGGGCAGCAAAGGAGGAGAAGGAACTGGCCCTGGAGGTGGGAGCACAACTTCCACACGTGCCCTAAGTGCTGTTTATGCTAGATATGCCTCTGATGAGAAGTGCAGTGGTAAATTTCAAGAAGTAAGAGTGTACAAGGGAGAGAGGAGTGGCAGAATGTGAGGCATGGAGGGCAAGAAGGGTGCGATGTGCAGCAACAAATTGTCATTATGGAAGGTGGGGGCATCTGTCACGGGGATTAACAGCTGCTTTAAATATTTTGTCTTGTTTGACACAACGGAATGTCTTTCCAGGTTTCAGTGAGCTACCTGTGTTACTCTGTTGCAGCAAAAACAACAGTATGTAGTGGTGCCTTAAAGATTAGCCAAGTTTTATCTGGCATAAGATTTTGTGGATTGCAGTCCACTTTATCAAACTGCCCCAGCTGGCAGATTGTTCCACATATAGAATCATAAAATCAAATTGCTGGAATGGGCTTCTTAGGCCATCAAGTCCAACTACATGCTCAATGCAGGAACTCCAGCTAGAGCATCCCTCAGCAGGTAGCAGTCCAGCCTGTTTTTGAGGACAGCTAAAGGAACAGACCCCATCAGCTTTCTGGGTAATCTGTTCCATTTTCAAACTGCTCTTACTGTTAAAGAAGCTTCTTCAAATTTTCAGTCAAAATCTACCCTCCTGTAACCTACCTGTATTAGTTTTGGGCCTGCCCTCTGGGGCAGCAGAGAACAAAACTGCACCCTTCTCTTTACAGCAGCCTTTTAGATATTTAAAGAGTGCAATTGTGTCATCTCTGAGTCTTCCCTTCATCAAGCTGAACATGCCTAGCTCCCTTGATCTTTCCTCATTCATTTTGTCTGACATACCTCCTACCATCCTTGTTGTCCCTCTGAACTTGCTCCAACTTCTTAAGTCTATATCGTTCTTTAAATAGTTCGGTAGAAGTACCTCATTGCATACATGAGAGAGTATTAAAACATAAACAGAACAAACAATCCATTGCTCCTTGTCCTAATCTCTGGGGCAGTGGAAAACAAGCCCGCTCCCTCCTTAACATGACATGACATCCCTTCAAATATTTAAACATGGCTATCATGTCCCTTCTTAACCTTCTCTTCTGCAGACTAAACATCCTCAGCTCTCTAAGTTGCTTCTCATAGGGCATGGCTTCCAGATCCTTCACCATTTTGGTTGCCCTCCTCTGGACATACTCCAGGTTGTTGATATGTTTCTTGAATTGAGGTGCCCAGAACATGCATGCTAAACAGCTCGTCTTTGGCCATTTCTGCACTACACTCTTATAGCGCGATTATTCCACTTTCAACATGCTATGGAATTCTGGGGTTTGCAGTTTCGGGAGGGCCCCTCCTGAAACTGCAAACCCCAGGATTCCATAGCATGTTGAAAGTGGAATAATCGTGCTATAAGAATGTAGTGCAGAAATGGCTTTTGCTAGGAGGTCTTTGCTGCCATCCAGTTATTCTTTGTTAATGTCCAGTCAAGACAAGGGTAAATGTTTGTACACTCTTACTTCTTGAAATTTACCACTGCACTTCTCATCAGAGGCATATCTAGCATAAACAGCAGTTAGGGCAAGTGTGGAAGTTGTGCTCCCACCTCCAGGGCCAGTTCCTTCTCCTCCTTTGCTGCCCCCAAATCTTTTTTATGCCCCTTGCCATTAGTGCCCAGGGAACGTACCCTCCTTGTCCCACCCTAGATGTGTCTCTGCTTCTCATGATCCTTACCTCCTTTTCCCCTCTTTATCTCACCTCATGCCTTTACCATGTTGCCCTCCTGTGCTCCTTTCACTCCACCACTTGCACACCTCACTCTTCCTTCCTTTACATCTTGTACTATTCCACTTCTCATCTCTTGAAACTTGCACCTACCTGCTCCACATCCTATGCTCCCTCCTTTCTCCCCACTTGCCTTTGTTTGTCCTCACATCAAGCTTCTGGACATTATAGCTTCCACTGCATCTCTCACTCTCTCTATTTCCCCCACCACTTGCCTCATTACACACTGTTGCCTGCCCTCAGATTCTATCTGAACCTCAGGAACAACTTCCTGATGGTCAGAGCTATCTGGCAGTGGAATATGCTGCCTCAAAGTGTGGTGGAGTCTTCTCCTTTGGAGGTTTTTAAGCAGATGGTCATCTGTTGGGAATGCTTTGATGTGTGTTCCTGCATAGCAGGGGGTTGGACTCAATGGCCCCTGTAGTCTCTTCCAACTCTATGATTCTATTGTATTGTGATGAAAGGCCAAAGAGGAAAACAAAGTTAAACTAAACTCTTTTCTAGATTAAATAAAATATTTAATCTGTATCTCTGAAGGAAATTACACTTTGCTTTATCCCTATACTCTCTGTTGTTTACTATTGTTTCCTCATTTTTCCCTATGAATCAACTGACAGTCATTCTCAGGGCTTCTTGTTGTGTTTTCATTGATCAATGCCTATATATATGTAAATATAAATATAGTCTATCAAAAGTGATGGAAACAAACAAACAAACAAAAACAAACCACTACAGTGATCTGATGACAATAGCACAAGAAGTGTCTGTGCATGATTATATGTCATTAGTATTACTATTGGCATTGTAATTACCTCTCCAGGAATGTATATGGGAATTTTACAGGTTTCCTGTCTTAATCCTGAATTGACACTGTCAGATAGGTGGCCAAAAATCCATGACCAAGCAAGCATTTTAACTGGGTCTCTCTGTTCCAAGTCCAATGCTTTAAAGGTTACTCTATACTGATTCTCTCAGGTTACTATTTAAAAAAGGTACCAAGCCTGAAACATAAAGGTAGGGAAAAATACAACTATTGGTACATTTAATTTGCATAATTAGAAAGCAAGTTATAATATCTGCTGTTGTATGTCTTCAAGTCATTTATGGCAACCATAAGATGAACCTATCACAGGGTTTTCTTCTGAAAGTTGTTCAGATAGATTTGTTCTTTCCTTCCTCTGAGGCTGTGAGAGTGTGACTTGTCCAGTGTCACCCAGTGGATTTCCATGGCCATTCAGGGATTCAAGTCATGGTTCCCCACAACTTACTGCTCAAACTACGGCACCATGATCTGTGTAATTATAAAAATTTGCATAATATTCAAGTTACCCAGTTTTGAAGAGCTGGAATATGGTAACCTTGGCTTCTGTGAATGCTTTGGAATGGAAAAGAATGTACACTTATGACAAATGCAGATGATATTGTGAATGTATATTCTGAGAATATGATGCTTTAGTGGAAATATCACCATAAATGCTTCATTTCACACATCTGTAAAGTGGATAAAGTTGCTGGCTTTGTGATATGAGCACATCCCCCCAAGAAACAGCACTGGCCTTTGAACTGATTGCTCTCTCAGGATAAATGGAAGAAAAAGAAAACACATAGTGGTATCTGTAGCTCTGACATTTCATTTTCCAGCACCATGTCAAATTAAGAATTTATTTACAAAAATACCCCCTAGGATTCAATACATTACAAAGGCTAAGAAGGAAAAGAATTTTTTCATGACCTTCAGCATGCTTCTCTCCCCAGTTTTAGAAGCAAAGCTAAGAAAAATATATTTAGGTAAATATGAAATTGATTTGTCCAGGGAGTTGCCAGGAAAAGAAAAACAAGAAGACAAACAATAAATACAAATTTGTCTGGTTCTGAATGCTGCTCTTTTTGATTCACACATTTAAACCTGTCCCTGTGCTCTTGTTGTGTATTTATAATATGTCTGTCAATCACAAAATCTCACAAAAGCGAAATGCATTCAGATATATCTCACAACACTTCTCTCTGGAATGGAACCACTATGGGCTACAGTATGTGTTCATAAAATCCCTTTGTATGAATGATTTGCCCCAGTGTATGATAAATTTTAAGCAGGCAGCTGTAGTTACACGTTCTTATTCACAAACAGAGAGAACAATGGAGAGACTTGTAATTACCACAGAAAAAGACTTTGGCTCTTGTCATCTTGGATTAGGTAACATGATACTGATTTGAAATACAGTACAGAATGGAATGGTAAATTCCTTGTAGTGATCTTATATATTTGTATTTATCTTGTGTTTTTATTCAGAGCTTTAATGTGCTGCCTTTGACACTAGTGAACTTCTAATCTTGAAGACTGCTGCAAGCATGTCCTATATTGCTGCCTTATTGGAAGCATAGTGCTTTGGAATTTTATGTGTGTTACATTCTTTTATTGAACACATTGGGGGCATAATTGGGGACATGTAATTAATGGCCTTGTGAAAATCTGCACTATAATTGACATGGGGCAAGAAAACTCGCTGCCTCTTTCTGTCAATGTAGAATCTGCGTATGTGCCTTCAAGTCACCTGTCAACCTACTGTCATCCCATGAATTTTGTAAGCTTTTCTTAGGCAAGGAATACCCAGAAGAGGTGTTGCCAGTTTCTTCTTCTGAAATATAGCTTAGAGCACCTGGTATTCATCAGTGTTGTCCCATTCAAGTACTAACCCTGCTTAGCTTCCCAGATCATCTGGGATCTGTAATCTTTAGGGTATTTAGGCCCATATTTTTTGTTGTCCTTGTGTGCATGCAAGTTGTTTCTCTTATGGCAACCCTAAAGCAAAACTATCATGTTTTTTTTTTCTTCTGGAGCTGAGAATGTGTGAAGTGTCCAGGGTCATCTAGTGGCCTTAAACACTCTCAGAAAGATAAGTTGTATTGGCAAACCAAAGAGAGATGGAGATATTATTTTGAAATGAGCACTTTCTCCCCAGTGCCCGTGCCCATACCTTCACATGCCAATTTAGTGAAACATAACCTAAAGCTGAATGGCACAGTTTTCAACAAACTTTTTGCATCAAGAAGAAAATGGCTAAAATTGCCCATTGCTTCCTTCAAGAAGAATATTAACAAAGAATTACAAACAGTGACACAGTTAGGGAAGTTTACATAAGGGGTGGAAACCATATGACTTTCCACTGCAATTCTCAATAACCCTAGCCAGCATAGACACTGGAGAAGAATGCTGGAAAGTACAGTATAACCACCTCTGGAGGGCTTATTATTGCAAACCCTGGTTTACAATCTGGAATTAATGGTCTCTCCATAACCATGCTCTGGTTTAGGTGGCAGTGTATATCACTTGGCTTACCTCAAAATGTACTAAGACATCCCTTTTTTATGTATACAGTAATTCTCCTCATGTTCATTTGGTGGGTGAGGATCTAGACTTGTGCACCAAAGTGCTATCCTAATTCCACAATCATTGACAGTGGCTCATCAATACTAGGGATGCAAATCATTGGCTATTTTTCTCACATACGAGGACAAATAATTTCTGCAGTTTTTGCTCTGCCACAAGAGGAAACAAATATTTCTAGTCAATTTTTCATTTGGGGTTCAAACATGCCAAAGTGTTTACCAATGTGAATACCAACGAAAGCTGCGTAACATTCTCAGTTTTTGGAAACCTTCTTTTTGGTTTGGACAAGGAAATGAATAACGACAATTTCCCCCATTCCTACTCAAAACCAATAAAATCTATTCACTTAACCATCTATCAAATCAAATTCTGTACAATCTCTGTACTCCAGAGCATTTTTTTAAAGGTTACATTTTCTTTTGGTACACAGAATACAAGGGAGAGTTGTTACAAGCAGGTAAGTGTTTCATACACCATTCAGTAGCAATTCATTATGGTAAACTGTCATTATTGAACATTCACAAGCAACAAACTTCCTGATCCTATTTAAACAGAGTAGGAGGGGATAGCTGCAAAATGTTCTCTGCAAGACAGTATTGTTTTTTCTGTATGCAGAAAATTTAACATACAATACAAGCATATTGCATTAAGAAGAATATAATTAAGAGATTACATCAAGAAGCCAACATTTTACTTAGCTTGATGCAAAAGGTATAATCACGTTGATTGTATTGTAACAAGAAGAGAGGGTGGTATTAAAACATGTATTTTTATTCTGCACAATGACTCTGTTGAGTCATTATTAAGGTTTTACAAACTTGGAATTCTTAGTAAAGGCAGTGAGATTTTGTTATGCTCAAAGTGGTTAAGTTGTTTAGATAGTTCAAATGACATTAAAATGAGATATTGTGCAGATATAGCCTCTTCTGTGAGTGACTAAAATGCTGGTATTATAAAACAAACTTAGGGAAACGTGGGATAAAAACAAATAACCAGTTTCTCTTCCCTCAGCAAAATGGTAAGTGAAAGTTCAAAGGTTTCAGACCATTCCCTCTTTTTGAGTTTCTACCCAGTTTCTGGTATGGAGAGGTTACACCATCTCAAATGGATGGAAAGATAAACTTTGGGGCTATAATTTCTAGAATACCCCAGCTAGCATAGCCACTTGGAGGGGTTCTAGGTACTGTAGTCCAAAAATGCCAGTTTTCCAAGCTCAGCAATTTATGAATATGAAGGTTCACTTAGATTTTTTGATTGATAGCTGTTGACAAATTTGCCATCCATGAAACTAACTTGGCCCCAAAATTTCCTTATATTCTGGATATGCATAAACAGCTGTTACCATCGTGTACTGGCCTGGCCTTTGGTGAACCAAAGATATCATTTTGATATCACAATTTGGCCCTGCTCTGCCACTAGCCAAGTGTTTGTGAGGCCACCAAACAAGTGAGAAGCTAGGTATGGCTACTATTTGCTGCTCCCACCAAACCAAGCCAGATATTGCCAGATCTGCTTTAGGGGACCTCCCGAAACAAACACCCTCATTACCAATGCGCGATAAACAAAGAGACCCTCTGCCCTGAGAGGGCACCCTGGCGAGCTAAGCAGCATTTACTATTGTCAATTGGGAACATAATTCAATCATGTAAATTCTGACCTTTCGGAGGCATTGTCTCCAACCCAAAACTTATTGTTTTCGCCCAAGACCAGACTAGCCTATGGTCGTTCTTTCCCTGATAAAACCCCCCCAGTTCTGAGAGCTCTTTGGAACCCTCACCAGATCACTCTGGACTTCTACTCTGCCTTGCTGCTGCTTGGTTCAGCAGATTCCCCTCAGCCGCCACGCCGGGTTTCCTCTTCTACAATCGGCTTCCCCAGGATTGCAGGAAAGGTGGCGTATCACCCATTCCCCTTGAACTCTATTTTCCTTTTCTAGTTAGGAGTGTGTTCGTGTTTTCTTTAATAATTGTTAAATAAATCTTAATTGTTATTTGAACTGTTTGCCTACTCACTGACCTGACGCTGTATACATTGGGTAAAAGATCCCCGCTAAGTTACCCTGCCTCTCATTAGCCAAGATAGTGCTTCAGCTAATTTCCCCATCTTTGCTTGTTGTTGTTTGGTTGTTTGGGCGCCCCTCCCGGGACCCCCAAGTCACAGGGTAACACATCTAAGTTCAGAGTAGTCAAATTCAAAATATTGGAAAACGCTATCAAAATACTATATCTATGGGTACATTATGAGCAAACAATGTTTTTCCAGTAGGGTAAAAGCACATCTGAATTAACAAAATGATTAATTTATCTATAACTGTACACACTGCCTTGAAAGACCTTTATCAAACAAGGAAAGGTACATTTGCACATTCTGGGAGCCTTCAGAATCCTCAGCTCACAGGCCACTTCAATTATTCTGATTGTATCTGCTACAGCAGTCATGAAATGGATTTTCAAGATGTTTGAATTTCCTTTCAACACCCCCTGCCATTTTTGCAAAAATTTTGAACTGACCAAGGTGACAGATGCTTCAATGACTCCTACAAGATGAAAAGTTTGTGTGTGAGCCTATGTGAAATTACACAGCAAGGAATTACTAAAGTGTTAGATACACCATAAAATTACACTGAAGAAAAATACAACTTTGTTGGGGAAGGCCCTAAACTTTGCAAAAAGTAATCTCAAAGATTTATTTCTAGGGCTTTTAGTAAAGGTGGCCAGTGGCCACTAGCAAGCAGCTGCCACAGAGTATCAGCAATGCACGGTAACTTCTCCTTTCTCTCATTTTTTCTCCCTTTGCCTGTGTCCAACAATATCTGAGTTCAAAGTTCTCCACGGAGAACATTTGCATCACCACTAAATACAATATGAATTTGTTTAATGTTCAGTTAAGCTAAATATCATGGGAGTAGCCACATTTTTAGTCATACATTGGCTTCATTTATATATGAAGTAGAACATGGGGATCCAATCCTAACAATAAAAGGGGTTCATTTGGAGATCTGTCTTCTTCCCCTTTTACCTTCTAGCCTACTTCCATTCTACTTGATCCAGGTTGAGATGAACTTTCCTTGAGGAACAGACTACAGAGTGGTAGGTAGCCTTGGGCAGGTTCAATTCATCTTATTCACACATCCATTTGGTTAACAGGTAGAAAATCTTTCACTCTCGAGATGTTCTGGACTTCAGCTCCCAGAATCCCTAGCAAGCAATCGCAGTGGTAAACAACTAATGGTAAGGAATTAAGGGAACAGAAGGAACATGGTTGCTGCCATTACAACTAATTTGGCTGAGAAAGCCATGGGAGAAGTATGCAGACATTTGGCACTAATAACAGATCCCAGCAGCAGAAGTCTCACCTGCCAGAATGTGGGGGACAGCCACTTTTGGGTACCTATATAGAGTTTTAGCCAGTCAGCTCCAATGCCTCTCACCTTCATTCTTACCTACTCCTGTTTTCCTTCCCAAGTATCCATGGAATCCATGGAAAAATTAAGATAAAGAGAGAGATACAATGAAGGTAACTAAACCTGTAATGAAATGGCGTTATCAAGAACGAAGAACAGTTTCTCATAAAGACCAAGTAAGTAATTCAGCTTTGAGTCTGCTCTAAAGGAAGCTACCAGCTTTGCCATACAGGTGTGGTGAATGCTGCCTAATAACTAAAAGGAAATTAGATAGCAAGGTAAGATCGTCCATATTTTTTTTAAAAAAAGTGTGTATTATGAGCTCTGTTGCTCAACTCCTTAACCTGCATCCCCAAGTGAGAAAAGGCATAATTATATGGAATTTCAAATGTTCACACAGCCATTCCTTGATAATCACCCTTGTATTTTACTCCCTTTGTTATTTTCCCCATTGGCCATTTTAAACTGGAAATTCCGAGGGCAGAGGCATCCCTTTTATATATGCTAGCCTGAAAAGTGCCAAGGGTGTGTTTTTTTTCACTTTCTTGTCACCCTACTTTCTTTAAGAAGGAAAAATGCAAGATTTTTTAGATTTCTTCATTGTGCAGTGATTTTTACCTTAATTAGACATCTGGTGGACAACGAGGCAGCAGGCACTTACCATTTCCTAATTAATATCTACATATTAGAGAAGTACGAATTTTATTACTGATGGAACTAACAATTATCCTAAAAAGACTTTCAGATTTTCATTTTGTGCCTAAAGCTTTGAGACAATAAATTGCATGACACTTCTATTAATTTCAATGTATGTGTATTGGGGGAGGGATCCAACAATTTCTTGTCACTACATCATAAAATACTATAATTGGTTTGGAATTAGTATATATTACAAATGTGTGCTTTTGCAAAACTCTGTCAAGATCAGTTTTAAGAGGTTTAAAATGGACATTTGCAGAAGTGATTAAAAATGGAAACTTGAAGTATTGTTCTTCTTGTTGTGTGCCTTTAATTCATTTCTGACTTACAGTAACCTTAAGTCAAACCTAACACAGGTTTTTCTGGGGCTGAGAGTGTGTGACACACCCAAGGTTACCCATTGGGTTTCCATGGCTGAGGAGAAAATTGAACTCTGGTCTCTACAACTCCTGTTGTAGTCCAGTGCTCAAACCACTACATCACACTTAACAAGCTACCTTGTTTTATTTTGTTTTAAAACAACATCAGGGCAACCATTTTGAAGTCAATGTTACTGTTTCAAAACCTATGGATCTGATTACCTATTAACTTTGCTGTTTCAAGAGTCAATGGAAGATGATGATAACGATGTATGACCCATGGTCATTCAAAAATCTCTTTTGCCCCAGGCTGGCAAATGGCCCCAGTGTAGCCTCAGGCCACTTGGTTTCTCATCTGAAAATTCAGCAGAATTTGCAGATTTGTGCATCTCCTATGGGGTGAGTGAAAATTTTGTTTCAGTTCATATTTGACCAATCCAAGATTTGCAAAATTTGAATATGGAAGAAAGCAGATCTGACCAACTTATCCTTCCCCATTAACATTTGCTTTTTAAAAAGGATACTTTTAAAAGGACATTTTTTTTAAAAAAAACAACACTGTCCAGTGTTGGTATTATATATTCAGTATTTGCCAAGTATTCACACACACATAAAAAAAAGGTTAGGGGATATTTGGCACTGGATTTATGAAGAAATTCATTTCAGCTAAACACATGTTAAAGCATTCCTTTAGATAATTTTGTTGTTCAAACAAAAAAAGATGACTAACATAGAAAGAAAAGAACTGATGCAATACAATCAAAGTTTCAAATTCTGCATCATAAATTAAAACCTGAGTGAGGGAATCCATGACTCTTCAGATGTTCCCTAACTCCAGTTCCCATCACCCCTAACTATTTGGACCCTTTGCAAATAATGATAAGAGTTTAAATTCAATATGATCTGATTCTGTACCACTAAGAAACAGCAAACAGACTGTGGGATTAAAAGGAACAGGCACAAATACAAATTAAATTTGTGGCCTTGTTGATTTTAACACTATCAGTTAACCACATCAAAGCAAAACTAGTCCATGTTACCATTGCTCATTGGGACACACTGTCCATCAGTGATGGTTCTGCAGAGTGAAAGAAAGAACAAGGTACCTTGAAGGACTTGTTTTTGATCCCATTTGGGTGAAGATACAAAGGCGGTCGTAATTTATCTGGAAATCAATGTACCAGGTATTAGAACTGTTAACAAATATGAAAATTGTCTCAAAACATTACGTATAAATTTGAAAGGAACTGTTTTCAAGTAGCGGATCAAGGCTACTGGATGCAGTACAAGCTACTAACTTATAATAGCTCAAATGGAGCTCTCTGAAACAGACTGTAAAGGAGGACATCTTTTCTACATTTTTGTTATGCCTGTATTTATTATGACAATACCTTGTAAAATACAGGAGACTTACAGGAATAAAAGATTACAGTTAATTTTCACAAAAATGAAGGTATCCAAAGTACAAATGTTACAATAGATTAGCTATGTTTGGAATTTGTTTTCTGCCTATTGTGTTGTATACCTCTTTTAAAATGGTTACATTGCTACTCAGAAGTAAGCCTCACTGTGCTCAATGAGATTATCTCTAGTAAGTGTGGTGTTTTGAACACTGGACTACAACCTTGGAGACCAGGGTTTGATTCTCTACTCAATCATGGAAACATCATGGACTCAATCATGAGTCACACACCCTTAGCCCTAGAAAACCCTGTGCTAGGTTCACCTTAGGATCACTATAAGGTGGAAATGACTTGAAAGTACAGAACAACAACAAGAAGTATGCTTAGGATTGCTGCCCTGGCTGTAATCTTATCCACAGTTATCTGGGAGCAAACACCTTCAAACACTGGTACTTATTTCTGGTTAATCAGGCCTATAATTGGTCTGCCAAATTATTTCAAATATCTCAATAAAAAGCAAGAGCATATCTTGATTTTGAATGCAATCTATGGGCATTTCCACACTAGCCTGTTATAGCGCTATGATTCCGCTTTCAACATCCTATGGAATCCTGGGGTTTGCAGTTTAGGCAGGGGCCTGCAAACCCCAGGATTCCATAGGATGTTGAAAGCGGAATCATAGCACTATAATAGTCCGGAGCAGAAATGGCCTATTTTACACTGTGCAGAGTCCTACTGGGATTTCTGAATGCCTTGCTTGGAAAGCTTTGCCACATTCAAAATGAGATGGTCTTGCTCACAGTCTAAAAGTCCATATTCAGATTGGGCTCAACATTCTTGATATTCTCTAATACCTACTAAGTAGGGATGGGCCAACCGAATCCTCGAATCCTCAACAAGGATTTGAGATTCGCGAATCTGAATCCCTGCACCAAAATAGGCAAACTGAATCTTTTGAATCCACCAACCAAATAATTTGTGGGAGACTGTGACGCCTGAAAACCTGGGAGACCAGACACACAGGGGGAGATGGCACTTGGGTGAGTTTTTCCCTTGCACTAATAATGGCCTTTGCTAACAATTTCAGAAATTACATCTGGGGTTGTATTCTAATATAATTAAACTGAACATTTAATATTTAAGTTCAGCATTATTTTCTGTGCTGAAAATCAATGGCATGTAGAAATGCTGGGGTCAGTGGGTCTGACATGTATCAGAAGTAGTGGGGCAGAGGGCAAGGTCATACATGCGAAGTGAAAGGTCTGTCATGGTTTCTCATGAGCCACATGCTAAACCACATGTAACAGAGAGGAAAAATTGCTTTTAAAAATTGGTGCCTCCGGGGCCTGTCAAAGGCCTGATTGGCTGGAAGGTACAGTCTTCTTAAGATTTCAAAGACAGCTGAAAGATTCCTTTGGATAGCTCCCTTGCAAATCTCTTTCATACACAATTCTGGGGTTTGTAGTTTTACAAGGTGTCACAGCCTTCTCTGTTAAAGTCTGCTGGTGTATCATCAAATCCCAGGATGCCATGAGAAGCTATGCCAAGAAAATCCAGTTTTGACCTGGATTATCTCTGCACTGTAATATGTGGCCCTGTTTCCACAGGCAGGAAAATGTGGGATTAATCCATATTTTCATGCCTGTGTAGAAAAGGCCTTCATGTCATTTTCAATCTGGGGAGATCCTGAAGCAAAACTAGGACAATTGTCCTGGCCAGATTTCTTCAGAGGGAGGTTTGCCTTTGCCTAGGCTTTTTCTAAGGCTGAGAGAGTGTGTCTTGCCCAAGATTATCCTTCTTTCCCTTGCTTTTTAAACCTTTGTTTAAAAAAGGATTTGAAAGATTTGAACTTCGTGAGATTCGTGGTTTCCCAGGGATTCGGATTAAAAAAATTCTGGATTCGTCCCGTCTCTACTACTAAGAGTTAGAAATGCAACAACCAACATGTCTTTCTTCATTACTCTAGAGAAGACATTTGTGCTACACATTGCTTTTAAGGCAGCATTCTTATTTAAGAAGGAAAATGCAAAAAAAAAAAAAATGAACAGGAAACTGAAGATGGGCTCTCCCCTACCATACACCTGAAGTTTTCACACACACACCTTTGGGTGGTACAGTGAAGGCCCAAGGTAACTTCACTTATGCTGTATACTAACAGAAGTTAAATTTCATTTTGTTTTCACCTTGTGAGAAGGGCAGTCCCTATTTCAATGGAACATAAGTCCATCCAGTCCAAAACTGTCCAGTGTTGTGTCCAAATTGCATGACATTTGATTTTACCAAAACATCTGATGTTTCTGGAAGAGAACTCTTCACTAAAATAAATTAAATGAATCCAAAAGACCCAGACTTTTACTCTTCTATTCATTTTTTAAAGCTTGCTCACAGATATTGTTTCCTAATCTGATGCTCTTTCAGAGCCATATTGTTTATTTACTCAAGCAAACTGGATCATCATTGTTCTTGGGGAAACACTGCTTATCAGTTACTCTTTCTAGAATCCAGGAAATGCTTGCTGTCTTCACTTCAGAGCATTATGGCAGCAATGCAGGACAAATGAGGAAGAGTCAGATAAAAGTACTGTTTGTTTTACCACCCAGACAAGAAAATTGAAGGTGGACTCTCTTTTTCAGTCTTATTCTTTCTTTATCTCTTATGAATGTATTTCAAAACATCCTTTCACGTGCCTGTATAGGTTTTTAAAAAGTTCTGAAAAGGGCTTTTGGCTTAGCTATAATGTATTTACTATTTGTTTTCTTAGTTACCCCTTAAAATAAATTCTCTAGCGGATGCCCAATTAAATGTACAAGGAAATTAAACAATAACAACAATAAAATCAGGGTTCAGCTCTAAAACTACTAAGACCAGCCTAAGAAGTAAACAAGTGGCAAATTCATACACACAAGTTCTCTTTCGAAAAGGAGCTAAAGCCACTTCAACAGAATATAATAATAAAAAATCTATCCTTATTAAACAAGAGGGATTCATAGTATTTGCATAGATTTTTACAATTATTTAAATAGTCATGAAAGATCTTAAAATATCCCATTAATGTTAAAAAAAATAGGTCTGAAGAGTGTGGAAGAATTAAAAAGCCATCTTTGCCTGATGACAAAGGGACAATGACATACAGATTATGCATGCATCTCTGTAGGGACTTCCACAGCAACTGTAACCTGCACAAAATGTCCCATCCTTTGTAGCTACTTTGAGGGACATTTGAAGAAGGTTATTTATTGGTGATTTTGGGATGTGGGATATAGGAAGAGACCATTCAGATTTTTATAGATCAAAACTAAAACTTTGAATTAGGTTTAGATCAGACTCTGGAAATGAATCAGACGCCACCAAAACTGGGGGGGGGGTGTCAAACAAATATATAGTCACCCCTCAGTCCAACCAAGTATCCTAACTACATCTTCAGTGAATAGAAAATCTGAATAAAATAAGACTATTCATTACTAAGGATAACTCAGTGAACTGACTTGCAATGACTACAGAATCTAAATTATGACCAACTTGAGAAATTTATACTAAAAATGTTTCACAAACATGTTATAAAATGCCACTGAGTGTTCCACTACATCCATGTTTGATCAGCTGTGTCACACGTTTTCATCAATTGCTTTCTAAATATCTATCAATTTGCTTCATCGATCGCAGCTCACCGATATATTAGATGGGTTCTGCAAAGCAGACAGCATATTTGGGAGCGATTCTGTTGACTATCCAAGTCATTTTTGCATTCTACGTATCAGTCAGAAGAGTGACAGCCATACCACCATACAAAAAAGAGAGAGAGAGAGAGAGAGAGAAAAAGAAAAAAGAAAGAAAAAAAATCTCCCTAAGTCCTCTGGAATTCGTGGCATTCATCACTCTTGAGGGACAGACAATCATAATAGTTTCCTCACACTTACAGCTGGAAAGTGCCATCATGTCTAAATAGCAACAGAGAAGTGATTTATTATGATAAAGAAAAGATTATAAAATCTTCTGCTTTCAGATCACAATACCCCCGTGCATTGGATAAAACCAAATATAGTATGAGTTGTTACATATATTGGGCCCATGGTGTGTCTTTTGCTGCTGTCTTTTTGCCAACAGGTAGCAACCTTTCCGTTTAAACAGTCTTTCAGCCTTAACTGAACAGGGTAGTGGGATATGCAATTCAGTGTGCTGTTTTGTATGTATCTCATGTATTTCAGGTGATTTAACTGTTGTTCAGTTAATGTTTTAAAAGTAATGTTTTAATTGGATGGATGGTTTAATGCTTAATGTATGTCACATTGTTTCAGCTGTTCTTTTTATATCGTAAACTACTTTGAGTTCCATTTGGGAGAAAGATGGGATATAAATCAAATAAATTAATTAATAATATGGAGTGGACAACTGGGAAAGGGTAACTTCTTACCAGATCAGCCTTCTCATCCACTACCAAATTATGAATGGAGAAGATTTCATTTTAAATCAAGCTGGCATTCAAAAGCAGTACCAATAGGCAACAAGCAAACTGTCAAGGCAACAACAGAGTCTTTGGCTGGAGAGTGAACAGAATTAAAAACAGAAATCAGACATCTACTCTGTCCTGTCCCTACCAGGTATATTGGTCCTCCAGCAGCATACTTCTCTATGCCCACAACTGTCCTCTTGTTCTCCTCAGTTTTTCACATGCCACATTCTCCAAGCATATAACTTCAAATGACAACAAAATGTGGGGTTTAGTTATTTCAATAAACATTCTAGCCCAAACATTGCTTTTCTCGTTGGCAAAGGGACAACTAATTCAATATTCCATATGAAATATAGGATGTAAGCCTACCTACCTTCCACATTAAACACACTAGAAAGAATGTTTTCCAAGTGTACAACACTGGGCTGGGCGTATACAAAACCCTCATCTCTTCACCAGATGCTCACTGAGAACATTGATTAGCAACCAAAGTGACCTGAATCTATACCCTGTCCCCCACTGTCTGTCAGTTGGGATGACTTTTACCATCATTCCATCTTCAGATTAGTTCCCCAAAGTGTCAACTCTGTCTTGGCTTTGCATACTTAAGTGTTGTTTCACTGGCAGTGACCATTGTCCATGGTGGACCAGCCAGGTAGGCACCTTCTGTCTCATCTTCAAATCATCCTGTATTCATTCTTATATTTCCAAAAACTTGTTTTAGGAATGGGATAGGCTATGAACCAGATTTTTTTTTAAAAAAACATTTTTAGTTGGCACTTCACAATGGAAGCCTAATTTCGGTAAATCCTCATTAGGAATAATATAAAAGCAAAACAAAAGCAAAAGACCAACTGGCAGAAAAAGCTGGCCAAAGCATACTCAAGTTTTTTTTTTAAACATAACAGGTGTGGGTTTAATAAGATTAATGTAGCTAAATAATAAAACCAATGTTTTATGTTCTGTTATCTCCTCTTATTTGAGGCTTCTCTGTTCCAACAGAAAATTAGAAAACATAAAAAAAACCCAAATATGTGTGGCTTGACATGTCAGTGGCAATCATCCCATTACCATCAAAGCCCAAGACATTTATGCATTATCTATTCATTTGCATTTTTATGGGACCAAAAACAAGTGGAAATCACTTCTACGCTTGTATATTTGTAAGCAACATGTAGGATGTTAGCAAATTTGCAGTTTGACTCAAACATAATTACACTTCTCTCTCCTACAGAATATAGGACACATGCAGTACATACCAACTTAAGAGGTTAGGAGTTTCACATCAAGGCTGGCTGTCCCTGTAGAATATCACCAAAGACATCCTACTGGGATCAGATACCTCAGGAGTTAGAATGCAAGCAACCTCTGCTGTGACTGAGAACCAAATTAGAAATGTTTTCCCCTCCTCATTCTCTAGTGGGAAAGCCCTGTGGGAATGCAACATACCAGACTCTTAGTCTCTGTTCATTCATCTGCATTGTGGAGATAATAATGCAAGCTTGCTTCACAGAGGGCTTATACGTATCACTGAGATAATGTATTTGAAATATATTTGAGTATTTGTAATTGTATATATACAAGAAAATGTAGACATGAATAGGACTGCAGCCAGCCAATTACTTAGTTCTTCATTCTCTCAATGAAAGACTCTGTACTTCTACAAGATTTGGGCTTTCCCTGGTTTAATGATAAAATTTCCATTGTACCATTTTAGCCTTTTGGTGAACAAGTTCACTAAGAGTGCAGCAGTGAATGATGAAGGTAGTGTTTGACAATTTCAATTTTGTCACTTATATTTTTGGGTAAATGCTTATGTGATGTAAGGAAATAAAAAAAAATCAATCAGCACAGAGTATTGATTCATTTCTGGTCTGTGGTTTCTCAAAAAAGTTTGTTATGCTGCTTATTTTTGGCTATATTTTATTATATCATGATTTTTAAGTTAACGTGGGCATTGTGTATAGAATGTGTGTATAGCTTTGATAAATCTTGGTTATGAAAAAGTCAAATCGACAATTAAGCAGCGCATTTGGGATACAGACCTACAATGCCACCTGAGCGAAATGGGCAGGTATTTGGAATTTAATGACAGTCTTTTACACCAGCAAGATATCTTTTTCAGCTAAACATCCCTAAGTACAGGAAAGCCTTCACACTAGTGAGATTTAATGTCTTCCCATCCGCGGTACTGCAGGGCAGATTTAAGAGAAATCCTTACCCTGAGCGACTTTGCCCATGTGGACCTGAAGAAGTGGAATCAGTTAAGCATGTCTTATTCCATTGCCTTTTTTATAAAGAGATCCAACTTTCACTGATTATTCCTATCAGGCAGAACTACCGACTATTATTTAAAATATATATTAGAGGACAGGGAATCACAGACCACTCTATTAGTGGCTAGATTTTTTGCTGCTGCTGTTAAACTAAGAAGTCGAATTGTAAAGGATCTTAACGGTTAAAGTTTTATTTTGTATATTTTAACTTAGGTTAGGTTTTATCTTTAATTCTTTTATACTTGTGCATATATCTGTGTAAGATCTTATTGACTTTGTTATATTTGTACTTATGAATTACATTTAGACTATATGGTGGTAACTCGCTATTTTATCTCTACTATTGTTATTTTACATTCTCGGTTCACGATTGAAATAATGTAGACGGGCCTGATCAACTTTTCTCAAAATTCTGAGTTATAACTGTGTTTTAGGAGGTTGTTTTTAGCTCTACTTTTAATTTGGAATTATTATTATCAAATCAATTGTATTTTACTGGATTTTTTAAAAAAAATTATTTTACTGCCAGATCTTCGCCACTTACCTCTTTTACTCTGTATGCTACTTAAGTGTTTGTGATGCTGATCTATGACCGTAATAATAAAGATTCGATTCAATTCAGGGGGAAAAAGATTCGATAGAATGGAAAAGGGACTGTATTTTTAAATAACTAAATAAATAGCTGTCAACCTGATCTAGGTTTCCAGGATTGTGGAAAAAACAAAATGTGGAATTCCATTTAAGCTGCCCTGAGTACTAATGCAAAGCTACAGCTGATGAGGAAAAAAAAACCACATTTCAGTTCTTTTTAGGATAAAGTTATACCTAATGTAGAGGAAAGCAAAACTGATAGATTCACCCAGGCTATTTCTGCAGTAGACTATTATAGTGATATTATTCCACTTCCAACATCCTGTCAACATCCTCAAAGGCCCCTCCCTAAACTGCAAACCCCAGGATTCCATAGGATGTTGAAAATTGAATAATAGCACTCTAGCAGCCTAGTGTGGAAATGGTCCCATTCTTCTATACAAATGTCCTAATGAATATAGGACTGGAGTATAAGTGGGAATCTATTTTCCCACCTATTGAGTTATTAGGACAGAAAGGACACTACTATTTCCCTCAGTTCTAGCATGCCATTTTCTCCCTGACATCACATCCTATCAGTTCTTCCGGGTCAAGGTTGTCAACATCCAGCCTCACACCTTGCTTATTTGACTCTACAAGTTTCATCATGGAATTTTCCCTCAGTCAGAATTTTCTGAGGACCTCCACCATACATGCACCACACATGCACATCCTCTCTTGCACAAATCAATTAGTCTAACTGGGAAAAATCTATTGGTTGGAAATTTTGAACTGAAGTTTAAATAGTAACATAGATTTCAACTACATGTAATTTTGCCAGTGCTGAGCAAAATATTTAATAAGAATCTAAAGCCCTCAACTCTTATCTCTTCTTCCAGTTTCAATTTCTGGAAAAATCACTTGACTTGATCCAGAATTTATGTAATCAGCTTACTTTTCCCTAGAGCAGTGGTTCTCAACCTGTGGATCCCCAGATGTTTTTGGACTTCAGCCCCCAGAAGCCCTGAGCATTGACCATAGTGGCTGGGGCTTCTAGGAGCTGAAGTCCACAAACATCTGGGGACCCACAGGTTGAGAACCACTGCCCTAGTGTGTCCTGCCTACATTCTTTCCTTTAATCAGCCCATGATCTGACAGCTTGCCTGCCTACTTTCTTGCCTTCTTACTTCCTTCTCTTATCTTTATTCCATCTTCTCTTCCTTTATGTGAGCTTCTCAGTTGAAACTGTGGCCTGTAACTAAAGTCCTACTGAAATGGTTGGTCAGTATTTTGTTTAGACATGTGAAGAGAGGGGGGCACTGTTCCCCAAATGAAACTGTTCATGCCAAAGCACAGTGTCTGAAGAGAAATGCCATTTCTATGCCTGGAGGGTCTCCAAGTATCCAAGGAAACCTGATTTTTTTTCCTTAATTCTTGGTTTCATAGAAATCTTCTATATGTAAAATAGGGGATGGGTGCTTCCCTCCTTGAGCATGTAAACAACATGCTTACTGCATGCCTGAACGGGACATAAAACTAATTCTGAGTCAGTCCATTTATACATCTTTTTCAATGTTGCATCCCATTCTGGTTAAAATCCTGCCATGAAATTACTGTCAGACAAGCTCCCTGTATGCTTGGCTGCCTAAGCCCAGTGACTGGCATTCAGCTGCATTTTTATGCATGCATATTTTGCCTCATTTTTTTTTTCTTTTTTATTCTCACATGAAAAGGAAGTTTATTGTCTAACAGCACATATGCTGCTATGGAAATCAGTAAGTCATGACCAGCTGCCAATCTCACCCTTCTTAAATGTGTTTATCATGTATTCTTTGGCAAATTGAACACTAACATCTGCAGCCACTGCCTCATTCCATCAAGGCTACCTGTGGCAAGGCCATAATAATTTTCCTTATTTCAGCAGCTGGGCAGCAACCTTTTCTAGCATTTTAAGTGGCTCATACAGCTGTTGCTCTCCTTTTCTCACTGTACCACAGGCCAATTTTGGCAGGTAGACTTGCCAGGAAGTATTCATCCATTGTTTATCTACCATGATAGATAAGGAGGATTAGGGTGGTGTTTTAGCCTGAATGAGCTACTGTATGAATTGAATCACTAAAAAGAATCAGTTCAGCAGGAATGTGATAAGGGGGACAGTACAGCTCACTGAGGACAAGAGTCTCTAATCCAAATGAAACAGATACACTTTTGTAATACATAGTGGCCAGGATCCAAAGAAACACAGGGTGCAACTAATTCCTTATGGCCAAAATATGTTATGAATATAATTTTTCCAAACATAAGAAAAATAAGACTCTCATCTGGACGAAGACCAAGGGTTCTCCAACCTGTCATTTGCTAACCATATGCCTTCAAGAAGTGAGGCAGGAGAACAATCTCTCCCCTTTTCTTCCCCAGCCCCCTCAGCTTCAGATATTCAGTGGTAAATAACACATTTAGGCAATCCAGTTTAACCCCTGCTCAGTGCAAGATAACTAAAAGTAAGACCTTCACCTTTCTTCTCCCTGTTCATCTCCCACACAGACTTGATTATTGGTTAAACTTAACTAGTCATGTGCTAATTTGTTTTCCCCTTTTCCCCTTTAGATTTAAGAAGCAAATTTACCCATTAACAATGCCTATTCTTCCTCTGGTGCAATGAATAAGACATTTTGTGTCATTATTTTTGCCTTTTATGAGGAATCTGGTTGGACTAAAGTGGAATTGTTAGAAACTGTAAATGGCAAGGTTTGATCTTGAGATCCTTGGGCTCTGCATACAAAACATTTGCTCTGCTATTGACCCTTGAAGATCGTGTTTCTTCATTCTAAGTGAGTGAGTGATATTCAGTTGTTCACTAGTATGAAAAAAAATGCTTCATATATGTTCAGAGGAAATATTACTGGTTAAAACTTCTTCTCTCTCAGGTAATGAAGGAACGGCTACCAGTTACAGAGTTCCTTAAACAAATATGGGGAAACTCAGTTATCGATTAGAGATCTACTTGGGTTTTACTAATTGTTTTTTTCTTTATTTTATTTTTTGCAAGGTGGTATTGTTGGAATACCTGAATAATATCAGAAATAATACAATATTAAGATCTCTAAAACAGAACAAATGAGGAATAGGGGAGAAGTGGCAGAGAGATCACAAGAGAGTTGTCCAAGAAAAGAAGGTTGACAGAAAAGATGTGTTAAGTGCTCTTTTAATGAAGGGTGGGAAGGAAGTTAACACAATTGATTTAGTTATTTTTTTATCTTTGTTTGTTAAAGTGACATATTGAAGAATTTAAAATAAGGGAAAATTAGGAAATCATGACATAATAGAAACATGGGATACGAAGGAAACAATTCGAATGTAAAGGTTTGGATGCAAAAAATTTTAGTTGCATTGCTTTTCTCTTTATCTCTCTTTGTAGCAATATAAAGTATATTATTTGTAACATAACTTTAGTGTGTTTAACATCTAATAAAAATTGTAATGTAAAAAAAAAACCTTCTTTTCTTTTGACTCACCAAATAAACTTTGTAGGAACATTTTGTTGCTGTTCAATATTGCACTGAAACAATGTCTTTTAACTGGAATGATACACATATTCTTCTTCATCCTTTCCATTCTAGACAAACAATCCAAACTTTTGAAGAGTGAATGAATAACATGCATATCAGTATGAATGGTTAGAGTGAAAAGAAGAAAGCTGAAGATACACTGCAAAAATTTAATTGAATAGGTTACTAGATATCATGCCTTCACTAACTGGGCAGTTCGTAGATAAACTGGCCCTTTCCACACGAGGCAAGTGAATTGCTCCATGCCGTTAAATACCGGCTCATCTTGGGTCCGAAGTAATGCACACTTCCCTTGAGCCCTTCCACAGGGCTCCTCCATTGGTGCAGGGCAAACCAGAGCACTGCGAGGTCTGTAGATCTGCACTGCTCTGGCTCAAAATAGCGGCTTCCAGTGTCTTCGTGGGAGTGGATCAACCACTGAGGCTGGCCATGCCCACAACCTGCCCTCCACTGATTGCAGGCTCACATTGGTGCGAGCCTGCACATCTGCACAGGTAAGTGGGAACACAACTGTGCGTTCCAGAAAATGTAAAGACCTGATTTTTCTGGTCTTTACTTAGCGCGGGGGAGGACCACCTGGGGGTGAGTTGGATTGGACTGAGGTGCAGAACTAAGTTAAATAGTCCGCACCTAGTCCAATCCAAGGTGCGGATGACGTCCGTGCCAGGACACCTTGGCCCATTTTAACTGCCTCATGCGGAAAGGGCCATTGTATTACAAACTCTGATAATCTTCAGACTTCAGGTTATAGGATTTGTTTTCCAACATATCTGAAAAGTGGAAAAGCAACTAAAACCACAAAAATGGTGCTTCTGAAATATCAAAAAATAAAATGTGCCACTAGAGGGCAACAGTGACAGTCAAACATGACACTGAAAATTACATGGATCATTTTTAAAACTGAACTATGTAATTAACACATTCATTAATAATGACACAAAGAAATTAAATTCTATCCCATGCAATATTCAGCATAATAAAAATTTTAACTATCAATATTAATGAATCAGTTCTTGAAGCTAACATCCTAAGCTATCCAGTATAGACACACTCTCAGCATTAAAAAGGTCCTAGTGGTTAGCAAGTCTAGAGACCACTAAGTATGAAAAGAGTGCCCTCCCCATACGTTAAAGGAACCACTGCAGTCCCCAACTTTAGGATCAACAAAGCAGAGATTCCCAGCCAAAATTGATCTTCCTAGGAGGCAATATCTGTCCTTATTCCTCAGTAGTCCTAGGAGCTGGAACCAATAGAAGTGATACAGGTTGTGGATTTGATCTCTTTTGCCACACAAAACAATCCTCCATAAATAAGGCTGTTCAATTATTCATCACAAAAGAGAGAGAGAGAGAGAGAGAGAGAGAGAATTGATATACATAAAATTTCACATGCTAATTGCTATATAAGTGCATATTATGTGCCTTCAAACTGACTCTGACTTATGGCAAACCTCTCCTAGGTTTTTGCTCTTGCAAGATCTCTTCAGAGGAAGTTTGCCATTGACTTCGTCTAAGGCTGAGAGTGTGTGACTTGCACAAGGTCACCTAATGAGTTTCCACAGCTGAGCAGAATTTCAAACATTGGTCTTCCAGAGTCCTAATCTAACAATCAAACCACTATACCGTGTACACCAACAGAATTACCTTGGTGTAGTACATTCACATTTCTGTTTATGGTTATCTGTTTCTCATTTTATCTTATGCATGCTGGCATGCAGGTTTGAAGGGAAAAAATAATGTAGATGGCTTGAAATAATTGAAGCAGCAGAATTAGTTCTCTGAAATATTTTGATGGCACGTACATCAACCTTCCTTTCATTATGCTCTCATTAGTTCTTATGTACCAATGCAACAAATTATTTTTATAATTTTTATACATTATATAAATAGAGTGAGTCTTCTTACTCAAAAAGGGAAGATTGTTTCCTTCTGAATCTGCAATCCAAATTCAACGTCCATGATCTCTCTCCTTATTTATTTTTAAACTAGACTTGTACCGAACAGAATATTTCAAATAGAGGACACCTTCAAAATTAGGGTATCCGCTTTTTGTCCACACTACAAGAAACGCCAGCACTGATAACACTAATTGCTTGCTGACAAAATCTGGTTATGTAATTTTCAACAGGGTTAAACCCTCAAACCTCTCATTTTGCTCATTAAAAATTGGCTGTACAATAGATTCCCTGGAAACTGGGACACCATTACAGTTTTATACCCCATCATTCCAGTGTATTGTTCTAGTGAGTATATAATTTCCAGCACAGCATCCAACCAATTAAGACTGCTGGCAGCAGCGGTTTCATATGATTTGCAATCCAGCAATAACATTTAAAATAAATTTTAAAGAAAATACAAGTCGACAGCATATAGTAGTGGTGCAACTGGATGAATGTAAAGTTCAGTTCAAGTTTAGCACTGTTGCTATAGCTGGTATGGAGGTTCGACTTTCTACTCTTCTTTTAATTGACAGTCTAAAGCAAAGCCTGTTTGGAGAGTGTGGAAAACTTCCTTCAATATATTTCTTTTCTTCAAGGATCAGAGTATGTGATCCAAATGAAATGGATATACACTTGTCTATGGCCCTTTCCACACGGGGGAAAAAAAACGGCTTAGGGCGACTCATCCGGAGGTCGTCCACACCGTGGAGCGCGCTAGAGCGGTTTGAATAGTGGAGGTTCCACACCTCAAACCGCGCTAGCGCGGCCGCAAGGGGTGGCGCGGTGTGTTTTTTAAAAACCACATTTTATGAGGTTTTTACGAAACGCGAGCACGCTAACCCATTGCAGCGCCCCGTGTGAAACTGCAGGGACGCGCTAGCGCGTCCCTGCAGAGCTGCCCAGGGGCGGGCTTCCGGCTGGCGCGCTGCCCTGATTGGCGGAGTGCTGCCGGAAGTCGCCAGCCGCCATTTTGGGCGCCGCCGAACACCGCCGAAACTCGCCAGCGTGTGGAGCGGCGAACGCGCGCTCCCCGCAGGGACGGAGCAACCCGTTTTCAGGTAAGATCCGTCCCTGCGTGCGCTGCCCCATTCCCCCATCCCCCGTGTGGAAAGGGCCTATGTCTTCATATGAGACACAGTAGCCAGCATTGAAATGATCATAGAATACAAGTATTTCCTTATGGCTTCCAGCTCTGAACATATAAAGCACTCTCATCACTTAGCTAATCCACACGTCCATTTTAGCCTAATATTGTGCACTCTAACTAGCAACAGCTTCTGAAGCATCTTGACCAGAGTCTTTTAACGCTGGACTAAGGACACCGAGACCTACATCTGGTGGGAATACAGGAGAGGGCTTTCTCAGTGGCTACGCTCAGACTCTGGAACTCACTTACCAATCCAGATAATGTGGTTGTTTGGATTGCACAGTATACTCTGGTTGGTGGAAGTGGTGGATGAGGATACAGAGAAAGAGCAAATGGAGGCCAGTGGGGAAAATGAACAGCAGAAATGAGAAAGCAAGCAAGAAAGAAGCAGGCAAGCTGCTTGGCAGCCGAAAGAGAATGTATGTGCATAAGAGTTGTCATCCCAAGTGAGGGAGTCTCTTGGAAAACCTATCAACTGAAAGATTAGCCTTCCAAAAGTCCAGCTTCTGGGAAACAAAAATGATTCAAGGAATGATGGGAAATGTGCAGTTGTGCTGTTTTTCTTGGACAACACATCCTACCAGCTCCAGCCATTATCGCCAATGGTGAGAAATCTTGGGTTTTGCAATGAAACAATTGAAGGGCTACCTGTTAACATAGAAAAGCAGACTGAGGGAAAAATAAGATTATAAAGAAAATAACTACAATCGAAACAATGCTCAGAAACATGAAGAGCAAAGGAAAGGAACACCCAGACAAAATGGGAACATTTTGAATGGGGTAGGAAGCAAACCCAGAAAAATCTGCCAAAAACTCTGCCCACAGCAATGTTCTCTTGCCATCAGAGCCTTCATAGTGTTCTGCCTGGGTAATGCCAAGTTGTAGCAGCATGAAACAAATCTTTATGGCAGGTTTCTCACAGCCGTGTTTGTGTGTTGTGGTGAGGCCTAATGTATTAACAATTGCCAGTTGGCCAGCAGGGATACTAGTCACCCTAGTTCTTGTTGTCCCTCTCCAATCCTTCTGCCCCCTCTCCCCCCGCTGGCTTAAATAGCTACAAATTTTTCCATCCCAGCCTTGGGGCAGGCAGCTGCTACACAACAGCAAAATGAGAATTACATTTTGTTTGTTTTCTATTTAATTGTGGCTCCATGCAGTAACTAAACTCAATTTGACTGATTTCACATTAGCCATTTTATTAAGCAATATTAAAGGCATGTCTCCAGTCTGCAATGATATGATTCCATGAAAGTAAGAACAATCAATGTGTGAATGGGTACAGCTTTTTGAAAACATAAGTTTTCATTATCTTAAAGAAGTGGGTAACACTTGGACTGCAACCCCCCATATGATCGTTGACTTACCAAGTGTTTTCTGCGACAACTGTAACCAAGTTTGTCACAGTGCTGGAAATGAACATAATAGTTTTACCCTCAAAGTATGAGATAATATGTAAATTTGAACACTTTGTCGAATTTACGTAGGATGCACATAGGATGTTTAATTCGATTGTTGTGACACAGAGGCCCAAATCATTTTATTAGTCCCAACTAGCGTGAACCTAGGCCAGAATCCTGTCATTAGTCTTGTATACTGCCTCATCCTTCAACAATTGATTGAATAAGTCTACTTTAGTTGGAAGTAACCATAGGATTCTAGTCCTAGTGTGTCAGTTCACTATTTAGCTGGAAGTTACAGTGATATTATTTTTAGGGCAAAGAAACTATGCTGGTTGCATTTCCTGCAGAAAAAAAAATGTGTGCTAGCTACTCAAAACAAATATTTTGTCTCATGTGAGCATGCATTTTGTGGCATGTATTAGTATTGCAGAATATCCTGTCTCCTATACCCACAAATCCTCCTGTGGGACATGGGACATTTTATACCCCTGTGATACACTGTGATCTCTTTAGGGCAGGAAAATACCCCAGAAATAATTCAATGAAATTTTTAAAATCCTTCTAAATCAAGATTAAAGTCCACTTTCCCCCCCATAATGTATTGTTCAATTTCATTTGTTCTGATGCTGGTTTTGGGGAATGAATGACTCTTAGGTGGCAATAACTGCCTTAGAATAAACCCCTCAGTGGAACTAATTTCTGAGTAGTGGCAAACATTCCCAGCTTTGAGTCTTCAGATGTTGTAGAGTTATAATCTCCAGAATACCTGACTTACTGATACTGATAATATAACGATATGATATGATATAATATACTGATAATATACTGATAATATACTGATAATACTGACTTACTGATTTGAGCTGTGGGAATTCAGGTCCAAAAATATCAGGAAATCCAACACTGGAACTAATGTATAGGACCACGATTTAATATTAATAATATTCTCTTTATATCATATCCTCCTTCAAAATTTTAGTATATTTCTGTGAATTTTGTTATTATTATTGTCATAAAAATTTTAACTCTGTAACAATGAGGGAGATGTGTTAATACACAAGTAGCATTAAGAAGAGTATATTGTTCTACATTACTACTACTACTATTATCATTAACTAAAAATATTGCCATTTTTATTATTAACTAAATAATATTTCATGCATACTGCCATTGTAAATCTTTTACAAAGAGAAAAGAGTAAATGATTGTAAGTTGCTACCTAATGTCCAGAGTTTAGAGGATAAGTTCCATAAGCCTGAAGGAGATGCTGCATATTTGAATAACAATGACAGATTGGTTTGTTGGAAAGTTGTAAACTGTGTTCCAGGAACCTTGGAACTCCTCAGAGTCTTCTCATATTTCAATGAGATCAGCAATGGAAGACAAAGTTTCTTGAATGACATTGTGTCCCCTGTTATCAATCTTACCAGGAAATCATAGCCACAAAGAAGTGCTGTGGCTCTTCTTGCTCCCCTCTCAATTCACATACAGCAACAGTGAAAATCAGGCCAGACTAATCCCACGTGAACCACATACGCAATGTACAGTAAAGATAAAGTAATCTGTCAGTGTGCTTTCTGCTGCATTTATGTTTATCAAACCTGAAATTCTTTCCATCAAAAGTATGAAAAAAAAAATACTGATTCTGGTAAATTCTCCAAAGTGAATCAAAACAAAATTCTCCCCCATTGATCTTGGCCAAATTCAATAGGTTTCTAGAACAGACAGTACCTTGTGGTACTTGCCATATTGGTGTTAAATATGAGAAGCCTCCCTAAAGAAGAAGAAGATGAAGAAGAAGAAGAGGAGGAGGAGGAGGAGGAGGAGGAGGAGGAGGAGGAGGAGCAAGACAATGCTAATTCAGTACCAACATTGTTGAATACATACTCAGGCTTCTGTAAGTTAACAAAGCCCTGGGCCTGGATGGATAAATCTGTCAGTTTCGGTTGTTTCCATGAACCCGTATTCCTAATCTCTGCTTCTTTTCATCTCAGACATGCAGTTCTAGTGAGTTTGTTTAAACACTTGAACTAAAATGAAATTCTTACAATGTCCTAGTTTAGAACATGTTCCACAATCTTCTGTGACATCCAGAAGTTCTGGAGCACATCTATAATGCTCCTTCTGTAAAACAATCAACCTGGAAAGGTTTCTGTCAAGTGTCAAAACCACTGGGCTACCATACACTCAAGCAATATTGGATGTGCTGCCTCAGTAACTGTAAACACCAAAATTACTGTTTTAACTTTCAACAAGACTTTCCCAGCTATCTATTTCTCATGAAATGACAGATTCCTTTTGTTGCTCAATAACTTCTTTTAGTAAACGGGTTCATGAAATATCTGACACAAGACTGATTTCCCCAGTGATAATGTCCCTAAACCAATGCTTCCTTTGTTCATTTTTACTTCAGATAGAGGAACTTGAGTTATTTTTAAGATTTCTCTAATGGCATGTTAGCACTTTCAGGGATTCCCTTGGGAACCAATTTACTGTTTAAGCAAAGCACTGTCAAATATACACATAGACAGCCCCCCACCCCCATCATATCCACCTGAGGACTTTGCAGCCAATTTCAATCATTTGTTTCAGGCAAGTGCATTCCTTTTGACGATAATATAAAATCTTGCACCAAGGGTAATTTTCATAGGAAACCCTCTGTTATCAAAGGAGAAAGGGTTTTTACTTTTCTTTGAGAGAACCAAGATAACACCGTTTAGAAATGCATTTAATTTAATTGTATGCAATGTTTACTGCGTGCCTATCTGCCTTTAAAATGTCAGCTTAGATGTCTTTACAACCTAATTTATATGTCCAACAATTGTAGTGGGAAAACTGCTCCTGGGCTGCATACTTTCAGACTTCAGGTGTTTGGAGAGTAGTGTTTTGAAAGTGTTGATTAAAATAAATCCTTCCCAAAAGAGAAAAAAAATATAAAGGGAAAAAAAAGTTCACATGTGCCTTTGTTCTAAAGAATCAAGCCACAGTTTTGGCATTTTTGGGAGCTCTAGGCTGCCATTTAACCATCTACAGCAGGAGTGGGAATCAATAGCCCCTTAGAGGTTGTTGGATTACAACTCTCAGAAGGCCATGCCAGCATAGCTGATGGTGAAGGATCCAGGGAGATGCAGTCCAACAACACCTGAAGGATTCTATGGTTCCTGCCCTTGATCTACAGAAATGACTATACATCATCTGAAAAATATACAACAAACTGCAGCAGGATGCTTTTATTTTTGGTGTTGTACAAGCAACAAGTAATAAAGCAGGGAGGTAATCCTTTAACTATGTTACATTTTTAATAAGGTATATCTGCCAAAGAATACCAGGTGCTGTAGACTATATTTCAGAGAAAGGAACTGCCAGAACCACCTCTGGCACACACACATATATATACACATAGCCTACCAGGAATTTGAAGAGGGATAGGCCAAGAACAATTGTGCCAACTCATATCCAAAGTTTCCATGTACTAGGCCACCATTTTGTTAAATACATTAAGTTCCTGAATGAAATTAACCCCTCCCATACATGTGTGTGTGCACACAGAACACAAATTCTAAGTAAATTTTAACACAAAGTTTCTGTGAACTTGGCTTTTATGGTTAATATATCGTGGCTAACACTTGAAAAGGCAAATGGCCAGGAAAGTAACACACAACTCAAACTAAAGAGAGGATTAATTGTCCAATGAAAGAAGGCATTGCAAGAAACATCAGTAGTTTCCAGGATAGCCCGCTTGCCAAAGGCTCTGAGTTATGTTGCTATTAAAGTTAAAATGCATGTATTTCCTTCTGTCTACAAAGCAGTTGAAATGCCGCAGTACCAAATGGCAGGGGCATTAGGCATTACTGTGATTATATCCATGTGCAGCTCAGTGTTCCACAGAAACAAATAAGACTAAGAGAGACATTTATGGCTTGTGTTTCATACAAAACAGGTTAAAGCTTGCTTAGAATGCACGAAAATTCGCTGAGAAGAAAGTGTGTGTGGATGTGTATAGTGGTAAGGTAGCAATACTTCAGCACTCTGACTGCTCCAGGAGGAAACAAATCAGAGGCTAAAAGGAAGGATTCTTCAAGTACCACATGATTTGAAATTCTCTGGTCACAAGATGCACTTTTAAAGAGGAGGAGACAAACTCAAGAAATGCAAATACACAGGCCATAAGAATAAAAAGGGACATTCCCATGCAAAGAAAGCATGTTTCCAAATAGCAGTTGCTGATAAGAAAAGTGGGGGATACTAGAAACCACATCTATTCTCTGCTTGTGAGAATGCAGAATAATCTTTTCATTCATTATTAGATGCAGAATCCTGGAACAGGTCTTACTCAACATGACAGCTTCCATCATATTGAATTAGTTGATGCACATGCAAAGGGGGAGGGTGTTACATCACTGCAAGAGTAGACACACGACACACTGCAACATGCAGCTACTCCTCAAAGTACCTTGTTGCTTGCTGACTAATAGTGGTTGCTGAAGCCCTTCCCTTCATTTTCTCAGTCTCTACTTCACAGCATATGACAAATTTGGTTAACAGATGTAAACTGAGGGCAACTGAGGAGGGCAAGTGATGACAATTTAAATGACTAGATGGACATTTGCTAGTAGCACAGAAAATCCCTTATACAAATAAATGTTCTTTATACCACAGAACGTATTTTTTGGGAACAATTGCAGCTTCATTTTATTTCATGCATGATATTGTTAAGGATCCCATATGCTAGCTCAGACATGAACCTGCCCATGGAAGTCTCTTGAAGAACATTTAACTAGATATGTAGCTATAAATTGTGTGGTATGGGAACCACAGGTTGATTGTAGGCCAATGGAAATTGACATAATTCATAGCATCTCAGAGTAGCCTTTTTGGCAATTTGTTGTTCGAGGAGATGATGCTCTTGAATTGTGTGCATATGCAATTAAATGTGTATTAGATAAATTAAGGTGCTGTATGATTAAGTACTCTTTGCATAATATGTTAAGAGGTCTGTTGGAAGAGAGTGAATGCATAGATTATTAGAGGTAACTGGTGATTGGCTGGGAGTTTGAATGTGCTTTTGAAAATGTGAATGTGTTAGCTTGAGTTAGAATTAGGGGCTAGAATCAGAGCAGGGACAGTGGTCAAAATGGTTGTGTTTATTCTGAATTAAGTGAGTTCAGAATATGAGTTTGTGTGAGAAAAGTGTTAGACCAGGTAGGAGACTTAATACGGTCAGAGTAGTGAGTAGAACCTGTAAGGTGTGTTTAAGAAGGCTAATAAGTATATAAGTATCTAAGGAACTATAACAACTATACTAGAACTCTGTGTTGTAACCACATGCACTGGAACAACAAGTAATCATGAATAGTTTCATTATTGTCTTCTGTTAAATAAATTATTTTTTTATACATATGCACCTTTGGAGGTTGACACACAGACATTATGTTACTGAAAAAGTCAGGCACCATAGTGCCCACAGTAGCAGCCTGTGTTCAACTGTGGTTGCTATCTTTGGTAACTAATGGGGTTTGGAAAGGAAAGGAATCCACACAAAGACCATGACAAAGAAGATTGTTATAAGGAGGAACAATTATTTAACCTGGGCATTCACATATGTTGGAAGCAGTTTAGATAATCAGGAAAGAGTTATCACATGTGATGACTATGGTAGCAGAGGTCCCTGTAGAAGATAGGAGGAAAGGATTTAGAAGTAGACCAAAAGAACAATGACACCCTCCTCCTGTTCTTCCCCAGAGCTAATTCAGAGGCACAAGCCCTCTCTTAGTCATGATCCCACTTACACATCCTCATTGATAGTTTTCTCCCCTATGGACACAACTAGAACCCTTTAAAAGTCAACATAACATAATTCATCATCTAAATTATTTTCATCAGAAGATGTCAAAGCAGTTTACAATAAAATGTGTAATATACACAATACAAAAAATTAAAATTTCAGCATGTGTTTACAAATAAAAAAAAATTGAAGCATACAAAATTTCAGAGAGACAAATATTCCACATAGTAGGTATTCTGCTTTGAATGACTGCATAACAGACTTCAGAAGCATATGATACCACCAGGAGGGCTGTTCCAGATTACATTATTAGCCACACGGGTCTATAGGAGAGAAGGCAAACTCTTGTGCAATTAGTCTCATGCGTAACCAATTTGTTTAGGAAATTATAAACCAACAACAAAAGCTGCCCAGTTAGTAAAGCCAATGTAGTTATTTCAGCAGAGGTGTTATATGCTGCTAATATGTTGTCCTTCTCAGAAACCTAACCAAAATATTCTGTTGTTGTTTCTAAAGTAGCTTTAAGGGCAACCCAACATAAAGCAAATTGCAATAGTCTGTCCTTGAATTTTCAAGTGCCTAAGTCACTATAACCATGTTATCCCTGTCCAAACCTAATAAAAGCATGTTTTAATCTCAAAGTGCTTTGCAAAAAGGCTCCTGTAGGCCTCTGGAATATTGGAATCTCCACTCAGCAGTTAAAATTTCCGTGACCACTCTGAATGGATTTTCTGGATGGCTTCTTGAAGATGTAGTAGGAGCAGCAAAATGCCACCGCCCCCCCCCCCCGAAACCAATATGGTGTATTGATTTGAGTATTTGGCTAGAACTCTGGAAGACTGGGGTTTTGAATTCTCACTCAGCCATGGAAACCTGCAGAGTGTCCACAGGCAAGTAATACTCTTCTAGTGTTGAAGGGTGGAAGTGGCAAAATTCCTCTGGACACATCTTGTCAAGAAGACCTTATGAGGTCAACATAAGTTGGAGTCACTCTAAAGGCACATAACAAAACAGAGCCCGTGCTGACACATAGCAGACACAATATGTACTTTAACACCAGTTTGGTCACCTTCATACTGTCTTGGTTTAAGTTGCCTAGTGCCCAACCCAACAAAACACAGTGCAGGGCACTTTCTTATGGCATAATATTAAAGCTAATGTAGATTTTCATATTCATTATTTGAGAAAGCCTTTACTGAGGGATTGGAAGAAATACAAGTCAAGGTTTTGTCCAGGAATGCCTTTGTAGGTTTCTCCTCATGAATCATTGCTTAAAAGGGAAATTACCTTTGTCAGTACATGGTTAACTTATAAAGATATTTTGCTTTTAGAAATACAGAATGGCAAATGAAAGTTGGTGATAGCTTCAGAAACAAAGGAATAAATATTAGTTGGTTTGCAAACAGACAATTAGCTGAATGTTTTAAGATGGATAATTTTATTTTTTTTTGGTTTTGAAACATTTAAATCAGAATTCAAAACATTATGCCTGGGTGATGATCATTTAATTGATAAAATGCATATATATCTGTTGAGAATTGAAATAGAAGATGAGCAAATTAAAGAATGCATGATTAAATGGGCTCAAAATATGGAGCATAATATTTATTTAGAACAATGGGAAAAATGTAGAGAAAAATCCTTGAAATTTATGTTGAATTATCATTTAAGAGAGAAATTTTATAAAGGATATACAGATGGTATCTTATGCCTGAAAAACTGTCAAAAATGTATCATAGTTCACCAAACACTTGTTGGAAGTGCAAAAAACAAGAAGGAATTTTTTTATCAAATGTGGTGGACTTGTGAAAAGAAAAAAAAAGGACTATGATTGATTCTTTGACGGAGGATATTTTGAAAATCAAATTACTAGGCATGTTTGAAGACAGAATGGACTGTTTTGATGAGAAACTTCAATATACGAAACAGTGGTAAGACTTTTGTTTTTAAAGAGATGGAAAGAAGTAGAGATTACAAACACAAGAGGAATGAATGATGAAGCTTTGGGTTTACTAGAAATGGAGACGTTAGAGAAGTTAACTCTAATGTTAAAAGATAGTTCGATGGCTGAATATAGAAAAAATTTGCAAAAAATTGAACATTGTTAAGAAAATTTGGGGAAGTTCTTTTAGACTTAACGTTTAAATATAAGTAGAGATAGGGTGGAATTATCCGGTACAAAAGATCTAAGTTTAGATATTTATCGCAGAATTATATTTCTAAGTAGTGTAAAGTAGTATAAAGTGATTAGGTGGCTTTAATTAAGTTGATTTAATTTAAGTTGGTTTAAAATCAAATAGGGGGTTGAAAGTTAAAAAAATTACTATCATCCCTAATATTGTGCTTAGTTTTTGTCACTTGCATAGTTGCTTACAGTGTGTTCATTTTTGTGGTACTTTGGTGCTTTGTTGGTTAATGTTTGTCTTTTGATATATATATGTTATATATATACATATATATAAACTTTTTTGTATGTTCAATAAAAATATTTTAAAACATGCCCACATGCACAGAATGCAGGGAACAGATGCATCCAAACCAGTCTGGGCTCAGCACACAGAGTCACAGGGCACCAGCAATTAAGGAAGAACACGTTGCTTACCTGTAACTGTGGTTCTTCGAGTGGTCATCTGTGCCCTCATACATTAGGAGCTTTCGCACCTGCGCGGTAGCATTCGGAAGATTCTAGAGCTCGTTAGCTTGGCGGGAACTCCTCCCTCATGCCGGTCCTGTGCATGCTCCTCCCACCAAGCAATGGTCTCTCCTCAGTTCTGGTCCGCTGAAGAAGATGGGACCTGAAAAAGAGGGGAGGGCAGGGCAGGGATGTATGAGGGCACAGATGACCACTCGAAGAACCACAGTTACAGGTAAGCAACCTCTTCTTCTTCTTCGTGGTCTCTGTGCCTCTTACATTAGAAGACTGTGTAGCTTACCGGTAAGATGGTGGGTCAAGCCCCAGACCCTAGAGAACAGAAGCCAGCACAGCACGGCCAAATTGAGCATCTCTCCTGGAACGGCAGTCGAGCCTGTAGTGGCGGACGAAGGTTGATGGCTCGGACCAGGTCACCACACGGCACAGCTCTGGTAGGTCAATGCCGCGCAGGAGGGCAGCAGATGTCGCCACAGCTCTGGTGGAATGAGCCCGAAGAAGGTCTGGTGGAGGCTTCTTGGCAAGCTCGTACGCCAGGTGTATAGTCTGTACCACCGACTTGGAAAAGCGCTGGGTGGACACTTTGTGGCCCCTCTGGCGCCTGCCATAGCAGACAAAAAGATGCGGTGTCTGCCTGTAGGCCGCAGTCCTGTCTTTGTAAAAAGCCAGAGCCCGACGAACATCCAGGGAGTGGAGGACCGCTCCAGAGGTGTAGTCGGGTCAGGATAGAAAGCTGCCAGGATGATGTCCTGGCTCAGATGAAAGCTGGACACCACCTTCGGCAGGAAGGAGATGTCTGGCCGGAGGACCACCTTGTCATGATGGAAGACCAGGTATGGTTCATCGCACCGTAGCACCGTCAACTTTCCCGCCCGCCTGGCAGAGGTGACAGCCACTAGGAATGCGGTCTTCATCGCGAGCAGCCTGTCGTCCATCGTCGCCATTGGCTTGAAGGGCGGCCTCGTCAGCTGTGACAACACCAATAACAGCGACCACGGCGGTAGTGGTGGCGATACCGGCGGGTAAAGGTGCTGTAGGCCCTTCAGGAACTGGTTGGCGGTACCGTCCCTGAAAAGCACAGTTGAAGGGGATCATGGCGGTTGGTATGCCACGATCGCGGCGAGGTACACCTTGAGCGACGGGAAGGCCAGGCCCTGTTGTCGGAGGAGTCTGCGTGGACTCTTTCCTGGCTGCGGTCAAGACATTCCCGATGGCCGGGTCGTCTAGGGCGATATCCTCCAGGCATGGAGGACCAATACCGGCAGGTCCGGGTGCAACACTAGCTCGTCAGAGTGGGACAGCAGGTCCGGTACCATCGGAAACCTGAGAGTCCTGCCCCTGGGGGCCTTGATCAGGGGTCCGAACCAGTGCTGCCTCGGCCAGTACGGTGCGACGAGGATCGCATCTGCTCAGTCCGCGATGATCTTCACTATCACGCGGCCCAGGATAGGGAACGGAGGGAAGGCGTAGAGAAGTCCCTCGTCTCATGGGAACTGGAACGCGTCACCGATGGAGTGGTGATCGTGGCTGGCCCTCGAGCAGAATCAGCAGCTCTTCACATTCTGGCTGGTCGCGAAGAGGTCGATGATCGGCTTGCCCCATCGGTCTCGAACCATCTGGAAGGCCTCGTCAGACAGGGACCACTCATGATGAGAAGTGATGTCCCTGCTGAGGGCGTCCGCTGTGGTGTTCTCCTATCCCGCCAGGTGAACCGTCACCGGGTGTATCTGGAGCGAGACGCACCAGTTCCAGAGGTCGAGCGCGATGCCCAACAGTGTGGTGGAATGGGTCCCTCCTTGTCTGTTCATGTAGCAGACCACCGTTATGTTGTCGGTGAGGATCAGCACCATGCGGCCTGTGACCAGGTGTCGGAATGCTCTCAGCGCTTTGTGGATCGCCAGCAGCTCGAGAGTGTTGATGTGGAGGGACGTCTCGTTGTCCATCCACTGGCCTCGGACCCGGAGATCGCCAGTGTGCACTCTGCAGCCGAATAGCGAGGCCTCCATCGTTACCGTGACCGATGGCTTCGGTTCGCGGAACGGCATGCCTGAAGGAGGTTCCTGTACAACTGCCACCACAGGAGCGATCGACGAACCTGTTGGGACAGGCAGTACTGGCGGCACTGGTCGTCCCAAAGTGGATCGAAGGCCCTGACTAACCAGTGCTGGAGCGGTTGCGCACGTAACCTGGAGAGGTAGGTTATGGCAGTGGTTGAGGCCATGTAGCTGAGGAGCTGCTGAATTCTCCTCGCTGACATCGTTGCGGTCTCGAAGGCGGCAGACGCTGCCCGACAAAGCGTCCATGCCCTCTTGTCCGGTAGGAAGGCCCTCGCCGATACCGCATCGAGGGTCGCCCCGATGAAGTCGAGAACCTGGGTGGGTTTGAGGTGAGACTTCTTGGGGTTGACCCTGAGTCCGAGCCGGGTGAGAAGGGACAAAATCTGATGAATGTCTCTGTACAATTTCTGCCTGCAGGACACCACCAATAGCCAATCGTCCAGATAAGGAGACACCTTCGTCCACAGGAAGGACACGAGCGGAGCCGTGCACTAGGTAAACACCCACGGTGCGGTGGAAAGTCCGAATGGCAGCACACGGTACTGGTAGCTGATGCTGTCAACTGCGAACCATAGGTATCTTCTGTGCTGCGGGCGGATCGAGATGTGGAAATAGGCGTCTTTGAGGTCTATGGATGCAAACCAGTCTCCTCAGCGAAGGAAGGGGAGGATTGAGGGCAGTGTGACCATCTTGAACCTCTTGGGGTGGATGTATTGGTTCATACCTCAGAGGTCTAGGATGGGCCGCAGGGATCCGTCCGCCTTCGGTACCGTGAAGTACCTCGAGTAGAAGCCGGTGGTCTTGGATGAAGGCGGGAGTTTCTCGATCGCTCCCTTTCGAGGAGGGACTGGATCTCTTCCAGTAGAGCTGAGCTGGCCAGGGTGGAGTAGTAGACACCCCGTGGCAGAATATCCTGGAACTCGATGGCGTATCCCAGGCGGATGATGGTAAGTACCCAGGAGTCCGCAGTGATCTCCCGCCATTGATCGAGGTGCCCAGCCAGGCTCGGATGATGGTTGAGGTCTACTGGAAGGGCGAAGGATGGCATGGGTGGAGTCCTGCAGAGACCATCAAAAGCAGGACTTCACTCCAGAGGACGACTTCTTTGACAATGAAGATGGGCACCGCCTAGGAAGCCTCCTTGAAGCCGAAGACGTTGATGGTCTCGACGCGGTTGACCGCAGAGACCGCGGTTGGTACACCGAGGATGAGGAGGACCTTCTCCATGAAGGCCTCGGCTGGAAGGTGCGGCGGGATTGGGCAGGCTGGTTAATGCCCATCTTCTTCGCAGTCAGCTGGGCCTTGATGAGGTGATCCATGGCCTCGTCAGTGGAGGTGTGGAAGAGCCCTTCACCGTCAAATAGAAGATCTTCAATCTGTCGACGGCTATCCTCCTGGAGCCCAGAGGACCAGAGCCACGTGTGGTGTCGGAGGGCTATGGCACCGACCATCACCCTCGAGGTGGCCTCCATGGCGTGCCTCGAGGTGGCGATCTATGGGTAGCCACCGCGACTGCCTCGCCGAAGATCTGGGTGGCTGAGGCGTGTGACTTCTCCGGCAAGTCAGCAAGCAGAGGTGCGAGTTGGTCAAAGAGGTTTCGATGGTATGTCGCGAGGCAAGCCATCATGTTCACCGTCCTGGCCACCAGGGACGATGTTGAGTAGAACCGGTGGCTGAAGGTATCGAGCTTCCCGCCTTCACGGTCCGGAGGGGTGGTGTGCACTCGATTACCTCCCTTTGTCTTGGCCGACTCGACCACAATGGAGTTCGGTAAAGGGTGGTTGAAGAGGAACTCCGCATTCTCCTTCTGCATCCTGTACAGATGCTCCAGCCTATGTGGAATAGGCTGCGCTAACGCTGGCTTCACCCACAGCTGCTTCATCGCCTCTACCAAAGTTGGTAGGAATGGCAGCGGTGCGGTCGACGGTGGGCGGGCTTCCAAGTACTGGAAGACTGGGTCCTGGGCCTGTGGAGCAGTGTCAGTCACCTTGAGGCCAAGGGCTGTGGCCATCCGGAGGAGGATTGCGGAGAACTGACGCACATCCTCCAGTGCAGACTCCAGGCCTGGTTCCCCGAAAACCAAGGGCGGCGACTCATGAGAGGAAGGAGTGGACTCAGCAGAGTCGGAGTCTGAGTCGTACGAGTTGCCAGATGGAGATGGCGATCGCTCCGACTCCTTCTCCTCAACAGGCTTGCGAGTCGAGGGTGCCAGGGCGGCTGCAGGAGCTGCAGGCTGCATCGATACCGGTGCGGCCGATGTCGTGGCCGGTATCGGAGTCACCTGCAGGGGCACAACCGCGGGCCATGGATGGTGTGCCACCTGTGTAGTAGACGGGCCAGCTACCACCGATTGGGCCACGGTAGGCTGTAGCGTTGGACGAGTAGCTGTGGCCGTCGTCCGCGGGGGTGGAGAAACAGCCCTGTAGCGGGGTGAGGGCTCCCAGAATCTTCGGTGACTTGGCGATTGACGCAGTGGTGACCGTTCATAGCGGGAGTAATGGGCCTCCCGCGGTGGCGAGTGAGACCGGCGTCGAGGTGACCAGTACTGTGGATCTGGGTGGTACCAGTCCCTGTAGGATGGTGAGTAGGAATAATATGAGCCGGCCGGTTCGTGCCACACCTGCTCCTGGGTGTACCTTCCTAGGTAGGCAGGAGAGTAGGCGCTCTCGCTCGAGCGAACTCTCTCCAGGCGCATCTCCCGGTAACATGGGGATGGAGGCCTGGTCCGCTGCTCCGGCGAGCGGGATTCGTCGTGTCGAGAGGCTGGTCTCTGTCTGACCACAGCCTCCTCTCGGCGGCCTGCCGAGGGCGGACGACAACTTGGCGGGTTGATCTCTATGGTCAGCTCGGAAGGGTGAGAGGGTGAAGCCTGCACGGCTTGCTCCTCATCTGACACCTCGAGGATTTCCTGTTCCTCCGGAGGCTCCTCTTCCTCAGGGAGCTCCATCGGTTCAGGCTCCTCGGCGGGCTGGGTGGGTGGTGGAGTCGGGGGTCTCTCCACGGTAGGTGGAGAGTGCAGCTTCTCCTTCCTCTTCTTCTTCCTCTCCTTCCCCACCCCTTTGGTGGGGGGTGTTTCTTCTGGGCCAGGGTGAGCGGCTTGGAGGAGGAGGAGGAGGAGGAGGCCTGCGAGCCCGCAGGGTCCTCACGTGCCTGAGTTGCCAAGATCTTAGGTATTCTCAGCAACTTCATGATCGGTACCGAGCCCGGTACCGATTCGGATGACATCGAGGGCATGGCAGCCGCTGCCGCTGCTGCCGAAGAAGAAGAGGTAGTCGGGCATTTCTTGGCCATCATCTCCGGTGTCTGCGCCCACAGAGATTGCTCCCAACAGTGGCATTTTAACCTCGCAGCCCTGTTGCGAAGAGTCTGGTGAGTGAACTCTTTGCAAATAGGGCAAGCTTGGACAATATGCCCTTCGCCTAGACAGAAAAGGCACTTCGAATGCCGGTCGGAAAGAGCAACCTTCCTTCCACAGGAGGTGCAGCTTTTGAACAACGCCGACATAAACAAGTACAGGGTGAGGTTAGAAAGTCCGAGGGCGCCAAAACACAGTCCGAGATCCGAAAATCGTAAACAATCCAGAAATTGGTCAAAACCAATCGGAACAGCACCGAGACAAATCCGAAAGCCGAGAGGGGTAGTCAAAATCCAATCCGAAATCAAAAAATCCAAGAAAAGCACAAACGAAGCACAAGCAAAGCACAAGCCAATGAGAGAACCTTCTGTACTCTGAGGCGGACAAGAAAGAACTGAGGAGAGACCATTGCTCGGCGGGAGGAGCATGCGCAGTACTGGCGTGGGGGAGGGGTTCCCGCCAAGCTAACGAGCTCTACAATCTTCCAAACACTACCGCGCAGGCGCAAAAGCTCCTAATGTATGAGGCACAGAGACCACGAAGAAGAATCAGGCGTTACAGTGATCTGATCACTGTTTCCCTTCTATGGTATGGATTTGACTAAACCAGATTTTTCGAACAGTATATTTTGATATAATGCTTTATAATTAGAAAGAATGCCAGAAACAGTACCTGTGAGCAATTGTGTCAATGTCTTTTTGTGCCTCCCCTTCTCAAGTGAGACTAATGCCTTGAGAGGTAACCAGTATTATCCATTGGCAAATCTCTCAGAGATAGTTCCCCATCTCTGCAGTGAGATGCTGGTGCCATGAATTTAAACCTCATCAGAAAATTGTATGACCACAACAGTGAGGTTGTTATCTCCTCCCCTCTACTTCTGATCATCTTTTTACAACTTGGAGCAAAGGTTAAATTGAGGTGTAGCTTGGTCTGTGAGCTGGACTGACAGCACCTTAAGACAGCCTCAGGATTTCCATGAAGACTTGAGATGATCCTCTAGACGAAGGATGGGGAACTGTGGGAGGCTACAGGACTGCAATGGTCTCCCAGGAGACCTTGGAAGGCCATACTTTTTACCTCATTTACCTCCACAAACAAAATCAAAAGTTTTTGGGGGTTTTTTGCCCCCAGATGCCCTCTAGGGGGCATGAGTGACATTTTTATAATGTTTGGGGGACTTGGGTCATTATAGACCAAGGAGAAGCCTTTTTCAAATCAGGAAGTGAACAAAAGTCACTTCCTGTATCAAAATTGACTTCAACAGGGCCTATATTTGTTTGGGGAGGGAATGTGGAGAAAATGCACCCCCTACAGGACATTTTGGAGCAAAGTGAATTTTTAAAAGATCATTTTTTTTAACATCTAGGTTCCCTAGGGGACCTTTGAACACAATACAAATGTCCTCTACACACCCAGAGGGCTTTTGTGGTTGTTTTGGAAGAAAACAAATTGCAAAATTATTTTTGAATTCTGATGAGTCCTGGAGGCACAAAACTGGCCCTAGGGACTGTACTTTCTTGCCCCTGCTCTAGAGAAAGCTTTACTACACATGCTGGAACAGGGTCAGTATCCTAGTCTCTTCAAAAATGAGCTTTTCCAAAGGCAAAGGACAAAATGGTCCTTCCTTTTCATTCCATATACTGAAGCTGACTGGATTGGCAGGTGAATCTTGGTTCTGAAGCTGACACTTGGATGATATCCTCCAACTCACCTGAAGTAGTAGCACAGCTTTTTTTTTTAAGCAGGGCAGGGTAAGATGTATGACATATACAGCTCTGTTTTCCAACACAGGAGAACAGCCCAAGTGCTCATGAGCCAGTGGTCCACACAGTCTACTACCTGATCTTGCTCCTCCTTATAGTAAGAGCTGACCTTGTCTGTTAGCACATCTTGTCACAGCACATTCTATAATTTCACAATTCCATAATTTAATAATGTGTTACGTGAAGCGGTATTTCTGTTTGTCTGTCCTAAATCTCCCACAGTTCAGCTTCATTTTATGACTTCAGGTTCTAGTATTATGAGAGAGGAAACAAAACATGTGTCTACCTATACCACAAAGAATGTGCTCTAAGATCTATCCGCTTGGCAAGTCAAGTGTTACTATTATTATCTGCTCCTTAACTTTCTCTGTGTTTGCAAGGAACTGAGGGAATGTGGCAATGTTTGGCATGGTTGGGGCCGGCTACGTCCAAAGTTTGAACTTCACATAGTTAGAACTGTTACGCAGGATATTTTAAAATTGCCAACAGATAGTAAGTGGTTGTTTCTGCTTCCATTCTTCTTTACTTTTCTTTTGAATTGCCCTTGCGTCAAACTTGTCCTAGACTAACATTGCTCATTCAAGACATTTATCATAAAATGAATGTGCAGTTGTTTGCAATGCAGATCTGAATCATTGTTGTGAATGCTATGTGTACACTCTCAAACCGAATACCTCTTATAATTATTAGTGATAGTATTGTTTTCATTTGAAAAGTAAATGTCTATCATTCCTATAATGCATCTATCTCAAGCAAGAAAATCATTAGCACCTAGTTCATTTCTCTGATGATATTTGTTGAACTTTTCAGTGAGCCCTTCTCCTTGACACACATTTCCAAATGATCTCTGCAATGATGCCAAAACCTCAGATCTTTCTATCCCTTCTAAAATCTCAACCCAAGATAGCATCACAAATATGGCAATTTTCTGCTAACCGCTGATTTGTACTTCCTTTTTGCCATGTGTAGCACGTAGGTTTCTGGCAGATGTTGACATTCTTGCTGAATATGATGTATCAATCAGTCTAGACAAGTCCAATTCAGTGTAATCTATTATCACTGCTGCCTTTTTCTCAAAGAAACAAACACAATACCACAGCTCATTCAGTTTGCAGAATTTTGTATTACTGGCATTATAAACCCTGTCTGAGGTGCTAATATTAAACAACGAGGAATACCACTATATAAAAAGTTAAAAGGATGTTTAATATTAAATTAATTCAGATTAAAACATATACGTGCCTGTGTGCCTGCACATATGTGCACACATACAGTTCTTCGTTTTCCAGGCAGAGATAGAAAAACAATATTGTGGTTTTGAGATTCCCAGTAAAATTATCAATTTCATATATCTCAAGACTTCTTGTAAGAAAAAACACACTTTGCTTTAGAGAGTCAGATATACATGTAATTTAAAGTACATTTTGTACACACAAAATTATGCAAACTTTGTAAATATTGATTTTTCCTTTTATTTTATGCTTAAACTAATAAAAATATTTAAAAAATATGAATGGATAAATTGTATAAATTGAAATATATGCACATAGACACATATGTTCATTTTTTGGGGGGAAATGTGTATAAAATGTACATATTAGAAAATGTGTACATCATGAAAGCATGTAAAAATATGTGTACATGTTTATATTCAGTTAAAAAAAGATGTTTCACCAAGTCACACGACTAAAGGATGGAGTGAGAACACAGATGAGATTCCAAGAAACACAACAAAACTGAGAATTGGAGTTTTTCACATCTTTAATTCCAAGATTTGGAGAAAAATAGGTCCAACATTTCCAAGGACTATGATGGAGTTAATAAGTAAAGAGAGAACAAGGTCAGTTGGCAATGAGCTCTTCTAAGCTATATTTTCAGAGTAACAATATTGATGACACCACAAAGGCCTAGCATTGCTTATAATTTTTTTCTGCAAAATCTTTGTTCGTGCATGCCATGTCGAATGAGTTTTGTTGGTGTCGTTGTACCTCACAAATAAGTTGAAAGAACATTTTTGTTTAGTGTTCAGGAGCCATACCTGAAGCTAAGGTAACCATCACTAGTTTTCAAAAAATAATGTATAAACAACAAAAGGAGTCCTCCACAACTGTTTTCTCCAAATGAATGTGTGTGCAAACAGCAGCTTGGAAAACTGAAGTATCCAATCAAATTCTTTTAGCCATTTCTAAATGAAAGAAGATCCTTTAAACAACAACTACAATACTAGGCTTAATATATAATTTTATCTTCAAGCAGAATATAACATTTGCACCAAGGATTCTCAAAATACCAGAACCACTGATCTCTAACATGTTTCAATAAAACCTTCTATCTCCTTTTCAAGTTTATCTACTAACAGCGTAGCTGCTAATTGATATAAAAAGGATCTCTCCTTATATTCATGCTAGCAACCTACAGCCAAAGAATTGGATGATCAGCTCAAAAGTAATTAATGAAAAAAAAAAATTCCCTTTGGACCTTCTTTTGTCCTTATATGACCCCGTAACCTTTCCAGATTTCAGAGTTGCAATAAATGCCGAAGTATGCAATCTACATAGTTCTTGAAATATACAGCACTGCTATAACAGTTTAGATTTCAGATCCAATAACTCCAGCATTCTGCTTCCTTCTTGTAGTCTCTAAACTTAGAATAAATAGAATCATAGAGTTGGAAGAGACCACAGACAGACATTGAATCCAACCCCTGCCATGCAGAAACACACACTCAAAGCATCCCAAGCAAATGGCCATCCAGCCTGTGTTTAAAAACCTCCAAAGAAGGTGACTTAACCACATCCTGAGGCTCTTACTGTCAGGAAGTTCTTCCTAATGTTTAGATTAAATCTCTTTTCCTGTAGTTTGAATCCATTGTTCTGTGTCCTAGTCTCTGGAGCAGAAGAAAACAAGCTTACTCCATCTTCAACATGACATCCCTTCGAATATTTAAACATAGCTATCATCTCACCTCTTAACCTTCTTTTCATGAGGCTAAACATACCCAGCTCCTTAAGCCACTCCTCATAGGTCATGGTTTCCAGACCCTTTGCCATTTTGGTTGCCCTTCTCTGGACACATTCCAGCTTGTCAATATCCTTCTTGAATTGTGGTACCTAGAATTGTACACAGTATTCCAGGTGAGGTCTAACCAAAGCAGAATAGAGTGGTATTGTTACTTCCGTTGATCTCAACACTGTACTCCTATTGATGCAGCCCAGAATCACATTGGCATTTTGAGCTGCTGCATCACACTGCTGACTCATGGTCAGCTTGTGATGGACTAAGACTTCTAGATCCCTGTTTTCAAGCCAGGTGTCACCCATGCTATATCCATGCATTTCATTCTTTCTTCCTAAGTGTAGTACTCTACATTTCTCCCTGTTAAAACTCAATTTGTTAGCTTTGGCCCAGCTCTCTAAGCTGTCAAGGTAATTTTGAATTCTGATCCTGTCCTCTGGAGTATTAGCTCTCCCTCCTAATTTGATGTCATCTGCAAATTTGATGAGCATGCCCTCTACTCCGTCATCCATGTCATTGATAAAGATGTTGAATAACACTGGGCAGAACAGAACCATGTGGCACCCCACTAGTGACTTTCTTCTAGGATGAAGAGGAACCATTGGTGAGCACCCTTTGTGTTTGGCTGGTGAGTCAATTACAAATGCACCTAACACTAGCTTTGTCTAACCCACATGTTACTACTTTGTTTGCAAGAATATCATGGGGACCTCATGAAAGGCCTTACTGAAATCAAGATACACTACATCCACAGCATTCCCTTTATCTACCAAGCTTGTAATTCTATTAACAAAAAGAGATCAGATTAGTCTGGTACGACTTGTTTTTGAGAAACCCATGTTGACTTTTAGTAATCATAGCACACCTTTCTAAGTGCTTACAGACTGCCTGTTTAATGTTCTGCTCTAGGATCTCTCCTGATATTGATGTCAGGCTGACTGGGTGGTAATTGTTTGGGTCATCTTTCCCCATGTTTTTGGAGATGGGGACAACATTTGCCCTTCTCCAGTCTGCTGGGACTTCTCCAGATCTACAGGAACTCTCAAGGATTATTACCAGTTGTTCTGCAAATACTTCTGCAGTTCTTTTAATATCCTTGGATGTAGTTCATCTGGCCCTGGTGACCCAAATTCATTAAGAGTTGCCAGGTATTCCTGTACTATCTTTTTTCCTATTCTGTGCTGCATTTCCCGTATTACATCATCTGTTCCATTTTCTCCAGGTTGGACAATGTATTTCTTTTTGGAGAAGACCAAGGCAAAACCTTTTCTCTGTCCTCTCTTACCACTTCTCCATCTTCTCCATGCAGCTGCCCTACCATCTCCTTATTTCTCGTTTTGCTACAGACATAAAAAAGCCCTTTTTAGTGTTTTTAACATCCCTAGCAAGCCTGAGCTTGTTCTGCATTTTAGCTTTTCTGACTTTTTTCTTACATGTGCTGGCTATTTGTCTGAATTCCTCTTTGATGATTTCCTCCTTTTTCCATTTCTTGTGCATGGTTGTTTTAAATCATAGTTCATTTGAAAGTTCTTTAGACATCCATCCTGGTTTCTCTAGACACCTTCCATTTTTCCTTCTTAATGGAATTGTTTGAAACTGTACCTTCAATACCTCACTTTTAAGAAACTCTTATCCATCATAACCTACTTTCTCCTTTAGTATGCTTGACCACAGGATAACACCTAAATTTACTGAAATCAGCTTTCTTAAAGTCTATAACGTGAGTCTGACTATGCTTGGCTTCCCCTTTACGCTGTATAGCAACTTGATTTTTTTTTCTTTATGGCACATCTTTCTCCTGACTATGTCCAGAGTATTTATCACCCAGTGTCTTCTGAATATTGCATGATCTCCTTCGCATTCCAGTCTCCAGTTTATCATATACCTCTTCCTAACATTAATGGCTAAGAACCCTTTCACATGATACAGTTCTAGCACTATGATTCCATTTCCACTGCTACAGCAACATCCTATGGAATGTGGGTTTTGCTGTATAGGGTGTGGCATATAGAATTCTCAGTTAGAGAACTCCTCTGGTGCCTCTGATCAAGATAGAAATGCTAGGATTCCACAGGATGCAGTCACAGCACATAAACTGGAATTAGGATACTAGAATTGTGTAGTATGAAGTGGCCCTAGTGGGCCACATCCGGTGTAGGATCATATCAGCCTTGGGCTGAAATGTGTGAGATACCACAATAAAGGTATTCCATGACCTTTTCCTGAATGTTGAACTTGTTGAGTGGAGTGGAAGGGAAATATCTAGCTCTGTTATTTCTGGGAAAAGGAAAATGGTTTTAAAAACACACAAAGTCAAAACCAGTATTTTGTCCAACTCCTTGATAAACAAAACAAAAATATACCTATTTGATTCTAGCATTTTAGCTATTGACGGAAAAAGGTAGGAATGATTGACAAGTACTTGGGTACTCACAATCATTTTTTTTAAAAAAATTAAGATTTAATATTACAATTTTGTAATCAATTAAATAAATTTGATTAAATTCATTAGACTAGCATTTAGGGTCACGCTGTTTTGTGTCAATATAGTTACCCGATGGGCTATACACTATCGCATTTCTGGCTACAGGCCCAGTTCAATGTCCTTCAGAGACAAATATGGTCAAAACCTAATCAGCACTAAAGCAGTTGTGTGACATTTGGCAAATCATGTCTACAACTGAAGAGATGGATGCGAATTTAGTTTTCTTTCATTATTGATAAGCATTTGCCAAAAACTGCACATTTCTTCCTATTTAGGTTTGAACGGCCCAGAGGTTTATATAATCAGGAGGTGAAAGATAGTAAAAATTAACAGATTTGTCCAGGTAGGCCCTGGGGTTTTGAAGGTTTAACTCACAAAAGATTGCTCTTGAATCCCTGTGTCTTCAGTCACATCAGTGCTTAAGTAACATTGTCACCTCTTTTTTTTTTATTCCTTGAAAGAATTTTCCTTATCTTTAATACTTATTTAGAGAGCTGAAGAATAATTAAAGTTTCTACTACTTTCCCCAGGGTCCACATCTTAAAGATGATCCCCTTGTGACTGATACAGGAGGCAGGTCCTGGTGATGTTACAAAGGACAGCCCTGAGGATGTCATTAAGCTTGGTATTTCAAGCATCAACCACAGTTGCACAGACTACAAGAGCACAATAAGAAACGGTAATCTCATAAATGATGTGTGTGTGTGTGTGTGCGTGGTCTGAGTGTGTCAGAAACATGACTGGCTTATTGGATCCTTTCGTCCAGTCCTTAAGGAAAGAGCAATGCCTTGAAAAGATGTGTTTGTATGGATGGGTCTATAAGACCATTAAGTAAAACATGTACATGAATTTTGACTTATCATCATTAGGAAGAACCCTTGAAGCAGGCCCTCTCCCATCCCCATTGTATACAAGTAGATATGTAGAATTAAAATGTTTATTTTTTTATATACATGCACAAGCATACTTTTATCAATTACAAAATTCAACATTACCATGGCAGATATAGTTTAATATAGTAAAGGCCTCTGGTTCATATTGGCCATTTCGACACGGGGTTTTTTAAAAGGGGCAGAGTGTCCTCCAGGGAGGACGTCTGCACCTGAGATGGGACTGGGTCAGACCTACTGAATGTAGATCCACAGTCCAACCCACTCCCAAACAACCCCAAGTGGTAGTCCAGCGTGGTTTTGAAAGACTGCTAAAAACAGGTCTTTCAAAAGCACAGAGTGCACCACTGAGAGCCTGCTCCCATATGCAGATTCACAGGCTCGCATTGGTGTGAGAGTGTGATCTGCTGGGGGCGGGCTTTAGGCTGGTGAGCTTCAGCTGTTGGTTGAGACCCTCAACCAACCAGAAGCTGCCATTTTCATCCCCGGAGCAGTGCAGAGCAGCGGCCAAGGACTGCTCTGGAGAAGCGTGGACCGGACCGGGGAGCCCGTGAGGAAATGGCCATTGTTTGAAACTCCCTAAAATTTGGTCTAGATCATAGGACTCCTAATATACTCAGCTCTCTATCCACTGAGGAAAGCCCAACCTGCCGTTATGCATTTCATTGATATATTTTAAGAAGCAACATCTGAAATATAGGCCCTTTCCACACCAGGCAATTAGAACAGGGGAGTGTGTCCTCAGAGGGAGGTCGTCTGCACCTTGCAGCAGACTAGGAGCGGACTACTTACCAGAGATCTGCACCTCAGTCTGCTTCAAGACAACCCCAAGTGGTCCTCCAGTGTGTTTTCTAAAGACCGCAAAAAACAGGTCTTTATTTTCCTGGAACGCGCCATTGCATTCCTGCTCCCTTGTGCTGATTTGCAGGCTTGCACCAATGCAAGCCTGCAATCTGTGGAGGGTGGACTTTAGGCGTGGTGAGCTTCAGCGATTGGTCAGGACCCACGACCAACTGGAAGCCGCCATTTTGGAAGCCAGAAGCCGCCATTTTTGAAGCCGGAAGCCGCCATTTTGGAAACTGGAGCAGTGCGGATCTACAGACCTTGCACTGCTCCGGTTTGCCCTGAACCAAGGAGGAGCCCTGTGGAAGGGCTTCAGGTACAGTCCACGTTGCTTCGGACCCCAGAAGAAGTGGTGGGTAACAGCACAGAGTGATTCCCTTGCCTCGTGCAGAAAGGGCCATATTCAAAGTAGGAAAGCATTTTTGAACTTAGGAGGAAAAAAAGTCCAGTATGTTTTCTTTTTTGTGGGCAGTCCTTTCACATTAGAATATTATTTATACTCTGATTCTACCAGACTGTAATGCAATTGTTGGTGCCCAGAGCTCAGCAGATTAATGGAAAAACATGCTACAAATGAATCTGGCTGTATATCAAATGCAATCTGTGTCAGTCAATCACACTGTAGACAGATGATCCAAATACACTCATAAGTGTAAACATAAAACAAACAAACAAAAATCACACAGCCAGCTGGTTAATAAAACAATATTATACATTTGAAAACCCCTGTATTTACATGAAGAAAGTATTCCTTTCAGCAGCCAAAGGCAGCTATAATGCCAGTGCATCTGTTCAGCTGCCGTATAATGAAGAAAGGTCATACATTAGCGCCAGCCTCAATCTTACCATGCATCATTTGGTTTAAAGGAAAATGTGCGCTGATGACAAAAAGTTGTTCAAAGATCAATCCTTTGTGGTTCAAACCAACCATACTTTGCCTTAGCATTAATCAGAGTCACATCCAAATACAAGCATCTGTCATATACTTCCAGATTACTGCATATTTAGCCCAATATAGCCCACTCTGATTGACGGTCACTATCCAAGACTTCAAGCAATTGTTCCTTCCAAACCTGCAGTCCTTTTAATGATCATTTTGATGGGAAAAAAGCTACATACTAAAATCTGAGGCTCCAGGCAGAGTTAGTGAAGAGACTCCTCATTGGGATCCCCTATGGGGAAACCTGTTAGCCTACCTTGCTCACCCTCTAGTCAGATGCTGCCTAATGTCCATAAAACCTTGATCAGGAGCTCTGGTAGGCAGAACATATATGTGTTAATAAAGCTACAAAATGGGAACAAAGCAGAATTGTTATGTGGAGGCTAAAACCCCTGAAGATAAAGGTCACTTGTCCCCATGGATAAGATTCCTTCCCAGCTCCTAATTAAAGAGGTAGATGATTTAAATCCAGCAATGCCAGCTTTGATAAAGTACAGGAAGTCAATATTCAGGGGTAAAAATGCTGGACAGCACAGCAGCACTACTTGGGTACCATAGATCTACCCTGTAGAAACCAGCTCTGACACTGATTGGCCTGAGGAATTGTTGTAAAATTCCAGTTGGCCTGGGAAATGTTCTGGACACCAGAAACTGCCTACTGCACTACCACTGAGTCTAAGGCCTCCTTGCTTTTTCTCTTAGTCTACAGGAGGGCAAGCAGGGACATCCAGTAAGCAGGAATCTGTGGTTCTGTTACAGTATAGCAGTCTTATTCCCCTGAAACAAGCAGAGGTTGGAATCATGTAAAATGAAAAATGAAAAACACTTCACAAAATTTCCTTTCCTGTCAGTTCCCTACCCCTGTCCAAATACTCTTGGCTTCCTTTTCACCAAGGCTTAGAAACATACCAAGTATATCATATATCAGGTACTACAAGCCATTCATTTCAAAATATTGTTGCTTCTGCACCACACAGTAGTTTCTAGGAAATCAGTCCAATATCCCACAAAGCCCAGTTGCCTGGTTAATTACAGCAGTTGTTCAATGTTAATAATTTTGAGCTAAATAAAACATTTCACTAATTATTTTTATACATAAAATAATGGAATTATCTGTTAATTTTCTTACAAGAACATATGGTGAATTGGTGAACTAATTGCCTTGTTCTCAAATGTAAAAAAGCATAAAATAATGAAAAAAGAAGCATCATGTTGGATCAAACTAAATGTAACACACACTACAGATACCACACTGCATGTTTCAGCAATGATCCCTAGATTTCTCACTAGTGTATTCTTCTAAAAATTATCTCCTACGTCTCTGCTTGTCTCTGGGCTGTTCAGTTGTTACATGGGCTCTGACTCAATCAATAAGGACGAGTTGTTACTCCCATCCACTCCATCTCCAATTCTGTGCCCTTCTATACACGGACAGCGACAGCGTGATGAGAAAATCTTTCACTAAATCTGGATGTTTTCCACATGAATCAGAATCTTGATTCTCAAGAGTGCCATGCCATGCAGAGAGTACCTGAAAGATCTTTGTTTCAGACTGTTACCCTCCATACGTAAGAAGGCCATGGAAATGAAGACAAAGATAGGTGCAGTTAGGGCACTCCCCTACTTTTATGGTGATCAATACACAAAATGTTGACTGAACATTGCTTCTTGGTCTTCTGGTTGGAATCTCTGCAGAATCGGCCAGCAAGATCGAGTTGTAGAACTCAGCTTGCAAAAATGTATCAGACTTTACTTGAGGAAGATGCAAGATGCGCAATCCTCAAAGAAGTGCACTGGGCAATATTGCCAGTGTTGCTGAAATCCCACAGGCACTGGAAAATGAATCACCACTATCTTTTGATGTCACCAGCTTTTATGCCAATATGTTCTTTATTACCAGACCTTTTCCATGTTTAGCAGGCAAAAGACTTTACCCCAAACAAAGAAATAGTTTGCATGTAAGTAAAGAGTCAAGAGTCAATGTGAGTAAGCAAATATGAACAATAATAGGGACAGCTCTCCCAAACATATTCTGGGCAATTTTGCAGATAAGTGGTATACAAAAAATAAAGGAGCAAAAATGAGGCATGAAAAAAAAATCAAGGTAATTCAGACCATTCTGGAACAATGCTCTAATACCAGTCCAACATGAGAAGTGTAGTTAAGAACTGTGTTTCACTTAACACAGTGAGGTGAAGGGCAACACAGTAAAACAAAACAATACTATAATGTTCTTCTTGATGATCAACAGAAATCCTAGAAAGTGTTCTGTTTGGGAAAAAGATCTAGAGACTTCAGTTTCAGATGGAAGACTGGAACTGTATTTGGTCCTGTGTTTTTAAAAAAGCTGCTTCACTTTCCTTGGAAGAAAACATGTATAAAATAATATATAGATGGCATTTCATCCTCTCTCTTGGCTGCTATTAATCAGTGAAAAATCTATCTTCTTCCAGATGGAGAGGATGTGAACTTTGATTCACAAGGGGCTGTGTTGCTCCAAAGGTGACTTAATGAGACTAGATTTTGAATCTAACAGGTAGAATTACATCAAAGCATATTAACAATAATGGCAGCTCATAGGCGATTGCCAAGCTATTCTTCCTATACTGCTATGAAGTCATTGAATTTTTTTTCTTTTAATTTTGTGCACATATAGAGTCCCCTGACTTTACAGAAACCTCTCCCTTTTTTTTTTATTTCTTTTGCAAATGAATAAATGTTCAATTACACCTGAAACAAAATATTGCAAAGCATCTCCACCCCTATACTTTGCAATTAGAGAAATCTTGCTCAGAGTTCTAACCAACCAGCTAGGTATGCCAGCTTCCCTGATACTGTAAGCTGGGACTGGGAACTATGGGGTCATCTAGATGTGATATTGAACTTCCGTTACCAGCGTCAATCCCTATGAGTTATACAGGACCAAGTGGTCCAACAAACAAAAAAAAAACCTAGAGGGTGTTCTAATGATCATCCCTGCTATAAGGCCCCAGGTTAGGCCAGTTCATTTTTGCCATGCTTCATTTTCCCCTTCAGTTTTCCCTAACAATCTTTGTTTTTGTCCCCACCACTGCCTGCAATGGTGAAGGAAAATTTGCCCTTGGGATTCACTCTTCTCTTCCTGTTTGTCAGCTGCCCTACTGGGGCTTCTGTCATGTTGACATTTAACCACTTCACTTCCATACTATGATACTGATGATAGGAAGTAAGGATGGGATGAATCCAGAATCTTCCAAATCCGAATCTGGATCCGTATCCCTGGAAGGTTCTGAGAATCTATGAATCTCACAAATCTTGAATCTTTCGAATCCGTTTATTAAAAAAGGTTTAAACAGCAAGGGAAAGAAGGATTATCCTGGGGAAGACACACTCTCTCAGCCTTAGCAAAAGCCTAGGCAAAGGCAAACCTCCCTCTGAAGAAATCTGGTCAGGACAATTGTCCTAGTTTTGCTTCAGGATCTCCCCAATGACATGAAAATGACATGAAGGCCCTTCCTACACAGGCATGAAAATGTGGATTAATCCCACATTTTCCTGCCTGTGGAAACAGGGCCACATACTACAGTACAGAGATAATCCAGGTCAAAACTGGATTTTTTTTTTGCATAGCTCCTTATGGTGTCCTGGGGTTTGTAGCTTGATGATACACCAGCAAACTTTGGCAGAGAAGGCTGTGACACCTGGTAAAACTACAAACCCCAGAATTGTGTATGAAAGAGGTTTGCAAGGCAGCTATGCAAAGGAATCTTTCAGCTGTCCTGGGAATCTCAAGCCTGTACATTCCAGTCAAGTGCTGAACTTAAACATTAAATGTTTAATTTAAATATCTTAGAATATCCAGATGTAATTTCTGAAATTGTTAGCAAAGGCCATTATTACTCTAAGGGAAAAACTCACCTATTTGCTATCTCCCCTTGTGTGTCTGGTCTCCCAGGTTTTCAGGCGTCCTGGTCTCCAACAAACTATTTGGTTAGTGGATTTAAAAGATTCTGTTTGCCTATTCTGGCAAAGGGATTCAGATTTACAAATCTCGAATCCTCGCTGAGAATTCGAGGATTCGGGGATGTGAGGATTCAGTTGGCCCCTCTCTAATAGGAAGATAATTTCCAAGAAAAGACTTCAGGTTGGGTTTGGGAGAATTCATAAGTTGAGGTGTAACAGTTGAAATGGCAGTTAAATGGTTGACTTGAAGGCTCAGACTGTTTGAGGCATTTTCTTCTGAAATTCTCTGAGGCCTTGCTAAATCTCATCTACACCAAAGAAGACATATTTGAAATTCACTTTTGCAAGCAGGAATTCCACCTGCCTTCTTTATGCATCTTTCTCCTCCAAGAGCAAACCCTTTATGATCTTTCAACGTAATTTTTAAATGCCACACAATGATGGTGTTTTTCCATTCTTCTTTTTTTAAGTCTCAGTCATTCAGATTGTCCCACCTTGACAGTGCTGTGCAGTGAAGACTGGGGAAGAAAACAGATTATTTTATGCAAGAAAGGAAGGAAGAAAGAAATGAAGGAAGGAAGGAAAAAGAGCATGGGAGCACGTTGTCTTTTATTAGGCCTGCCAAATTCATAAAAAGCCTCTTTAAAAAAATTTACATGATATAAACAGATTTTTATGGAGGACTTTACAGAGGAGGATAGCGATTGTCTTAAAATATGGATCAGGTTACTTTGAAGCATAGTCAATGACTTTATCTGTACAAAGAAGCCTCTTCTAGCCCCCCTCACCTAATTACAATTATTTTGTGCTTGCCAGAATAGGAACTAGAAATATTTACAATTTGGGAGTAGATTGTTCCTCTTTCGATAAACATACACACAGTTACCCCAAGAACAACATGGGCATGTGACAAGACCTTTCTAAGCAAGAAGGGGATAGGGATGTAGTGTGGTGGAGACAGTTTCGGGTCAGGCTAGATGACCTCTGGGTGTGAGGGAAAAGTGGTTGAGAAAAGCAGTTAATTTCCTCTGAAATTTGAAGTTCCACTGTGTTTAAAGGAAACAAGGGAACTTTTTGTAATGGAATGTTATCAGTTTGGCTTGACGTGCTAGCTCTTGGCAGCGTTACAGAAGATTCGCAACATTTTGTAGACACACTGGTGAGAACCTCTGTACTCATCAGTTTCTTTCCTTGAACATGTGATGTATTTGCACTGGAGATGTATAAATTGCTTTGGATGTAAAGAGGCGGGGCCCAGTCTTTTGAGAAAGGATCTCACTGGGACATTGTGCACAATAAATCTTTTTTCTAAAACCGTGGGTCTCTGTCTCAGTTCCGCTACATATTTTGGGGGCTCTGGTCCGGGTTAGACAGGCTTTTTGCCCTCTTGAAGCGGCAGCTGTTTCCTCTGGCATTTGTGCAACATGGATAAGGACCTTGGGTGCCCCCGATTCTTTTATCAGACAGTCCTCCTCGTGGGAGTGTAAAGCTGGGGGAATGGTTGCCAGCTAAAGAACCCAGGAATGGTTTGGAAAATTGACAGAACACAGCCACAGAACAAAGCCATAGGTAAGTGTGTCAAGGGCCTTCCCCTAAAGTGTGGAACACTGGGAAGAAGAGGGGCTTGATCGCCCCCTATAATGGGTCTGTCCTAATAGATGGCTCTAACCAGGAGGGGCCATTGAAGCCGCAGATTCCTTAGACACACACATGGGACAGGTGGGAGGCTGTGTTCGTTGAGTGAACGGTGTGTGCATGACTGATGCTGCAGTTCTCATTTGCAGACTGTTGGAACATCTGGCTGCGTGAGTCAGTGTGTGTGAAAATTTGTCTACCCTCATTGTTTCAAGCTGTTGGGACCCCCTACCCACAGCTCAATCCCCTCCCCTATTGTGTGTTGTCATTTTGGGGGGAAATTTTGGGCTGGAGGGAAGCAGTTGACAGACTCTGCTTCAATGTATGTTGAAAAAAAAATTTCAAGAAAGATTTTTTCTTTTCCTGTGCCTTTATGTATGGTTTGAGGTCAGATAATGTTTTAATGTGTGTAGGAAAAATTCCAGGAAAAATGTGGCTACCCCTCTCTGTTTGCAATTGTTTTTCGGTGCTTGAAGCTGCATCCCCCCCCCCCACGGCCCCTCCTCCTCTGGCTCTCAGATTTAACCCTATAGTTGCTGTTTTGGGGCCAGAAGTTCATTTAGCCAAGAGGTTTGGGGCTAGCAGAAATAGGTCAGTAAGTTAATGGGGAAAACAAACTTTTAGGTGTTTGATAGGAAAAAGTGAAAAGGAAAAAGAGAGGCTTGATCTTGAATAATGGGTGACATGCAAGGAACTGGAAAAGTCCTGGGCTCAGCAAATCTGCCTCCAGACTTTGAAAATGTAGCTTAAAAACTCTGAAGATTCTCCTCCAGTACTTTTTGCAACATTTCTAAGCAAGATTACAATTCAGTTTACAGAGTTCAGCTTACAGAGTCCTATTGTTTAAAAGCTGCATCTGAAAAAAAAGAGAACTCTGCTGTTACCAGGAGTACCCCCTCGCCCCTCCCTACTGAAAGGAGAAATAGCCATGCTCAAGGTTCCTTTTAGAATCAAGTAACACCTGAAAGGGAGGGACAGGCAGCTTCTCCCCCCTTTAAGGATAGAAGCAAGTCTGGTTTTCTAGTAAACTCTCTCATGTCTCAGAAAAGGGAGAAAGGAAACTTCAGTGAAGATTTAATGAGCTGTCAATTTGCAAATTCCCATCCATTCACCATCACTTCCACCCCTCCTCCTTCTTGAAAAAAAAGAAAGGACTGACTGACTTTTGGCTCCCCCCTTTTGGCATGGAATTTTTTAAAAAAGGCTGCAAAAGTCTATCTGACAATGAGTTTTTGAAAAGCAGTTGGCATAGGAACTTTGGACACATGGGAATTGTAGTACCTGAATAAATTCCACCTAAGGGTTACAAATGCAAAGAATAGAGAAGTAAAGTGTTAATAAGCCCCCACAGTGGCTCTGAAGCTACAGCGGCAACTCTTCAGGAAACAGCCAACCCCCTCTTCACCTCCACCATTTTTTTTTTACTCACTTGCCTGCTTGCCTCTTTGTCGGCCTTCCCCCTGAGGAGACAGCTGGGGAGGAGCAATAAAACCAGCAATAGGGAGTGAGAGCCGCTGCCAGCATCTGCATGTGTGGCAGACAAGAAGAGGGAAGAGGAGAGAGAATGAGACCAGCAGGTACCACCAGCCGCAGGCATGCGACACTGTGGGGAGGAAGAGGCTTCCTGGAGGAGAAGCGATGGCTACGGCAGTCCCCCCCAGCTGAGGCGCTGATCAAGAGCCCAGGAAAGCAACGGGGGGGGGAATGGAAGTGGTGGCAGATGCAGCCAAGGCTGGGCAAGACAGAAAGGAAATAGAAGGCATGGCCCCCTGCAAGCGGCAGAGGTGACGAGTAAGAAGGCAGTGGGAGCCAAGAAGCCCAAGAAGGCGAGGGCAGCAGAGGCAGAGAGCATGAAGTCACCATGGTCCCCTCCTTTGATGGCAGTGAGAGTGACGGAGCTGAAAAACCAAGGCAGCGATGGCGTGTGAGGAGCGTAATGGGATAAGCAGCAGGAAGAAGGAGCTGGGAAGGGGCGGCAGCCAAAGCAGAAGCAGAGGAGGCTACCCCCATCATGCCCACTCTCATTCCCAACTTGTCCACTCCCCTCTTTCTTAGTTCATTTGATGTTTAGGACTTAAGAATTGGACAGAAGAGAAAAAGGGCCAAAAGGTTGATGCAGAAATCCAAGTGGCCCCTACAGCAGTTCACAAGCAGGTGGCACAGGCAGAAGAGGCTCCAGCAGCAGCTGGCAGAACTATCCGCTGCCACTAAAAGGGGAGACAGGCAAGTTAAGAGAGGCTATGTAGCAGCCAAGACAAGGGCTAGCTCTGTGTGAAGCTAAGTGGCTGACAGGAAAGAGAGGCGAGCAGGGACGACTGGGCATGGAAGAGGCTAGCAAGGCAGCATTGGAGATCCAGATGTAAGACGCCACCACACCACGTGGAGGTCCCTGGCCTCCAGGAAGAGGCAGCCGGCATCCAGGAGCTAGTAGAGCAAAGAGGGGATGGAGGAATTGTGCTTGGAGAACGACTCTAGTAGCAAAGAGCTGAGAGATTTGCAAAGCAGTAAGCTTCCATGCTAGCTACTATGAAGGCACTGAAAAGAGAGTGAAGCAGAGGCTGTAAAGGTGTCTGTGGCCAGCTGACAAGGGCAGACTGAGGAAAAGTTTTGTCCCCATCCCTCAGACAGAGAAGGGCAAGGGCTAGAAGCTGTGACATCCTGAAAGCAATCCAAATTGTGAAGAAGCCTCCCCACCAGTTCCCGATAGAGCGGCACTTGGTAAGGCTCCCCGGCCCATCCCAGCAGGCTAAGGAGGTGACAGAGTACCCCTTCAAGCTGGAAGAAGGTGATGGCGCATCTCTGAGCTGGGAGGAAGAAGGTAATGGGGCACTTCTGAGAGGTGATAGAGCACCCCTCCAGGCTGAAAGTGGAACTGCAGCTGCAGGACTCAGACTGAAAGAGCAGAGGACAGAGAAAAAGGGACAGTTGAAGGCTGTGAGACAGCCAGGAGACCAATGTCAGCCCCAAAGAGGCCCACACCATATAGGTTCAAACAACAGACCTGCATTTGTCCACAAGGTCATCAAAAGATTAAACTACTGTTCTAGGAATCACCTGGAGGAGTCACATTGTACCTGCAGACCTCAGAACTCAAGGAAACTGGAGAAGATGAAACAAAATCCTGAAGACACAGTAGTTCAACGTGTATGGTCCAGATAACAGCCCTGGCTACGTCTTTGGACTGGATGCCACCACAGGGCAAGTGGCATGATACCACATTCACCTTCTTAGCCCTTTTTACAGAGACTTTTCACCTTTATTCCATGTGCAGCCCACAACGAGAAACCAGGAGTGTTTTTGTTCTTCCCAAAGCCCCTTTATGATAAGGCATAGGATAACGTGCACACCTCACAGAACCATAAGGTTGTCCTCTTTTTAGCCAAAGTATGAAGCCATTTTGGGTGGATTAAGGAGAGACACAAAAGAATTAGGAAACATAACTCTACAGAAAGGAGTTAGGGCATTAGGAAAAGCTATGGGTAAAACAAGGGAGAAAATGTTAGAACAGGGATTCCCCTTTCTACAGACACAGGCACACCCCTTCCAACCAGGGGACATGGGTGAAGGATTGGGGGCAACTTGGCCATGGGTGGAGGAGACCCTATCAGGTAGTGGTGACAACTCCCGCTGTAGTAAAGGTGGCCAGGAAGAAGCCTTGGGTGTATAACACTAAGGCTTACTTTGACTGGACTGTTGCTCCAAACATAAGGCAACCTCTGAAGCTGAAAATCATCAGAAAGCAGTAAGAAGACTGAGACTAAGCCTTGCTGGTGTCTGCATACCTGGAAGCCAGGTAGCCCAGCGCACGGCTAGATCTCCACCAGGAGAGGAAAGAAGAATTGGGACTGATCCCTGCTGCAGTTGCGACCAGAGATGCAAGCACTGTTCTACGCACGGTCAGATCCTGAATGTGGGAGACAATAACATGGGTTGTGGCAGGCATAGGAGGGGCAAAAACCCTGGTCTATCTATTTTATCACTACAGACAGATGTTTTGTGTGATTGGAAGATATGTGTATATGGCAACTGTTGGTGATGATGAGGATGATGCAGAACTAGGGAGGCTGGAGGTGAAACAATTCCATCAATTGGTCAATCAGAATTTGAACACCTTGAATGTCAATAATGGCTGGGTATGTACTCCTGGGCTAAGCTAGGAGACCATCCCCACTGTAATGTAAAGTTTGAAATTCCTAAATCTCTACAGCCATGCCCAGGAAAGCATCCCAATGTTGACTTTTTCTTAGTTATAGCAATGCTTTCATTGAGTGATATGAGAATAAGGGGGACTAGTCCTCCTTAGTCAGTTCTAGAAAGTAACCAGCTTTTACAATGGTAAATGGGTATGATCTTGGCAACATGTATCTGAGAGGTTGGGAGTCACCATGATCCCCATGGAGGGAGTTGTTTTTCATGTAAGGCAGATGCGTTGTAGGCTGTCAGCCCAGCATGAAATAGGTTTAGACCAGTGGTTCTCAACCTGTAGGGCCCCAGATGTTTGTGGACTTCAGCTCCCAGAAGCCCCAGCCACTATGGTCAATGCTCAGGGCTTCTGGGAGCTGAAGTCCAAAAACATCTGGGGACCCACAAGTTGAGAACCACTGGTTTAGACTATCTCTTCAGTCGTGAAGGGGTTCTGTGTATTTGAATAAATACAACCTGTTGTCATTATGTAAATGAGTTTAAATGTGAAAAGGGAAAATGCACTCTGAAGTATTCAATATTAGAAAATCATTCTTGTAATCTGCAGACATGTGGACATGATTATCTGGTTCCCTAAGTAAGCATGGGTAAAGGAATTGCTTGTAGAATTGCTTTGTATATAAATAATGGTCTTCCTAAATCTGCTTGGCAATACTCTGCATGTTAAAGTATTTCCAATCTGTAATAATTAGAGTAATAGAAGGGAAAAGCTGCTGTGTATGCTTTGATAGCAGAATTGAAATAGATATGCTTGAATTGCTAATGAATTCAGCATAAAAAGGGGGGGAAAGTGGTGGAGACAGTTTCCGGTCAGGCCAGATGACCTCTGGGTGTGAGGGAAAAGTGGTTGAGAAAAGCAGTTAATTTCCTCTGCAATTGAAGTCCCACTGTGTTTAAAGGAGACAAGGGAACTTTGTGTAATGGAATGTTATCAGTTTGGCTTGACGTGCTAGCTCTTGGCAGCGTACAGAGATTCGCAACATTTTGTAGACACACTGGTGAGAACCTCTGTACTCATCAGTTTCTTTCCTTGAACATGTGATGTATTTGCACTGGAGATGTATAAATTGCTTTGAATGTAAAGAGGCGGGGCCCAGTCTTTTGAGAAAGGATCTCACTGGGACATTGTGCACAATAAATCTTTTTTAAAACCGTGGGTCTCTACCTCAGTTCCACTACAGTATACATGGGCAGGGTGGGGACCTTACTCCCCAGATAAAAATTCTGCCTCCTTGAACATTTTTTTCCTTATTTTTCCAAATTTCTTGCATTTCAGAAAGTGATCCCTTTGAAAACATCCACACTTGTTGTTGTTCTTGAGTGTTTTCAAGTCATTTTTGACTTACAGTGACCCTAAGGTGAACCTATCATGGGAATTTCTTGGCAGAATTGTTCAGGGGGAGGGTGGCATGGCCTTCCTCTGAGGTTGAGAGTTTGTGACTTGCTCAAGTTCACTCAGTGAGTTTCCAAAGCCAAGCAGAGATTCAGAGTCCAACATCCAAACCACCACCCCATGCTGATTTACTAGAACACTCAGAACTCTTTTGTCTGCTGTATTTGCATTCTCTTGGCAACTTTGCTTATCTGTTTTCTTTGGTTGCCTAAAAATTTGGAGACTGAAGGAAAATTTCATTTGGGGAGACAGAGTTCTTACTGGGAGATGATACCTTCATTTTGTCCCCTTCAAAGACAATATGAAAAACTTTCATTCTCACATTTGTTTGTTCCTTCTAGTCTCACTCACATTCCTATCTCATCCTTTGAGGCATATTAGGTTGTTGTTGTTTTTTTGTCTCCACATGGAAATTTGAATACACCTTCTGTATATGTTTTCATTCATTTCATTCATAGAATTTTTGCAATGTATACTGCTTTGTGTCATTTTTTTTCCACTGACAAAAGCAGTTGTGTATTTATTTTTCAACGGTACACCTTTTAACTATATTTTTCATCTTTTTTTAAAAAAAAAAACAACTATGATTTCATTAGTATTTTTATTCCTATGAAATGGATCAAAACAGTTACAAGTGTGTGAATTTTTGGGCATGGTATGCTTTATCTCATCACATCTAATAAGATGTAAAATAGATAAATTTGGGAGAAATTTGATAATGTCTGTGCAAATAAGCTATTCATTGCCCTATTTATTTAATTCTTATTGCAAGGGCAGGGAAAAACCAAGAGGTGGAAATAGGCCACTTGAGCCTTCCTTAGCACAGTGTCAATTCACTGTGGGTAGGAGGCCTTCAGGACTCTCAACAGCCACATTCCCCACATGAGTCATTTTGAAATTAATTATTATTTATTTGTTTATTTATCTAGTGCATTTGTATATTACCTTTCTCTGAGAGTGGGATCTAAGGCAGCTTCCACAACAGTCAATTAAAAGCATTTACAATAGAATTTAAAAACAATTAAAAATCAACCGGCTTGAAAAATAAATAAAATCATTTTAAAAACACACAAAAGTTAAAAGGTTAAATAAAGCATCCCAACAAAAATGAAAAGCTCTCCTGTTCACACTTTAAAAGCCACTGGAACAAAAACGTCTATGCCTGCCAACAGAAGGAAAGCCAGGAAGGGTACAGCCTAGCCTCCCATGGAAGAGAGTTCCAGAGGGTAGGAACAGCCAGTGAGGCCATTTCCGCACTACGCTGTTATAGTGCTATTATTCCACTTTTAACACCCTATGGAATCCTGGGGTTTGCAGTTTAGGGAGGGCCCTTTAGAATTCTCAGCCAGAGAGTTCTTTGGCCTCAGTAAACTGCAAATCCCGGAATTCCACAGGATGTTGAAAGTGGAATAATCATGCTATAACAGCATAGTGCAGAAATGGCCTGAGTTAGCTGTCTCTCATATGCTCACCAAACAAGCCTCAGATGGTAGTGGGATTGAGAGAAAGCCTTCCCCTGTAAATCTTAAAATTCTGGTAGATTTGTACAGGGAGATATGGTTTTTCAGAAACTCTGGATCTGGATCTAAGCCACATAGAGCTTTACAGATCATGACCAGCACTTTGAGTTATGCCCAGAAAAGAATTGGTAGCCAGTGAGTCTGTTTTAACAAGAGAGATATACACTACCTATAACTGGCCCTAGTCAGCATGTTGGCTGCAGCATTTTGAACCCACTGAAGCTTCTGAATAGTTTCCAAAGGTGGCCCCATGTGGAGTGTCTTACAGTAGTCCAATCAAGATGTAACCAAAGCATGTGTCCCTGTAGCCAGATCTGACATCTCAAGGAACTGGTGCAGCTGGTACACAAGTTTTAGGTGTCCAGATACACTCCTGGCCATTGCTAAAACTTGGGCATCCAGGCTCAGAATTGATTCCAGGAGAATACTCAAGCTGAGAGTCTGAGATTTCAGGCGGAGTGCAACCCCATCCAGTGCAGGAAGAGTTCCTATTCTCCTATCTGCCTTTTCACTGACCAGAAGACCTCCCTCTTGCCTGAATTAAGTTTCAAATTGTTTGTCCTCTTCCAGTTCATTATTGACAACAGACATTGGTTCAGCACCAAGACAACTTTCTTGGAATCAAATGGAAAGGAGAGCTAGAGTTGGGTATCATCAGCATATTTGTGACACTGAATCCCAAAACTTTGCATGTCCTCTCCCAGTAGTTTCATGGAGATGTTAAACAGCATGGGGGACAGAATGGAACCCAAAGGCCAGTGGCGGGGGAGTTGAACAGGGAGTCCCCCAGCACTACCTTCTGTGTTCATCCCTCCAGGAATGACCAGAACCACTGTATAACAATGCCCCAAGTCCCATCTCAGAGAGTCAGCCTTAAAGGATACTATATTTGATGGTACTGAAAACTGTTGTATAGTCCAGAAGAATCAACAGGGACATGTTACCTCTGTACAGTTCCCTGTGTAGATCATCCACCAAGGTGAGCAAACTCAATCTCACAACCAAGCCTGAAGTCAGATTGAAATGGATCTAGATAATCCATTTCATTGAGAGACCTGGAGCTGCAAGACCACCACATGCTCCAGAATGTTGCCCCAAAATGGAATATCAGAGATTCAGAACGGAAGCATCCAGGGAAGGCTTTTTTAGTAACAGCATCACCACAGTCCCTTTTAAGCAGGATGGAAATTTTCTTTGCTGCAGTGAGGCATTACCCACTCAGTCTGTCCCCTTCTAGCTGCTTTCAGAAGTCAGGAGGGAAAAGGTTCCTGTATACATGTGGTAGCTCTACCTCCTCCAAGGATCCTGTCCACAACCACGGGTTGCACAAATTGAAACCTGTACAATAATGCAGGACAAGGGGGTGCCAAGATTACATCCACTGGACCTATCTCAATTACAGCATCCAAGTCAAAGTAAATCCAGTTGATGTCGTCTACAAAAGGTCTTGCAAAATTGTCACAGCAGGCAGTTGAGTGATCTTTATTTCCTTCTTGTGGGCCAGAGTATAAAAGGCCTCTGACCATTCAAGACAGATTTGCTGGTCAGCACTGGGCAGACACAATGGTTGCAGAAAAGCACAACTTCGTAATTACCACCACTGCCATGGCATAGGCCTGCCAATGAACTCTAGCCCATGTTCAGTTGGATTCGCTCTGAGTCTTCCACTAATGCCACTCTAGCCTCCATTTCCCACATTTTATTACCACTAGCTAGCTTTTAAACCAGGGGACTTGCTTGGCTCCACAGGTTAACACCCCTTCCCAACAGTTTCATCCAACCATGTCTCAGTAATACAAGTCAGCATGATCATCTAGGAAGAAGCCCTGGATCAATGATTTTCCATTCACTGATCTAGAACTGAGCAGCAACATTTTCAGTCCAGGGTTCTGGTCCAGAGGCTATCCAGACTATTTGAAGTGGGAGACAGCTTGGAGGTAACCAACACCTTGTGGCTCTCCCTAATAGTACAATAACAGGACTGTCTCCCCAAGCCATATCTCCCTTGCCCATCATTGCTATAACGGCTGCTCCCTGGGCTGTTTCCCCTGCCATGCTCTCTGTGTAACATATTCTCTTTTGCCAGGAGGCAGCTTATTAAAACTTAAGAGAAGGGGGGAAATGCATTCCTTCTCCTCTCAGCCCAAGGGAAAAGCTCTCATCCTTGCTCCGCTCCTAAAGTGGTTTCCCCAAAGGGGCAATCTCCCCTTTGGTGTCACCAGTTTTGACAACAACCCCGCTGGTGGCATGCCTTCCACAGCAGCTTTTATTGTCTTAATAGCCAGCAGCTGGATGAGTAGCTGGGGCTTGATTCTGCAAGGAGTACAGGAGTCTGGAGCAGGCAGCAGTCCACCAGGGGAGGTGAACAGGAAGCAAACAAACTATGTGAACATCATGTGGCCTAAATAGCCAGGAGAGGATAGAAAAGACTGAGTATGGCTGGTTACCAGGGAGAAGAGAGAGAATGCTGGGGAGGGAGGAGTCTAGGAATGAGATGAGAAACAGTAACAGATTGTGATGTCATGGACTTGTGTTTGGAAGTTTAGTTGAATGTATTGGTTATATATCAGAGTATAAAGTAAGGAGCTGTTGGGAGAGGGAAGAGAATAGAATGTTCAAGTGAGTCCTGATTGAGGGAAGGTTTGAGGAGATTTTCATAAGGTTGGTGAATGACAGTTGAGAGTTCAGTTAGATAAAGGTTTTGAGTTAGACTAGGGTTGGAGTAAGAAAAGAGATTTTTGGTTAGAGGTTTGGTTATGGTTCATCTGAGTTGGTTTGAGGGCAGTATGGAAGACGGTATGTGGAGTTTTGAATTTAATAAATATTTAATCTGATTTGATATGTTTAACTTATGTAAAAAAAACCTGTTTTATTTTTATATAATTTTGGAATCCAGAAATGGTATTTATCTGAGAACAAGGCATCTGTGGGGGAAACATTGAATATAGAGAGGCACTGTCTATTGAGGACAGTAGTTACACAAATTTGTGTAGGTACCCTGAAGACATTCAGATGGCCCCCACAGTTGGTGTCCCACAGGTGGGACAGGGGAAAGTCTTTACATTGGGACAGAGGTGGGGATCAGGGCAAGCTCTTGCTTGTGGTAATTGTGGTGAGCACCATGGAAGTCTTCTTGTTTGGTGGGTTAAAGGGTAGAAACCCTATATTTGGCCATAGTGGTTGGACTGCCTGAGATGAACCCTCACAGTTGGAAGTACTGGTGGGATTCCCTGAGTGGACATCCCCACAGTTGTGAGGATAAGGGTTGGAAAAACCCTCACAGGGATCTCATAGCATTAACTTAAGCATTTACAGGTAGGCACTTGTTTTTACAGTGGGTTATCCACTTCTCTCTTACTCACTATAAGTATCTTGAGTCTGCCATTTAAAACAAAACAGCCCTCCATGCTTTTTAGAGAGAAGTCTAGAAGTCTAATGTTCTAGAAACAGAACCCATTATACCAGGTTCTGAAGTGTTAATTTAATAGTATAATTTTATATTCCAAAATGCTCAGAACTCTTTGATCTACATTCAAAGATCTACATTCAGACATCCAAATTGCAGGCTATCTCTGAAATCTAGACTATAAGATTATAAATATTGTATAACTTTAAATATTAGCTGTTTTAATTTGAAATGACAATATTTATAACATTTAAAATATTAAATTGAAATGTAAATATTGTGTATATTGTACCAGACAAGAATATTGTAATGCCAATTTAAAATTAAAACAACGCAATAAAGAAATAACAATATATTAAAGCATCTGCTATCCATCAGTAGCTAGTCTGTTAAATCCAGATATCAACCATGTGAGAAAGAAAATAAGATTTCCATGACCTCTTGCAAAACCTCACCCATTCTGTGACTGTCTTAGCATAGACTCATGACATATTGCCACAGCTTATCTAAATCCCAAAGTCCATGCCAGTTAAAAACATAAAGGTAATACCAGCTTCAAGCTGCACGGAGGCAAGGGCCATGATAACCTTTTCATTTCAGGTTTAGCCATTATAAAGTCATGAGTGAGGTCACATAACCTTCCCATGGATAAAGCTTTGACTATCACTGTAAGTTTGCCTCCACTCTATGCAAAATGGACACATCTTACGACAACTAAGACAAACAAAGATAAAGAGAGAGGGTGAGACTGAGAAAGAAAAGATTATATTCTAAAGAAACTTGAGATACCACTATCAATGAATGGAAACTTTAAGAACGTACCTATTTGGTTTTTATCTTCAGTTTGGAAATTAATCTGACCGGTATACCCTTTATACATACCTCTCTGGAAATAAAAATTTTAACAGAAAGAAATAGCATAGAGGCTTGTGGCACCTTACTGGGGACACAATTCTTCACTAATTTTGTTCTCAAAGGAAGCAACAAGCAATCTTAGCAATTTTCTTCCTGCTGCGAGAAAATCTTCACAAATAGTGAAGCTTTTGAAGATTTTTCACAGTTTGGGAGTTATTTCATGCAAAATTAACACATGGGGTTTAGCAAGAAAAAACAAAACACATGTGTAGAGTTTGCACAGAGTAAGACTTAACTGCTAAAGATTCTTGTCATCCACGATTCTCCTCATCAGGGTTTTCTGACACCTGAGGAGTCATATTTTTCAGCCTTTGAGACAAAGGTGTTTTGTTCTCATTGTTAAGAAAGGCTGCCCACAGATCTGCAACCTCTACAAGAATTTTCTCCTTCAAAAGAAGAATTATAGGAGTGATTTGTTTTTGTTTAGGTTTCCATAATTTGCACAAAACATGGTGATTTTTCCCTTTGTGTCCATGCCTACACACACAAACATCAAAAAGGTACAAACAACCCATCCAACATTTCTAATTCTTAAACATCCATGCAACAAAGCCATATTGAAATCCTTGTCACAAATGCTTAATTCTCTGCAGACCAAGATAAAATATCTTGTCCACCCCATAGGCAAGAAAAAGAAAGTGTAAATGGGAAACAAGACAAAGGTATATAAAATCAGTTTATTTGAAAGGCATTGGGAACACCCATATGAGTCTGCCAAACAATTAAAGCTTATTTATCTGTAAAGCCATCGTGTAACGGTTGATGCCCCTGCTTAGATCTCAGGCCACTCCATAAAGTACAAGGGTACATTCAAGGAGAAATTATTTCTATCTTATTAATGTCACTTCAATATCCTGCATGGGAAGCGGTGGGTATCTTCTATCTCCAGGCTCAGTGTGGTTTTAATTCTTGCAAGGGTCATAGGAGTATATTTTCTTTAAAAACAAAGTATTAAAGATTCTTCATCAATCATATAATCATCTTGTTCATGACTTTGTGTTCTTCCCCCAATTACCACACCTGTTTGATTCTGTGGGGGTGAAGAATATTCAGAGAAAGATCACTTCCCACCATTTTGCTTACTCAAATGAGAATTTCTATTAGCCTGGGCAGTAGGAAGAATCCTTCATTTTAAATATCTTTCAACAATGAATTCAGATTGTTTACTTGATAGAAATTCCAGTCTCAATAGCCAAATTATCTCAAGAAAGAGGTTGAAAGATTAGTTTCTTTGAAATGATTTCTTTGAAATGAGAAGGAACCATTTTAGCAAAAGGAATACAATTTTCCAGTTTGAAATACTCAGCTACTCTGCACAAGGCAAGGTTCTGAAATCTCTACTATTCTGACAAATATTAACATATTAACAGTTCAAATGCTAATACAATATTATAGAAGTAAGCATAATTTAATATCCTTCATCGTGAATGACTTATGAATAATCCTCTTTTTCCCCTGCATATTCTGACTTGGTGTTTGACAATAATTTTATTCATGGTAGCTTGTGTACTGTAGAATTCCAGACTGACTCACTATCAACTGACTACAGCTTGACTGAACCTAGGCCATTTCCACACAGGGCGAGGGAATCGCCCCACGCCGCTACTTATCGGATCTTTTGGCTCCCCGGTCCGGTCCAGGCTGCTCTGGAGCAGTGTGTGCTTGTCACTCTGCACTGCTCTGGCATTGAAAATGGCAGCTTCCGGTTGGTTGAGGGTCTCGACCGACCACTGAAGCTCGCCAGCTTAAAGCCTGCCCCCGGCAGATTGCAGACTCGCATTGGTGCGAGCCTGTGAATCTGCACAAGGGAGCAGGCTCTCAGTGGTGCGCTCAGTGCTTTTGAAAGACCTGATTTTTCTGGTCTTTCAAAAGCACACTGGACGACCACTTGGGGTCATTCCAGAGTGGGTTGAGGTGCAGATCTACATTAAGTAGTCCGGACCCAGTCTGCTCCCAGGTGCAAACGTCCTCCCTGGAGGACGGACTGCAGCATTTCAAATACCCTGTGAGGAAATGACCCTAGTTCTGGACTGACAATGCACCATTTGTTCTAAATTGTCCACCAGTTAACAGAAAAAAATAAATAAATTTGATTGGCTGATTTCAATCATTTATTCTTAAATGCAACCATGATTTCAACACTAATAATCATTGTTGGAGTATATAGTAATGTTAGAACCTAGGAAAACTGGTTCTGTTATAACAAAACAGAAGCAATTATTCATATGAAGCAAAACTGTCCTAGATATCACTACGACATGATGCAGTAGTGGTGGTGGTGACTGCTAATATAAATGATTTCTTTAAAAAGAGTAAATAAGTCTATACAGGACATACATTTATTGGTAGGTATAAGCCATACCATGTATCACTGACATGGCTAGTTAGGGATGTAATCCTTCACTAATTTGATTCCTAAAAGAAGCAACAATTATGGAGCAGTAGTGTGTGTGTGTTCAGATTATATTTGAGATGAAGGAACTGGGAAAAAAAACCTCTGATAATTCTTTGCCTAAGAAAGCTGATGAAATCCATGGGTTTGTTGTATATCAACATGACTTGAATATATATATATATATATATATTCCTGCAGTCTGTCCCTGGTACATCACAAGCCTCCCCCATTTCCAGTTACTAAGGTTGTCTACATATGATAGGATAGACAGCACATGCTCTGGTGATAGTTCATGGTGGATAAGATGTTTCACATGAAATTTAAGTTGTTGGTTCCCCCTCCCAATAAATTATTTGCCGCTCCAGGAATCAAACACAGAGTCAAATACAAACTTACTTCTGACATCTGTATATTTCCATGGTTACAGAGTGATTTGTACAATAACAAATATGCATTAAAAATGTATACATAAGAAAACTGCATAGAGTATTACAGAGAACAGGAGAAAAATGTGTACTTTTAAAAAAAAAAACCACAAAAAGGACTTCCAGGTTTCATGGCGGACCAGTGGTTGTGTAAAGGCTAGCTGGCCGAAACACAACCACCCAGTGAGGTGAAATCGGCTTTGAAAGATCATTTAGGAGCTGATAAAACTCCCCCGTAAAGGGAGTTCGGAGGGTCCCGAAGGGGGTTCGGAAAGCTCATCATCGGAAGGATAATAGGGGGTTTATTTTCCCCTATATGGAGGTAGAAGACGGGCAAGAGCCGAAGGGAACCACACCCCACGCGGGGCAGCTGCTGGAGTGGTGAAGGAATACCCAAAACCTTTTAAAATCAAATGTCTATAAGGGTATTTAACGAGACAGTAAGCTTACCCCCTGAAAGAACCCAAGAAGGATCTTGGCAAATTAGACTGTGCTGAAGGAGAAGAGGTAAGCGAATAGGAAAGGAAAAGATCGGAAAGACTGTAATAATAAAAAAATAAGTAACGATAATGAAAAGTGAAAAGGGAAGTGTGAGTGAGGATTCTATTTGACAATTAAAATAATCAACTAATTTACAGTATTAACGTACTTGGGATCTTATTATATTACTATGAAGAGCGAGGAAGGGCAAGAAGACCAGAGGTTGGTGGACAAAGCGTGGAAGGGGGTAGAATGAAAAGCTGTTCGACTTGAGCTGAGAGATGGAGGTATCGGAAAAAGAGGGCGGATGGCGTACGTGTGGGGGATGGAGAGAGAGCAGATGGAGGATTTGTAAGCAAGTAGTCAGAAGTTGGTTGGAGGCTGAAAGAAAGGTTGGTGGGCCGAAGAGCGGAGGAATGGAACAAGATAAACAAGATATAATTTGTGATGTTTTTCCCCTTTTTTCACTTTTTTACTCATTTGCAGCTGTGCGAATAAGGCAGTCGAAAGAATGGATAACTAGCCCCCTCGTGTGGTAAAGTTTATTTAAACGCTTTTGTAAAGTTAAGACTTTCCCTCTTCTATTTTTTGTGGTAATAGGACTGTAGATTTTTGGAATCTTTAAACAAAATAGGATTGGAGGGGATAATAATTAATTGATTGTATTTAATTGACTTTAATTGATAGAATAGGATAAATAAGTGGAATAGTTAAAATAGTTAAAATATTTAAAATATTCACTTTAAGACTTAATGTATTTGTTATAAGATAATTATAAATAGTACATATTGCTGCATATGGAGGAAAGAGAGAATATTATTGAGTTTAAAACGATATAATTCTGATTGGAAATTGATTGGATGTAAGATTGTTGATTGGATATTGAAGGATTATTGAATTCTGAACTTGGTGTACATGATTAAGCAAAAAGGGTTTGTAATTTAAGATTAACTGAAAATGGCAACAAAAAAAAAGACAACAACTTACTCTCAATCCCAACTGACATTAGAAAGAAGATCATCATTGGAGCAACTTCCACAAATGGGAGGGATTGGAGAAAGAATATTAGAAGAACTGATAAATTTTAAAAAAGAAATCAGGCAAGAATTGAAAGATACAAGAACTGAAATAAAAATGGACATTAAGAAAGAGATGGAAGGAATTAATAAAAGGATGGAGAAAATGAATAAGGAAATGAAGACAATACAGACAGAGGTTAAGCAAATCGAGGAAAGAATGTTAAGGGTGGAGAGCGAGAAGGCGGAGATAAAGGAAGTACTTAAAAGACAAGATAAAGAGTTGGAAATACAGGAACTGAGATACAGAGATGATGCCTGAAGATCAGGGGTCTGCAAGCGGGTTCTGGGGAAAATATTTATGATTGTCTAATTCCAGAACTGGCATCTTATATTGGGATTTCTGAGAAACATATGGAACAAGAAATAGACAAAATGTTCGAATTAGTTCGAAAGTCAGAGAAAAAATCTACCAAGAGATGTTCTAATTTGTTTTACTAGAACAACGATGAAGGAGAGGATACTGCAAAGAAATTATGAAGAAAAATTTATCGTGGAAGGGACAGAATTGAAAATTTTTAAAGACATACCGTTTCAGTTACTGAAAAAAAGACAGGAATATAAGAATTTGACAACCCAACTACAGAAGAATAATATTAGATATAAATGGGAATGACCTGAAGGATTATCATTTATTTGGAACTTTAAAAGATACAAATGTAATACACCAGAACAAGCTAATGAAGTAATAGAAGAAATAAGAGAGTATAAAAAAGGGAAAGAGAGGGACAAGGGAAGAAAATCAGTGGAAAAAGGCCGGACATAGAGGAACAAGAAGAACAAGAAGAAGAGCCCAAACGAGAACAGCAGAGTTTAGAGGCAGCTGATAAAATAAAAGAGGAAGAAGATTGAAAAAATGGCCTTAAAATGTATTTCCTGGAATGTAAAAGGTCTTAATTCTAATTACAAGATGAGACAAGTTTTTTATTATCTTGAAAGAGTGAAAGCGGATGTAATTTGCTTACAAGAGACTAGAATCAAAGATAGAGATATCAAATATTTGAAAAATCGAAACTGGGGAAATACTATATATCAGCATATGAAAAGAAAAAAAGAGGAGTAGTAATGTATGTGAATGCAAAATACCCAACAAAGGAAGTGTTTTCAGATAAAGGATATTATCTAAGGGGTGGAAATTCAGCTTCCAGGAAAAACACTTTTATTAGTGGAGATATACTCTCCTCTAGATAATAAAAGTAAATTTTATGTTAAAATTGGAGAAGAAATACATAATTACGTGACAGACAAGAATCAGGAAAATATTATTCTTATGGGGGACATGAACTGTGTTTTGGATCCAGATAAAGATAGAACGGCAAATCCAAAGGTAAAAAAGAAACAAGGTAGATTACCAAAAACCTTTTTCAGATTAATGGAGGACTTGTCAATTATGGACATTTGGAGAAATAAACATAAAAAAGGTGGATTTATGTTCTATTCGGAAAGTCATAGAAGCATGTCTAGAATTGATATGTTCCTTGTTTCTAAAGTCTTACATTCGAAGGTTAAAGATTTTAGAAATACTTCCCAGGATTTGGTCAGATCATAATCCTATTCAATTAAAATTAAATATTAGAAGGAATAGTAAATATATAAATTGGCGAATTAATATTTTCTGCTTAGGAATAAAGATTATCTTCAAAAGGCAAAAGAAGAATTGAGAAGTTATTTCCGGGAAAAGGGTAAGGATGGAATGGTGGCAAAGACGATTTGGGATGCGGGGAAAGCCGTTATGAGAGGATTAATGATTAAGTGGAATACGAAGTGGAGGAGGAAAGAGAGGAGAAAATAAGAAATTTGGAAGCAAGAATTAAAGGAAAAGAAGATAGTTAAGGAGAGATCCTGGAAATAATAAAAAAAGAAAGGAACATAAAGCATTACAAATGGAATTGCAAGCAGAAAATCTAGTTGAGATGGAGAGGAAATTAAGAATACTTAACAAAGGTACTTTGAAAATGCCGATAAACCTGGAAGGTGGTTGGCTTACAATTTAAGGGAAAAAAGAAGAGAAAGAAATTTAATTTTACAAGTGAAGAAAAATAACAAAGATTTATCGGATCAGACAACAATAATAAGTGTTTTTAGAAAATATTACAAAGAGTTATATCAAAAAAGGATGAGGAGTAATATGAAGAAGAAGATAGAAGATTATCTTGATAATCAGGATCTGATAAGGTTGACAGAAGATCAAAGGCTCAATTTAAATGCGAACATATCCTGCATGGAAGTAATAAATGCGATAAAGAAAATTAAGATCGGGAAAGCTCCTGGTCCGGATGGTTTCACTGGTTTATACTACAAGGAACTTCAAGAAAAATTAAGAGAACCACTGAGGAAGATGTTTAACGAAATCACGAAGAATGGTAAGCCAGATTCATGGAATGATACAAATATAACATTGATATTAAAGGAAGGGAAAGTTCTGTCAGACCCAAGCAGTTACAGACCAATTTCATTATTAAACATAGACTACAAAATTTTTACAAATATACTTGCAGATAGATTGAAAAGTATACTACAAGCTACGATTCACGAAGATCAGAGTGGATTTCTGCCAAAAAGACATATTAGAGATAACATACGAATGGTAATTAATATGTTAGAATATTATGAAAAGTATAATGAGAAAAGATGCATGATGATCTTTGTACGCCGAAAAGGCTTTTGATAATGTAGATCACGAATTTTTATTGGAGTTATTAAATAGATTGAATTGTGGAGAAAAATTCGTAAATTGGATAAGGCAGATATATCAGAACTGTAAGGCTCAATTGTTGATAAATGGGGATAAGTGGATCCAATAGTAATTACTAAAAGGGAAATCATCAAGGTTGCCCCCTTTCCCCATTGTTATTTATAATTGTGTTGGAAGTTCTTTTTGAGAATAAGATTGGATAAGACAATAAAAGGAACCAAAATAAAGGAAGATGAATATAAACTAAAGGCATATGCATACGATTTAGTTATTTTTCTTGAAGATCCCGAAGGGAAGTGTCCAATTTCTTGGAGAGCTGCGATGAATTTGGAGAGTTAGCCGGGTTTAGAATAAATAAGGAGAAAACGAAATTTTTGACCAAAAATATGCGAAGGGAAGAAATAGAGTTAATGGAAAGAAGAACTGGACTTAAAGAGGCAAAAAAGATTAATTATCTGGGAATAGTGATTTCTAAACAAAATAATACTTTATTTGAGAATAATTACAATACAAAATGGAGGGAGATTGAAGGACTTACAAAATTGGACAAAACTAAATCTTTCACTTATGGGTAGAATAGCTACTATTAAAATGATGGTTCTTCCTAAGATGAATTATCTATTTCAGAATTTACCTGTTATCACAAACTTTAGATATTTTCAGGAATGGAGGCAGGATTTGTCAAAATTCATTTGGGCCAGGGAAAAAATGAGAATTAGGTGGAAAACATTGATCGATAGGAAGGAAAAGAGGTGGTTGTGCTTACCAGATTTAAGACTTATTTTGTTGCAAATGGAATGACATGGATTAAGAATGGATTAATTAAAAAATGATAGAATTTTGAATTTAGAAGGAGCCGGTCTACGTTTTGGGTGGCATGGCTATCTTTGGTATGGTAAGACAAAAGTAGATAAAAATTTTTTGAATCATTATATAAGAAAGCTGTTATTTGGAATATGGAAAACTTGGAAAAGGAAAATATATTCAAGAATACCATTACGGTTTCTCCCCCAAAAAGCCCTGATGGGGAGATCAAAGGAACCATTTAAAAGATGGCTTACATATAGAGATTTGGTTATTACAGATTTAAAAGGTGGTCACCGAATTAAATCAAGAGAGGAATTAGCGGAAGAAGGATGGAACTGCCAATGGTTTTTGCATATACAATTAAAAGAAAGACTGAAAATGGATCTTAGATTAGTGGGGGTAAAACAAACTCCCAATTAAATAAATGGGGAAAAAAAAGTATTTGAGAAAAAAGAGCATTTAACATCACAATTTTACAAGTATCTATTGAATAGAGAATTGGAAACAGAGACAATTAAAGAAACAATGATGATTTGAGCACAAAACATTGGACACTCGAAGAATTGGATCATTGGACAAAAAGTTGGGTTAATACACAGAAATTTACACTAGCTCAAAATCTTAAAGAAAATCATTTAAAAATGCTTCATAGATGTTACCTAGACCCGGTGAAATTAGGCAATATATATAAACTAAAAAAAAAGACATGTTGGAAATGTTCCCAAGAGAATGGGACTTTCTATCATATGTGGTGGCAGTGTAGTAAAGCTAAAGGATATTGGAAGAGGGTATGCAGGATAATGACTGATATTTTACAAATAGAGCTGCCCATGATACCAGAAATTTTCTTATTAAATATGTTACATCAGTTAGATAAAGAATACAAAGGATGTGAAAGTATAATTTTGTATATGATAACAGCTGCTAGGATTGTATACGCGAGATACTGGAAAAGAGAGGAAACACCAACAGTGCAAGAGTGGTTACAAAAGGTTTTGGAATTTGTTATGTTAGAAGACCTCACTTGTAGTTTGAAAGATGATAAGCGAGAGAAAAAAGTTAAAGACTTGAGATCCATAAAAAAATTAATAGAGGAGAATTGGATTAAGATCTGTAATGAGGAAGATGATTGAAGGAAAGTGAAAATGTAACAGTTAATAGAAAAGATGTTCATGCTATACTATGATATAACAATTTAATAGGGCAAGTCTTAGAGATTATAGGTAGATAAGGAGATCACAATGAGATTGGTTGTATAAGGCTCAAAAAGGGGTGGGGGGGAAATTAAATTTGAGTTGGAGGTATTACAAGTAACAAGTTTTATAAGCATGTTTTTATAATTGTAAAATGTATTATAAGATAATTGTAAATATTTTGTTGTGATTATTAATGATTTTAATTAAAAAAATGGAAAAAAAACCCACAAAAATACACACAATTATTGGAAGTGAAGCACCCACAATCAAACCTCACAACTTACTATAGATAGAAATTGTAATAAAGTTTGAGGTAGAAATCAAAGAACCTTTACAAGCTCACTTTTTACAATTTTTCACATCCATAGTAATGATATTTACAACTGGTTGAATGAAACAAAAGCAATAAGGGCTTGTTTGCTGCTTATCTCCATATGTGACACTAAAAGGAAGTAGTAATTGCTTGTGTGCATGGAAGATAAGAGAAGCAACAAATGACCTGACTTCCTGCTCTTGCTTTTGGTGATTTTGTAGGTATGTGCTATACTGAAGGGAGATCGAAGATCAGGCACACACTTGGCCAGGGTTACCATTTGGTCTGTCAGACTGCCCATATACCCACACCAGGAAGAAGGTAGGATCATCCAGAAAAACTAATTGGCTGGAACACCTCCTAGAAATATTTGTAGAAAAGAGCAGGCAAGACCATGATCAATTCTTAATAGAATTTGACATCCATTTGATTTTCTTTTATTATTATTATTATTCTGTTTACTTTCTGGCCTTGCTTCCTTTCTCAGCTCTCTTCATAGGACATCCATTCTGCAGTTTCAGTAAGAATTTCAACAAGTAAGGCTGAGGCAAACATTTACTAGACACAGTTCCTATATGTACCGGTTTTATTAAAACATTTGTTACGTCCTCTAAGCCTACCAAAACAACTGAAGTGATACATAACAGATAAAAACATTATTTAAAAATAAATCAGACTAGTTTTCTTTTAAATATACGCACACATTTAAAACAATCCAAAATCTAATCCCCATTTAAGAGGCCAAAGATCAAATAAAACAGTGTGGCCTTGGATGTCCTCTGAAAACCATTTCGACTTCAGTTGACAAAAATTCCACAACTGAGGTTCTCCTACTTGAGAAAGCCGTGTCTCATGCACTCACTGTATTAGCTTCTTAGGATGTTGGGACACACAACAAGGCACTCACTGAAGAGCCCAAGTTCCTCTAGGTGGAAGTGGCCTTTCATATATCCTGGTGTGAAGCTATTTAGGGCTTTGTGTGTTAAAATCAGCATCCGAATTGACCTTAGAAGCAAACTGAAAGCCAACACAGTTGAAATAAGAGTGGCAGTATTTGATCTCTGAATTGCATACCACATTTGTCACTGGTTATAACTTGTAAACACTTTTGAAGGGCAGCACCAAGTAGAGTGCATGATAGTAGTTTAGTGGGAGCTAATTAAGGCATGAAGTGCAATGGCCAAATCAGCCTTTTCTTGAAAGGACTACAACTGGCACACGAACAGAAGCTAGACAAATGTAATCTGGCCACATCATCCACAGAGTCTTTCAGGAGCAATAATCAGTCCAAGAGCACCTCCACATTGCAAATCTGGTTTTTCAGAGGGAGTGCAACCAAATCCAGACACAGTTGTAATCCCAATTTTGTGTTAGCTCTTCTGCTGACCAACATCTGTCTTGTCTAGGTTAATCCTCAATTTGTTTACCCCCATTTAGTCCTTCATTGCCTCTAGACAATGACTTGGACTCCCACAGTTGCAAGAGAGACAGAACTGGATATGCCCATGGCATCGTCCCACCAGGGACCAAACTAGACATCACATATAACACATCTATGCATTTACCAGGCATTCTGGAGAAGAAGTAATGGCATCCATCACCTAAGCAGACCTGCGAAGAAGCTCTAAAAATGTGAAAGAGGGAAGGAGATTTCACCATTTCTTTCATCTTAGCCCTAGTACCAAAACCTTCCACTGTGGAAAAACTGTAGGCTGGCTTTCCAACCAGTATGATTTCTCTCTTCTCTTTTCATCTTTTAAATCTGAAAGCTTGAAGAATATTTATATTAAAATCACTTTAAACATATGTATATTTAAAGATGTGTGTGCATGCTCAACCTCCTCTCAAAAACAATCAATCAAACAAACGAACGAACAAAAACAACCTTCCAATAAAAAGTTCCTGTAAAGGGAGGCACTGGACAAATCTGGTTGGAGCCAGCCAATTACAGTTCAGGGAATGTGGTGAAGAGGGGCTTAGAAGAGATTAAAGATATAAAACTGAGGCTTGTCTCTGATGGAAGGCACATAGGGGAAATATGGAATAGACATAGTGAAAAGATTGCAGAGAAATGAAGAAAGATGGCACAGAGATAGGAAAAAGCTGTAATGGAATCAGCCGGAGGAAGAACTGAATAGAATTCTGGAAAGCTGTGAATTATTAAATAATCATAGAATCATAGAAATGTAGAGTTGGAAGAGATCACACGGACCATCCAGTCCAACCCCTTGCTATGCAGGAACACCCTCAAAGCACTCCCAACAGATGGCCATCTAGCCTCTGCTTAAAAACCTCCAAGGAAAAAGACTCCACTACACTCCGAGGTAGCATGTTCCACTGCCGGACAGCCCTGACCGTCAGGAAGTTCAGGTGGAATCTCCTTTCCTGCAGCTTGAATCCATTGCTCCTTGTCTTGGTCTCTGGAGCAGCAGAAAACAAGCCCTCTCCTTCCTCTACATGGTATCCCTTCAAATATTTAAACATGGCTATCATGTCCCCTCTTAACCTTCTCTTCTGCAGACTAAACATACCCAGCTCTCTAAGTCTATCCTCATAGGGCATGGCTTCCAGGCCCCTCACCATTTTGGTCACCCTCCTCTGGACTTGCTCCAGCTTGACCATGTCCTTCTTGAATTGGGGTGCCCAGAACTGGACACAGTATTCAAGATGAGGTCTAACCAAAGCAGAGTAGAGTGGTACCAGTACCTCCCTTGATCTAGACACCATACTCCTGTTGATGCAGCCGAGAATTGCATTGGCTTTCTTGGCTGCCACATCACATTGCTGACTCATGTTCAGCTTGTGGTCTATGAAGACTCCTAGATCCCTTTCACATGTACTGCTATCCAGCCACGTGTCCCCCATCCTATAATTCTGTATTCCATTTTTTCTGCCTAAGTGTAGGACCTTACACTTCTCTCTGCTGAATTTCATTTTGTTAGTCTTGGCCCAGCTCTCCAATCTATCCAGGTCATTTTGAATTTTGATCCTGTCCTCTGGCGTATTGGCAACCCCTCCCAATTTGGTGTCATCTGCAGATTTGACGAGCATGCCCTCTACTCCTTCATCCAAGTCGTTGATAAAAGTATTGAACAGCACTGGGCCCAGGACAGAACCCTGTGGCACCCCGCTAGTCACTTCTCTCCAGGATGAAAAGCAGCCATTTGTGATCACTCTTTGGGTTCGGTCGGTCAACCAATTACAAATCCAACTAACAGTAGCCCTGTCCAGCCTGCATTTTACTTGTTTCTTTGCAAGAATGTCATGGGGTATTTGTCAAAGGCCTTACTGAAATCGAGATATGCTACATCCACAGCATTCCCTTCCTCTATCAAGCTAGTAACTCTATCATAAAAAGAGATAAGATTAGTCTGGCATGACTTATTTTTGAGAAATCCATGTTGACTTCTCATGATTACCACCTTGCTTTCTAAGTGATTAGCAACTAGACTGCTTAATGATCTGCTCCAGGATCTTTCCGGGTACTGATGTCAGGCTGACTGGGTGATAATTATTTGGGTCCTCTTTTTTTCCCTTCTTGAAGATGGGGACAACATTTGCTCTCTTCCAGTCTGCTGGAACTTCACCTGTCCTCCAAGATTTCTCAAAGATTATAGCAAGCAGTTCCGAAATGACCACTGCCAGCTCTTTTAATATCCTGGGATGCAATTCATCTGGCCCTGGAGACTTGAATTCATCAGTGTGGTCAGGTATTCTTGTACCACCTCTCTACCTATTACGTGCCTCATTTCCCCTGCTTCCTCATCTGCTCCCCAACCGCCAGGTTGAGTGCTTGTATCCTTTTGGGAAAAAACTGAGGCAAAGAAGGTGTTAAGTAATTCTGCCTTTTCTCTTCCCCCTGTGAGTAATTCACCATCTTCTCTGAGCAGCGACCCTATCGTCTCCTTCTTTTTCCTTTCGAGGGTTAATGTTTGATCTCTTTGTGTATTAATAAACTTCTACTTGTTTATACCTTTTCTTACAACTGCCTGTTCCTGTTAGGTTTTGATGGAGAGTCTTTCCACCCCTTACCATAGGGATCCCACAGAATACCACATCCATTGGTCCATGCAGGGATCACCTTGAAGCCCAAATACCCAGAGGGAAGGCTGGCAAGATGAGTGACAGGAGCCCAAGAGTTTTGAACCGTGGGGCTAGCCTGAAGAGGAGGAGATCTATCACACTCCCATTCCTTCCAATAAAAGATTATAGGTCATATTAATCATAGTACTTCATAAGAGATTGAGACCATTCCTAAAAGCCTGGCAATGCATATGCAAGTATTATATAAAGGCAAGAAAGAAAATTTATAAGAGCTCCATGAGGTACCCATGTCACTGTTCCTAACGAACATGACACTTATTTCAGAGAACCTGAATGAATGTCTGACCAGAGTCCTGTGTGAAAGTAGAGGCATAGCAATAACAAAGGCCTCAATAAGCACATTCAAAGCAGCAAAGGAGCTCAATGTGAAAGCTGGAGATAAGAGATGCATATTCTGATTCAATAAGAGCTAGCTAGCTCTGAGTCAGTGAGCCTCAGAATTTCTTTCATGCAGCTGAATGTACATTTTGATAATGGGATATTAGTCATTTTGAGATACTGTTCCCTGATATACAGTTGTACAATCTATACAACACATCTAAAATGAATTGTGAACATTCACATCTAAAACACAACTTCTACATGTTCATAGAAAGAAGGAGGAGGAGGAGGGATAATAGGCTTCATTAATGAAACTTTAAGCCACATTATCAATGTTCTGGAAAATAAATTTAAGAAATGAAGTCATTACTATACACGTCCAATAACATTTGGTTATGTGATAGCATCACTAAAGAGAGCTGTGGCAATTCAAGGAAGTGTGCACGCTAGAGTAATAAGTGTAGCCTTGGATGTCCCCTAAAATCTGAATATCATTTTGGCTGGGAATTTGTGGGTACAGAAGGTGCAGGTTTTGTTGTCAAGAAATCTCAACAATGTCCTATCAGATCCGGGTTTCCCCTGGATCAGACTGAGTTGAGCAAGCAGGAATGGTGGCAGTTTAACTTTCCAGTGTTGGTCTTGATTTTACCTCACTTACCTTAACCTACTCTTGATACCACATCTGCCATTTCTCACTGTATGATAGCTGTAAAAAGGCAAGACAAGTTATAATACACTCCCTCAGCCTCATAAATATACACTCAGATGCCTTCTGGTTGCATGGCGCGTGCAAGTGGTAGCTCGGAGCGAAGCTGTGCAATGGCGCGGCTCCGAGCTGCCACCCACTGGATTCCAGCCACTCTTTTTTTACCATGTGAAGCGGCTAGACACCCCTCCAGTAAAAGGTGTGTGGAAGAGGTCCGAAGAGGACCCCGAAACTGGTGGCTGGCTCTACCCAGCTGGGGGAGCAGAATGCACTGGGGGGTTGAAGGACCACGATGGAACCAGCGGGATCATCGTGAAAGTGGCACAAGTGCCGCCATTGACTTTTAAACAAGAAACTACTTAAAAACAGCAAGTAAGAAAACAAGTAATCTGATCTGGTCTTCGATCTCGATAATATCACATCTGAAATTGACTTGCAATGATGCGTAGGAGTGGAGGAATGGAAGGACCCAGAGGAGATGTGAGTGCGTTATGGTTGAGAGTTCGCTTTAAAGGGGCAGCTGATTTCCAAGAGACTGTTAAGAGGCTTTTCTACTTTTCTGCTGAGGATTGAAGTTTTTAATGGTTAAATGATTTCTGACCTGCAATTTGAGACACAGATTTACAGTTTGACAATGCTAAATAATTAAATGAACGGAACTGGACTGAGGATTAAAATTGGATTTTACAAGATCTAATAAACTCCATTTGGACATTGAACTTTCTTTATTTCTACACTTTACTATTCTGGTCGACCTGAGAGGATTGGTATTTTGGTTTTTTGTCTCTGGATTTCTGACTTTAGAAGACTACTTTGGGAGGCAACAGCGACTAAGTAGTGCTTTTTTTTTTTTTTTTAGCTCCTTCTGGTTGAGACTTGTTTCCTATCTTTTCTCTCAGTCTGGATTGTTGAGACTGGTGAGCCTGTGCTGGAAGGTCACTTAAGCAAAACATCCTCACTCCCATGGACTTTAAGCGGCTATTGAGAATACAGAAGAATCTTCAAATAGTAATGTTCCAGACGGGAGGGGGGAATGTGAGGTGGATTAAGGCACAGGGCTCTGAATTAGACAAAGTGGTTGTGTACTTTGACAATGCTAGAATGAACTTAAACAATTAAGCTTACATATTTGACTGATATATTGGCATTAATACAAGCATTTTTGATATTGTTAAAGGGACGGTGGGGCTTGAACAGGACATAAGTATAGAAATGGGAAACAAGACATCTTTAACAGAATGAAATCCAGGTAAAGAAGATGAGTGACTGTTGCAGTAATGACAGCTCAGATTGCCAGATATACATTAACAGTACTTTATTTTGAGAGTTTATGTTGTAAATGATGGAGGACTTAAAAAGTAAAAGAGAAGATATCAGAAGATCTAAAAGAAGCAAGAAAAGAAATCAGAATAGATTGAAATCAGATGATTAGTGGAAAGCAGAATCGCCAATTGAAATGGGTGATAGCTGGGAACTGGCAATTGAAAATGACTGAATTTTGATTGTGGAAATGACAGTGGGATAACAGCAACACAACATGATGAGAGAGGGAAATGCATGTTCAAACAATTGAGATAAACATTGTATTGTGATACATAAATGTAATAAGTGGAATGAGTTTTGAGAAATGAAGACTAGATCTGAGTGGAAGATCAGAAATATTTCATGTAAAATTACAGGTCAAAAATGTTCTTTTTTAATTTGTGAAACGTAATAAAATTATAAATAAATAAATAAGTAAATATACCCTCAGATGTATGCAGCAGTCCTTTGCTTTCTGATTATTTCTGAACTGGTGTAAGAATATCTGCACCATTCATTTTTTAAAATTTATTTTTTTAATTAGAATGTTTAAAATGTAAAGAGTAAGAAAGGAAGAATGCAAGAAAAAGATGAAAAGAAAGGCAGGAGAATAGTCTATGAATGTTGGCTGGTCATTGACAGTAGTTAACAGAAGTTCACCATGCCCACTATCATCGTGGTGGACTACACTGGTGTAATTATGTTGATGTAGGTGGTGGTGGCAGGAGGGAAAGATGCAGACACATAAGCTGCCAAGGATGTATGGCATTGGAAAAACAGGCTGCTTGGGACAATTTTGTGTGTTTTTCCTCATTACCTCTATGCACCCAGAGAAAAGGACAACCACTAGCATAGTGAATTAACAGTCCTGGTGGCGCAGTGGTTAAACGCCAGTACTGCAACCACAAAGTTGTAAGTTTGATCCTGCCAGGCTCCAAGGTTGACTCAGCCTTCCATCCTTTCGCAAGTCGGTAAAATGAGTACCCAGCTTGTTGGGGGCAATTAGCTAAAATGCATTGTAAACCGCTTAGATAACACTAGTTGATAGGCGGTATAGAAATAAATGCAATTGCTATATATAACAGGATGTCAGACAAAATCTCTGAAAGGGTATTTTCGTTATGAGACTGCAAGTTGACTCTGACTCATGGTAAACCTCTCAAACAGTTTTTTTAGCAAGATTTATTCACAGGAGGGTTACCATTGTTGCCTTCTAAGGCTGAAAGACTGTGATGTGCTCAAGATCACCTGATAGCTTTTCACACCTAAGTGAGGATTCAAACCCAAATCTTCCAGAGTCATGGTCCAGCAACCAAACCTCTAACTAGGCTGGGTCTCAAAAAGTTCTTTTCTTTGGGTGTATGCAAAGCAGCTACACATGCAGAATCTAGGCACATTGATTTATCAGTTAATTTTCAAATAGTACAAAAATGTGTTTGTATGTGCATGCATAGATGCATGTGAGAGATGCTGTCATTTTTCCTAGACATGTAGAGATCTGTGAAGGGGGTGGGCATGTGTAGCTGTGTAGAAATGCTCAGTGTAAAAGGGAACGGTGTAATTGAGAATTAGTGTAGGCTGATGTGTTAAAGACCAAATGGTCAGGATTGTTTATTAGTGGGGGCAATAAATAACAGTTGGCCAGCTTAGGTAAATAGCGTTTGGTTTTGTGCTTAGATGATAGCAATCACAGGGCGATTTACAAGTATTAGATTGAAGAATGCAAGGAGGGCATTTGAAATTAAATTATCAAAGACCAGGAAAGAATTTCTAAAGATCATAGTAACTGTAGACAGAAGTTACTTTAACCAAAGAAAATCCTTCTTGGCAATTACAGGAAGTAGGAAGAACCTGGAAGAACTACCAATGAGCATCGGGAAAAGATGCTGATGGATTAATGTGTTTTGCTATATAACATAGCCACTGAAGCAAGGTTTTAACTCCAGCAATGTTTGTGTTACTGACCTGTTGTGTTTCCAATAAACAACATGGAAATCATTTGTGTGTTTTCTTGAGCAACAGAGAGTAGCAGGACTTGACAGATGCATGTTGGGGCTTTACGCTATCTAATGATTTCTAGAAGGCAGCATATTTTATTTTGCTTTATCTGTGTGAATTAGGTGTCTTTAACAGTTGCTAAAACAGTTTACCCTTTAACTGAGTTCATTACTGTGATTATCTTATTCATGTTGAGGATACCATACTTGAATTTCCTTTGATATCTTCAGAAACACTTTGCAGATTTCAATAATACTTAAAATCCACAGGGTTCTGGAAGGATTAATTGGCTAATCATCAATTTAAAGCTATAATTTAATGAAATAGCTAGGGCTCACAGTCAACGCATAATAAAATGGCCACAGGAGCAGGAGTCAAGGTCAAAGAAAAATTCATTGGATACTACAGCAATGAATGAATCTACACTTTTTTTTATTTATTTGTTTCTCATTTTCCTCATTTTATGTTCCTGCATCATTTTGTGAGATTTTTTTTTTAAAAAGAAATGTATAAAAAGTCATGTATTTTGTGGGCCTGTCCCCTAACATACATATTTTTGTGGTAGTAACTGGTCTCTATGCAGACTGCTTTGTGTTGTGTTACAATATGCAAGCAAACAAAGCAAAGTGGGATTCACTTCAACTTTCCAAAACATCTAAGCAGCAATATTTGTGGTGATTGAATCAAGATCACCTTCCACCAGAGTTTTCAGCAGCAATTGAAAAAAAAGTACAGCAGAACCAGAGAAGGAGGAACTTATAGTGTATGGATCTTGTCATTCCTTTCAGTGCTATTTTTTTTTTAAGTCAGCAAGCTGTGCCTGCTTTTATTCTTGTTTCTGGTTCACTCAGGAAGCTGAGGTGCTGTTATATCCTGCTGAAGTTTCTGCTTGGACTGGAGAGTGAGTTCTGTGTGTTTCTCATTCCCAGAAGGTAGTGTGCTGCCACATAGCCTCCTAAGAAGGGGGAACACCAACAGTCAGTGATTTAACTTTTGGTTTGAATTCATTGGCTGGTGGAGCTGAGGGCCTGATCAGAGCTGCCTAGATGGACATTCTTTCCTTTGGTCAGGTACTAGAGTATGGATTCTCCATCGTTTCCCTGCTCCCAATCAGTTCATCACTGGATGTTGGCAAGGCAGCATTAAAGAAGGGCAGCAAGAAGAATGAAGGTGAAGCACCCAAGTGAGAAGCAGCAAGGTGAGTGGTGACTTTGGCCATTTCCACACTAGCCTGTTATAGTGTTGTCATTCCACTTTCAACATCCTATGCAAACTTGGGGTTTGCAGTTTAGGAAGGGGCCTTCCCTCAACTGCAGACCCCAGGATTTCATAGGATGTCAAAAGTGGAATAACAGCACTATAACAGACTAATGCAGAAATGGCCTAAGAGGCAGCATGCTTGCTGATATCACTGCCAAAAGGCCTTTTAAGGGCTATTAGAGCAATTGTCAGTCCAAGAGGTGAGGTGCTTGTTGGGGCTTTATGCCACCTTGGGTGGCTTTTCACTGGCTTCAGGGCATTCTCCAAGATCCCTCCACTAGTGAGGTTACCATCACAGCCTCTTCCTTTCTTCTTCTGGGTGGGGGTACATTTTTTTCACATGCTCCCTTGGGCATGCCTGGGCACCAGCAACAGCAGAGTATGACCACACACTCTCTTTCTTTCCCTGGTGGGATGCATTTTCATGTGCTACCCTGGGCATGCCAGAGTATCACCTCAAGTGGAGCACCACTGCATCCTTCTCTTCTTGCTAGTTGTGGTTTAAATTCCTGGGTGGGTGTACTTTTTCTCCTGCCCCCAGGCAATTTTTTTATAGTCAACTGTTCCTCCTTCCTGGCGGATGGAGCCATTCTGCACACAGGTCTCTGGGTGGCTATTGCACACCCATGTTCTCCATTTCTTTAGTCCCTACCTGACCTGAGCTAACCAGCAGGCAGCTACAACTCATATCTGGGGTACTTTGCTTTGTTTTAGGTATCATGCCTCCCAAGAAAGCCAAGTATTCTGCTCAGGACACATGTTCTGGGACAAGAGGTCACGCAGGAAAGACAAGGAAGTCCTGATCAGAGCTTGTCCCAGGAGCAGTGCACAGCAAAGCACCCAGCGAAGGTAGTACAGCCTTCATCTCAATGACTTTGGTGGTCCCCAACAGCAAGGCAATATGAGAGCACATATCACAGACAAAAGAGCAGTTGGAATCAAGGATGGTGGGAACGGTGTCTATACCTGAGAGCAAAGCTGGAAGCATGAAAGAGCTGAGGCAGGAGTGGCAGTAGGGTGTCAGGCTGCATGGAAGGCAGAGACAGCAATAACCCTCAAGCAGCAGCAGCAGTCCTAGTTCCTCTCATACAAATGGGGAGTCTTTGTGGGACAGTAGGAGTGGGTGAAACAAAAAGTGGAAAAAACATGCTGAGAAGGAGGAATCAGACAACGAAGGAACTTCAAGTGAGTTGGAAGACCAGGGAGAGGACTGGAAGAATTACTGGAGTGCTGCTGTGCATGTCCCTGGGCTACCGGAATGGGCCACCAGGAGATGGAAACAAGAGGGTCTAGAATGTAGGAGGGGGTCAGGGTGGCTTGGGAGACAGTTACGGAAGAAGGATCAGGCTCTCTGCCAGACATATTTAGGGACCACAAAGACCCACTAGGCAGCCATCTGGATAGAAGGACCAGGGGAAAAATCCTTAATGGATACTATGCTGATATTTCTTCACTCTCAAACTGGAAGAGGAGGAAGGGTGCATGCCCAGATCCAGCAAGAAAAGTAGGGAAGAATGGAAAGGTACAGAAGTTGAACAGGCATTCAACAATTGGTTAGCAGGCTACACTGTATTCATGGGAGTGGTGCAAATGGTGTACTTAATGGGTACCTGTTTAATCATCTTGCCAACTTGATTAAGGCATGTATCTTGGCAGGCGACTTACGGCAAGCAACCATGATATTGCATTTAGGAAGAGGGTCTGTCAGAGTGAGCATGCTCACTGGGACCTTATTAATGCTAAGCTGTGGCTTGTTCTAGTAGTAGGTTTTGGAGCGTATTTTTGTGGGCACTGGCATGCCCCGAGTTAGCTGGAGGACTGGCTACAAGGAAATATTATCTGGGATCTGACTTTTTTTGCAACCGTTCCCAATTATTGTAGCAGTTTTAACATGGCCCAATCCGTTTAGAAACAAAAAGGGTTTTAGGCTTTTGACAATGTCCAGTGGGATTTTATGTCTGAAATACTCTCAGGAATGAACTGCGGACAAAACTTCTTGAATTGGATTTGAGAGATTAATAAAGATCAATCTGCCGAACTTATTATCAATGGTGAAACAACAAAACCCTTCAAAATACAAAAAAGAACTCAACAAGGTTGCCCTAAACTCCCCTCTGTTATTCATAATGATCCTTGAAGTTCTGGCATCTGAAATTAGAAATGACCCACAAATAAAAGGAATGAGGATAAAAGACCAAGAATACAAGCTTAAAACCTACGCAGAAGATTTGCTGATTTTCTTAGAAGATCCGAAATATAGCATTAAGACCTTGATCCAGAAATTGACCAAATTTGGAGAAGTCGCCGGGTTTAAGATTAACAAAGAAAAAAACAAAATGCTTACTAAAAACACATCAGAGATAATGAAACCTCAGATTTACTTAAACTTCTGGCTTTCACTTAGATAAGAAAATAAAAAACTTGGGTATAGGGATTATTAAGAAAAGTAATGAACTTTTTGAAAACAATTATAAGAAAGTCTGGACTGAGATTAAAAAGGACTTACAAAATTGGTCCAAACTAAATTTATCTCTATTAGGAAGAATTGCCACCATTAAAATGAACACACTTCCCAAATTAAATTATCTTTTTCAAAATATTCCAAATATCCATAATGATAAAGTTTTTAATGAATGCCAAAAAGATCTATCAAATTTCATCTGGAAGGGAAAGAAACCCAGGATTAAATGGAAATTGCTAACTGATAAAAAAGAAATAGGAGGCTGTGGACTGCCCAACCTGAAAACATATTACCATGCACTTACTTGGGTTGTCGATTGGATTACCTTACAAAATGAAAGAAATTTAAGGCTTGAAGGCTCAAATATAAGGTTTGGGTGGCACGTCTACCTCTGGTACGGTAAAGCCAAGATTGACAGAGACTTCCTTAACCATTATGTAAGAAGATCTTTATTAAATATATAGACAAAATTTAAAAACAAGATTGATAAAAGAATTCCACAATGGGTGTCACCTCATGAAGCCTTCTTTAGTAGGTGGAAATCCCAGCATGAAAAATGGATCCATTATAAAGACATTTTAATTGAGGGAGAAAATTTCAAACTAAAATCATGAGAGTCACTAGAAGAAGATGGATTTTCTTGCCAATGGTTTTTATATTTGCAGATAAAAGAACGATACAAGATGGACTTTAAATTAGAAGGGTTCCAAATCATTTGCGACAAAAATGAATTTGAATTTGCAGAATTTGAAAAACCTATACATTCGACCTCACAGATTAACAAATTCATTTTCGATCGAGAATTAGAAACAGAGACCATTAAAGATGTGATGATAAAATGGACCCAGAACATTGAAAAAGAAATCCAACTGGAAGATTGGAACAAGAGTTGGCACAGAACCCAAAAATTTACATTGTCTCAAGACTTGAAGGAAACTTATCTGAAAATGTTCTACAGATGGTACCTAAATCCTTCAAAGCTATAGAAGATATATAAGACTCCAAATAATAAATGTTGGAAATGCCAAGAGGTAGAGGGAGCCTTCTTAAACATGTGGTGGACTTGTCCATGTGCCAAGACTTAATGGTAAAGCATACATAAAATATATCTGAAATCCTGAACACTAACATTCCATTCCTACAAGAACTTTTCTTACTGAACATGTTGTCAGAAAAAGAACAAACTTTGATAAAGAGATACTGGCGCATTATTCTGTACATGATAACTTCAGCAAGAATAATATATGCAAAGTATTGGAAGACAGATAAAATACCAGAAATAGAGGAATGGATTATAATATTACTGGAAATGAGAAACTGTGATATTTTAACTCAATTACTAAAAGAGAAATTTAAAGACGAATGGGAGACTGAATGGTCTCCAGTACAATTATATTTACAAGGGAGTAACGGGTAGCATATATATATATTCTTAATATACAATCTCTAGAACTAGGATGATTAAGGGGAATGTAATAGTGTAGTAATGAATGTCAAATGATTTAATTTATGCCTGCCGCACTATTTGTACATTGCAATATGTTATGTAGAGTGTAATTGAGTAGATTGAATAAACAAAATAGCGGGACTTGAAATCAATACATACTGACAGAAAACAAGGGGGAAAAAAGAAGAAGAGGAAAAAGAAAAAAACAACAGGAATAACAACAACAACAATTATGTAATACTAGGGTTATAAAGGCATCATGTTTTATTTAAATGCTTTGATATAAATTTATCAAAAGAAAGTTTTCGGAAGTATAAGTTATTAGGTTAAATATAAGTAGAGAGTAGATGAGATAACAATAGATTATATCGCAACTTATGATGTTTAGACTACTTTGGGAAAATATTTCTTTCTTTTTTTACTGCTCTTGTAATAATGTATATGTTATTTCTCCAGTTACGTCTTTTTATGTATTTATTTATATATGTGACAATTATAATTACTCTGTTTATACTACTTGAACTTTAATTAAAAAAAGAGGAAAAAAAGGGGGTTTTGTGGGCAGAAGGGGAGCAACCAGGCCACTGCTAGTGTCATTAACAGGTCAGTCATCTTGCTCAGTGAGGGTTATGAGGTTGGTGAAGAAGCTGGTATTACTTTGCCTGTCTGCTAATGTCACATTGCCAGCCTGTTTTGTTCTAGGACTTGATAAATGGTATCACAGACTCTTTGCCTTGCTTCTAGGAAAGCAGGTTGAGATTCTTGGCACCAGAGAAAGACCAGCAACCAGAGGCCTTCTCAGATGACCTGTGACAGTTTGGGAAACCAGCACAGTGCAGGGAGTATTGCACTTAGTGGCTCCTGAAACTTTGAGAGTAAATGGCAAAGTGGTGGGCAGGTTTCAGGCATTTTGCATGAGTCAAGGGTATCACACTGAGGGATTGACTTCCGAGAAGGAGCTCTTTCATTTTTTTAACACACCATAAGAATCCAAGCATGACATCGAGGTCCATGTCTATTCTGCTGGCTGGCATCTCCTTTTTCTGCAAATTTCAAAGGTTCTGGGACCCTTGTGATTCCTTCCTGATCAGGAAGGCAGTAGCAGGATGGAAAAGGTTGGAGCCTAGGAAGGTTGATGCAAGGAGAGCCAATTCTTTCCAACTATTACAAAAGTTGGTCAGGCACCTTCCATCCATTTCTCATTCCCCCTATGAGGCAGTTCTGCTTAGGCCAGCTTTCATTACTACATTTTTGGAGGCCCTTAGAGTTAGCAAGCTTGTGACTGGCCCCAAGTATAACCAGTCAGATAGGGCATTATAAGTCGAGGACATTTCATTGGCCAGGTATTCAGTTAGCATTGAACTTTGATGCTCCAAGTGTGACTAGGCAGGTTGGGGTGCTGTGATTAGACTATGTGCCCCGGTCAGTGAGGGTCCTTGCCTAGTTCAAGTTTTGTTGAAGTTTCTGCATCAGTGGCTGATGGGGCTGGGCCCGCTGATTTCAGCCACGGCAGCAGAAGTACTGAAAGTTGTCAGAATTACTAAAAAGTATTTAAACAAATGTAAGTTGAGACAAATGGCATTTTGTCCACATCTGCTGCCCCCTGCCTTGCCATCTCACTGGAATTTTTCTGTCTTTAAGGGTATCCACTCCCAGAAATCAGTGCCTTCCTCTCTTCTACTTGTACATCCCCCTTTGCACGTAGTGATGCCCTTTAAAGATGTACAGAACATGAGGAAACTTCTTGAAGCAGCTCATTTAAGTCATTATGAAAAATCAGCAAATTGCCTGTTATTTACTATTGAATTATTTTTACTAACAGGGAAAGAGAAAAGGAAAAGCACTTATGGGATTTTCTACCTCAAGTGTCCCCTCCAACTGCTCTTCACTGCCTCTCAGACTGACTTGTGGTGGACACTGCCATTTGCTGTTCTGCCTCAGGCAACAAAATGTCTCCAGCCAGTCTTGCCAGTGCTGCAGCTTTCTATCTATTAGATTACTTTGACTTTTAAAGTAATTGGTCTCTGTGTGTATTGGTGGGTGGATTAATAATTGTGTGTGCTTCATTTGAAAGCAATGCCTTTCTACCAACCTGACTCTGATAAATATTGCATATTTGTCACCACAGGTAGTTTCAGTTCTTTCTGTGTAGAAAGGTCACTCTACCTTGCTTTCCCCTGTACTGTTAAACTGGGCATGTGGTGGTGGTGATGGCCGCACTATTGGAACACTATTTTATAAACAGCTGACTTATTATTCTGGCAAAGGCTTAGTCAGATCCATTCTTTCTAGGTTGCAACCACAAGGATGTTCACTGTTTTTCTCTGTCTAGATTTTCTTCACTGTACTACTTTGAGATTTGGGAAAGGGGTGAGGCAGCAGGCTTGATTTTACCTGCTAACAGGAACCACACTCATGTGCATGTTCTGACAGGATGTGACATTGGGTTGGGTGGCCAGTGATCCAAGTAGTGCCTCGCTCTGGAATGGCAGATGAAGTCTGCCTACTACTCAGACCATGGGCAACTGGTGACACTGAATAAAAAGTACAACATCTTAGGAAAAGAAAATGTGGATTAACCACACATTTCTCAGTGCTTGGTTTTGGGAAGTACCTTCTTTGGGTGGACAAACAGGGTGTTTAAGAGAGATGATAATAAAGGGGGTGTCAGAACCCTACCAATACACTTGGTGACTGAGGCAAAGAAGGAGATGCTGTTCACTTCTGCTCCATTTACTAATGCTAACTGAAATGTCAGTTGAAATGCTTTTCAACAATGCCTATGGTACAACATCCTTTGCAGTATTTGAGATCATCAGACTATGTTAGGAGCTAATGGGCAGGCCATGTGCCACTCAGTTGTCTCTTCCAGGTGTCTCACTCACTTTGTTGTAAAGAAGAGCCACTCTCAGAAGTGTTTTTCCTTAGTTCTCCAACTGACTCCAGAATATTCAACAAAAAACTAAAATCTACATGCAAAAACCCAAGAAAACATATCCAGTCAAATAAGCAAGAAGCAACAAGCTTGCTAAAGTATGAACAAACCTTCTACTTCAGCCTCAGCAGCCCCCAGGATTACAAGTAGATTAATCAACTACCGTTTTCTTCTTTCCTTCAGCTTTCCCCTTAAAAATCTATTTTTTAAAAAAGAAGAAGCTCGTTTTGATTTAAACTATGAGAGCCCAGCAAATCAACATATATGATTTTCTGTACGATCACAGAGCAGTAACTAATTGTATATTAAGCACCTCATGTATTCTCACACAAACTCAGTGAATTTGTTTGTTTTTGCTTCAGTTGACTCTGCTAAATGCCATAATTCCATACACATGTCCAAGCTGAAAACTCAATTACGATAAAAAAGAAGAAAAGTGCAGAAAATATGTACACAAAAATTCCCCTTGTATATAATGTCTTTGCAAGAAGTGATCTTTTCTCTGTTCATAGTGGGATGTTATAGTGTAATGTAAAGAATGTTTGCAAATTTTCTTGTGCTCTGTCAGGTAGAGCATTATTTTCACTCCAGCAATTAAAAAAAAAAAAAAGCACTTATTTTTGTTAGCAGCAGCAAACAAAGCATTTTCTTTTGTGTAAAAACCACATGGTAATATTTCTTTCTGTACAACTGTTGACCCTCATGCATAATAGTTTGCAGACTGTTAGTAAAACAAGTCCTAGAATCTGAAAAATTGTCAGAAATGTACAAGCTCTCTCATAATCTTGCCCAGCAGGGAGAAGACTTCTGAAATATTTTATTCTTGTATGTGAAAGTGGAATAGGTGAGGAGTTATTTGCTTGCCAACATAGTACATGAAAAAAAATGCATAGAAATACGGGCTGAACATTTTTGAAATTAACATTTATTTGTTCAGGGACAGAAGGGAGAACAACAGTCCTAAAGTACTGTACAATTAAAAGGCCATTTTCCTTGAACAGCTTTTGTAAAACAGAAATCTGAACACCAAGAGGTGGAAGATATTGGGCCTGGCACTGGTTAATACAGGCCATTTCCACACATCACTGTTGTAGTGTTATTATTCCACTTTCAACATCCTGTGGAAATCTGGGATTTGTTGTTTATTGAGGCCAAAGAGCTCTCTGGCTGAGGATTCTACAGGATGTTGAAAGAGGAGCAATAGCACTATAACAGTGTAGGGCGGAAACGGCCACAGTTATGGTGTTCCAAGTCAAAACTATCTTCAGTTTAATTACTAGTCCAGAGTGCTCTCCATGGTTATCCCCAAATGCCACTACCAGGTGACTTCTCTACTTATGTTCTTTTCCTTGGGCATCAAGAGTCATGAATGTTTAAATGCAGAAGGTTGAGGCCAGTAAATGTGATCTGACAAATTACTGGAACACTCACCTTGCCATGTAAGCAGAAGAGATCGCTGAGGATGGGAGAGTGACAGTGACAGCATTATATCATGTTACACATGCATGCATGGTCCAACAAACAGCCTGGTTAGGGATACAAAATAGGCCAGAGGGGCTCAGATGCCAGACTTAATTTCTGAGGTGTGAATCCATGACATTAACCAAACAAAGCAGGGGCAAAATCTTCCTTAGATATACCAAAGGTTCCTAATGATTTTCTTTGTTTTACCTTATTGTTATTGCAACTTCATTACCCAGTTAGTTTGAAGCACACAGAGAGCCAACACAGAGTGCCAACTGGGATATAAAAAAGACTCCAGGTTTTCTTGTACTTAATAAGAAAGGGCATCTCAATACATCAAGAGACCTCATTTAAAAATGGTCAACTGAAGGAGAGCGGAAATTAAAGGTTCTGGATATGGTAGAGAAAGAAAAAATAGCATTCTCTCTGAAAAATAAACCTATCCGGAATTTTGAAAGGGAATGGAAAGGTGTTTTGGACAGGATAAAGACATAAATGTATAAGAAATGTAAGAAAGAAACAAATGTAACCGATCTTTTCTTTGTAAATGGAAATGTAATTGCTCTTCTCTTAGGTAAATAGAAATACAGTAGACTCAACTGGAGAATATAAACCTGGAAGCAGGGGGTGGGGAGTGAGATACATCCACCATTGTTGTATATCCACTTCTTTTTTTAAGTAATTTAAATTCTTAATAAAAATATTTTTTTTAAAAAATAAAAATGGTCAACTGCTAGGAGATTTTTCACATTTATAGACTTTTTTCTTTAAAGCACTTGTTACAAAGGCAAGTTTTTCTCTACAAATGATTTTTATGCTACATGACCTTTCCCACCTTGGGATGGATGTATGGATGTGTGTGTGTGTGTGTGTATCGTAAGACAGGAAAATCACTGAAAAATGTTCTAAACCTCTTGTCGTTAAACCCATTGTGAGAAAACCAGAAAGTCATTCATTCTTCCACACAGGAATGAAATCATACATTTACATGCCTAGTGCTACTGCAGCCCTCTATTATGTCACCAAATGCTATCAGCCAGTTCCACATGACATTGCTGAAATGCAATATCTGCGGGTTGAAGTTGTTTCAGGGGCTGCAATTCTGCACAACAATGTTGCCCATCCAGTAGCTGGTCAATCCACAAGCCTCACTAGAATGCTGTATTTCAACTTTAGAAAAATTTCTGGTGTTGAAATATGGTGTTCTAGGATGTTTGAGGATGGGTCAGCTACTGGATGGCTATGACGTCGTGCAGAATCGGGCCCCTGAAACATCTACAACCTGTAGGTATCAAGTTTTAGTGATGCTGTGCAGAAATGGCCATAGTGTATATCCACAGTAGAAACTGTAGGTCGAATTAGGTGAAATGTGGGTCTGGAATAGGGATGGGAAGAATATTCAAAAATATTCAAAAAAAATGAATGAAAAACATATTTCTCAATTGCGAAGAAATCCTGATGAGAAGAATCCTGCACAGATGAGATTCCCACTGTGCAGAAATTACTGTTTTCTGTGCAAAAAATTCACCATGCAAAATAGAATAATTTCTGAACTGAGAATACTCTTTGAAAACTGTGCAGTTTTTGAACACTTTCTCAGAATGAGAAGAAATTGGCAAAATTTACTCAATACTTCCTTCAAGAAGAGAACTAGTCAAGAACTGCATCCCTTCTCACTCCACCCTATACATCAGTATCTGCCCAGGCTAAGAAAAGAAAAGAAAAGAAAAGAAAAGAAAAGAAAAGAAAAGAAAAGAAATCTATTAAAATAATTAATTATTGGTATAATTACCCACTAAAACTCTATAAAATCAATAATGTGCTCTTGAAGCTAAGCTGATAAAGATGTCTTAAAACAGGAGATTGGCAACACATGTGGCTAATTCACAACAAAGTAGTAATCATTGGAAAAAAACAAAATAAGTTGGATAATTAAATTTTTAAGTCAAAGGATACATTTTTAGAGGGGCACTATTGTTAATTTCCATATTTAAAAATGAAACTGAAATATTGCTGAATAAAAGATCTTATCACACTGTTTTTAAGTGCTGCAAGCATAGACATAGTGTAATAAAGGAAAACGTTTGAAGATGTTCCAATATAGAAGTGGACAAATTGAGTGTGGTCTACAGCACTATCAGAAAAACTAATATATAAAATTATATTAGCAAGGGGAGAAGTTAAAGAAGAAAATTATGAAGAAATTTGGAAACTCTTTATTATTCACACTACTTGTGCAAGCTCTGGCTTTAATCCTGAATATAATCCTTTTTAGAGGGGAGGCAGATCATTTTGTTAATAATCATATACAATCCAATTTTTAATACAATGAAAATGCATTAGAGGTACAGTCATAGACAGTGATATATATGTATTTGGCTTATTAATTTATTAATTGGAGGATGGGGTAAGAAAGTAAGATGAAGAAGGATGTGGATGTTATAAGTTAAGGAATATTTGCAAAAGAGATAAAGACCTAAATAAATAAATAAATAAATAAATATTGCATTCCTATTCCAGAAATTCAAGAGTTGTGCAACACAACGTATATATCACATTGCATTTCCCTTTAATCTATGAAGATGGTACCCCAACATTGGCTGAAGTTCAAAGGTGCTCTTTTTCAAAGCCTGTTTCATGCAGTTGTTCATTTATATAATTTTTTTTAAAAAAAAGTTTTGATGCGAACAAATACATTCCTACATGCGGAAGCACCATGCTTTTACAGGGAAGAACAGAACGTTCTCCAATTAATACAGCTGGTGAAAATGACATATCATGAGAATTTCACGTGAAAAAAAAATTAAGCAAATATAAAACTTTTCATGATTATCTTCATTACTTATGTTTTAGTCTGTTCCAGGATTTAGTCTGAACTTTAGAGGAACCACCCAGGAGGCTGAACACCATCCCTCAAATAGGTTCAGCTTCTTGGATAGCTTCTTAAAAATTAATGGACTTGGAGCCACCAGCTGCCCAGTCGTCAATTTTTGCTTAAGTACCAAGGATCATTTCCCTACCTCACAACCAGCCTTATAATTGGGCAGCATCTGCCTCAGACAGATGCTGACAGATGTGGGAAAAAGAGCATTTGTATGTTGCCAGAAGACAGGGAAGTTTATGCCAGGAAGTCTGCACTGTGATCCATAAGTTAGTCTGCTCCCGACAGGTACAATGGAAGATGTTGTCCTTCCTCCAATATGAAAGAAATATTCACCAACCAGTACTTTCTTTCAAGCAACAAAAGAGCTTGGAACAGTTCTGTCCCCCTGCCCCGCACATAAGCGCTGCTGCTACTTCCTTCTCTTTGGCTTAATTTAAGAGGGAAGTCCTTCCAATCAAGACTTACAAGGTAAGTGGAACAATATCATACCAAGATATAATTATACTACTTCTGCTGTATAATGCTGTTACAGAGGATGGATGAAATGAATAATAACACATTTTTTTTTTCATGACTGTAAATAAATCTTAGGAAAGGGGTAGAATTTTGGGCACTGCAAAACGTTCACAGAAAACCGTGGGCAGTTTCAGCTTTGTTCTCTTTCCTTCACTTCAGCCTGAGTCCACTGGATTTCAGAACTTTCATGTAACAAAATCAGTATTTTCCTTATATATTAGGGGAAAAAATGTGTGAAGACATGTCTCCCTGACTTTCTCTCTCTGTCTCAAATGTGCCATCAATGCATAAGTTGTTTTTTTTTTTTTTTTGCAGAATGACCCTTATCCATCTGAATGTGAGAGTCAAGTCAAGTGTCCATTGGAAGATGGAAGCTCACCTTCCTGAAAAAGTGCAAGAATGATAATTTTAAAAAGGCTTTAGTCTGTTTCTAAAGCATCATACACATGCATACATACACATACATTGTTTAGGAGAGCCATGTAAAAAGCAGCCATATAAAAAAATAAATCATGAAAAATTAAAGGAACAGAAGTCAACTGAACAACAGTACGTTTAAACTTTGTGGTAACCACCCTCTTCATCCAAAATATGCTTTGTTGAAGAAGGTCCAAAACCAGATTTCCTCTCAGAGATTACCTCACATTTCTATCTCACATACAATTTGGATGCAAATTTTGTTTGTGGACAGGCATGTTTGGTTCCCAAAGTTATTTTTCTGTGAATTATGATTTCAGATGTTTGCCTGGTAACCATAAACATTTCATTATTTTGTAAATATTTATAGAGATTTTTATATTGATATTTAAGGTTTCATATTACATGACTAAATGGGTCCGAATAAAAAGTGTCTGAAGCAGCTTGCCCCAACCTAGTGTCCTACATATGTTCCGGACTTCAACTCCCATTAACCTCAGCCTGCCTGATCAACGGTCAAGAATTCTGAGTGGTGTAGTTTGAAACGTCTGAAGAGTACGACATTGTGGAAAGCTGTCTGAATGTGTAGAAATTCTATGCATACTTGGGCAAAGTGCCAGTTTTAAGTTCTGGCTGCTGCCTTTTGGATAAAATTGGATACTGTTCTGAAAAACGTCTCGAATGTTAAGAGTAGCTTTCTCTAGGGGTGGGGCTGCAGAAGGAGGGTAACAGTGTGGTAAAAATGCATCTGGTAGAGTTTGGAATATTTCAAAGAAAAATGAACATAAAGACATGCTGAAGCCAGCTGTAACTGAATAGATCATGCTGGGAAGCCCAGATCACCAACCTACCACCACTTATTTAATGATGGCCTGAGAATTTCATATATTAACTTGTCTTAAAAGTGGTCTGGGCAGTACAACTATATAAGCAAACTCTGGGTGCTGCATCTGATATTTTCTGTGGTTATTTGATTATGGAGAGCAAAGAAATCTTTGAGCCTTCAAATGTAATCAAACCCTAACTTTCTCTCTGTATTTGGATCAGCATGTATTTCCATTAGTACAAGTCTCATACCCTATCCATTATTACTCCATGGCTAAATTTCTACAACTGACCCAAACTATCAGCGGCTACAAAAATACACCTTCCAGGATCAGGGACACAATTTCTCAGGGTCAGGAAGAACTCTTGACAGCTATATCTGCACCTTATCTGAAAGGTGCAGTTTCCAGATCAGATTTCTGCATATCAGTGACTAGAACTGGAGAATGAAAACGTTGGGATCTTAAGAGGAAAAAAAGTTTGACACTCTAGATCAGGCAAAGTCAACAGGGAAGACGCCTAGTAGTAGCCTTCTGCCAGCATCCTCCAATCTTGTCCTTCCAAGTGCAATCAGCTACAACTACCACAGACCTACAGCCAGATTGTGTGAGATGTAGTCAAACACATCTGGAGAGCACTAGGTAAGGAAAGGCTGTTGCAAGTGCACCTTTAGCTGAAATGTTTATGAGGTGCATGCCACAAAGATCAGTAGAACATTCATAACCCACTATCTTACTTCTTATACTTGTATCCCTTCAATGAATGGGGAATCAGGGCCCTTTGTCCTAGGTCACCATGGTATCATAGATGAAAGTGAAAAAAAGAGTAAAGAAAAACTAGTGCCAACAAAGTAATCCAAAATGGAAAACACATTACACACAGGAGAATGGAACATCAGGTTGTGTCCAGACAGATTTCACCTCCACCCAAAAAAACCGTTGGAAACATACAAAAAACAAAACCAAGAAAGAACAACTAAGAGGAAGAAATAAATACTAGACTCTTTAAAAGAAGGGACCCCAAAACATGTTCAGCTTTATATAGTAAATGACATTATACCAAAAAGAAGAAGGGGGAAGACTAATTGGAGGAATTTCATGGAAGCATTGGCAAAAGGGACCTTGTAATCCTTTTTTCATGTTTCTTTTATAGAGAGTTAATTTGCACGTCATGAATTGTGTTACACACATTCCACATTTATTTATTGAGACATTTCTGTCCCATCCTTCCCATGCTCAGGGCAAGCATCTATCATAAACTATAAACCCAATAAAACAAGCCTTTAAAATACCCTTTTAACCCAATAATATTCAGCAACAATAGAAACTCAGCTATAAACACAGGCACACTTCAGATATAATGATAAAACATTGTTATTTCCATGAACCTCACATTTATTTGATCCCATTTTCTCCTCTGCTGAGGAGGAGATTTAATTTTCAGCTTCAAGTTTCAACTGTTTCTATTACCACAAAACCCTGAACTTATCTTTAAACTTTAAACTTATCTTTCTCATCATAATGACAAGCATTATTGTCATGATGCAAGCATTATTATCACAATGACAAACACAATGACAAGTTAATCACAATGACATGCTAGTATATAAGGGCTGGAATTTTGCTTTGTTTTGCTTTTGAACAAACCCAAATGTTCCTGTCCTGTGTTCAATTTCTACCTCAAATTGGATATTTTATTCTGTGTAACTTTTCCTCCTAGCAGAGTAAAATAAAATAGTGATGTAGAACACTTAGTTTATTTGATTATATAAAATACTATACAAGCTTCTGGAATGGGTTATAATGGAATCTTGACAATAAGCAAAAGATCACATTCTTTATGGCAAAGGCTTTGTCTGTCATGTAACAAGCATAGAAGAAAAAAAGAAACATTTGACATACTTGGATCTGACAAGATTGAGTCGGTTTTCGGCAAAAATTGGTCACAGCGAACTCCTTGGTAGCCCTCTTTGCACCTGGGAAAAAGGGGAAAAATGACAAACATACGCATGCGGTAGTAACAGGCCAATTTTAAGATATCAATCAACTGAAAACATGCCTCTCAAAGCTGTGTCTGAGCTTAAAAAGTTTTCAACGAGGTGAATCCCCAGAGATAGTGGTTTACAAACAGCTAATGGGCACCCTTCTGAAATGTCATCTTTACTGAGAAACCCCACAATGGAATGAACTTTTTAGGGGGTATTGTTTAGGGTGGCACGGGTTTCATACAGGGTCCTAGCCACATTCACTGGGCCTTCATAGGACCTTACTGTTCCTCCACATCAATTGAGGCTAATCCTACATCCATTTCACACATAAGATTATGAACATGGGAGCTGCTTCAGTGTGGTAGGATCTATCCTATGGAAAGAATATACAGAATATTAACTTGAGGAAGCTGTATTACATTGAAGTAGTTCAACTGCAACTGGACATGAATTTGGAGGGAACTCTAAAACACCCTTGGATGTGTTATTTTGAACCTGCACATTACATATAGGATCAGTAAAGGGGGAAGTATGGTGCGTTCTAGGAATGTTTGCCACTATCATCTTGATAATGAAATTTTGATAACTGCTATGAACCATAAGATTTCTCAGAATACTTTTTGAAAATTACTGTATTACAGCATAGGTACACAAGATATTTTAAAGTAAACACAACTGAAGCACTTTTGAGATTATATTTAAAAGAATATGAAAATCAAAGTTATTTTCAAGAACAAGCAGAGCATAGCAAATGTTCTGTCTTAATAAAGTATCATTACCCTGGATCTCACATTTGAACCTGGATCTCAATAGTCTAAATATAGTGCTTGATGCTGCCTGTTTTCAAGAGTAGGAAAATCAAGAGATGGTCATCCATAGTTGAACCAGATCAAGAACACAGCATACCTAGACTTTGGGTCCACCTAGCCAGCCAGAGATGGTATCTCATGGATATTCCTTCACTTCTCTGTATTACTTTTTATTTCTCAGTTGTGATATTTTATATCTCAAACAGAATACCTCATCCATCTCCAGCAGTCTGTTCAGTCTGCTTACATTAATGCATCCAGAAGCACTCCAAAGCTAAAAATCTAAGAAAACTTAATATAGTAAATTGGGGGAAATTCCCTACTCCTCCTTCCCATGTCCTATCCAAAAGGTTTTTCCAGCCATTACTACTTTATTCTTCCCCGGAGATGGTTTTGATGAACTTATTCATAGCCAGTTTCTAAACACAATTTGACATTCAATGAGGAAAAAAAATGGACTGGGCAAAAACAGAGGGAGATTTGTTGTTCATTAGCATTATCAAATTGATGTGGAATTTGATCTCACGCAGGGGTATTAGAAAGGGGTATTAGAAAGGCAGAATCAAATATTGTGCCATTACTCACCAGATCTTCTGGGCACGGACCAACATAGACTGTCCTTTAAGCCCTTCCACAGGGCTCCTCTGTCTCGTCCAGGGTGAATCAGAGCAGTGAGAGGTCTTAGATCCGCACTGCTCCGGCTTCCAAAATGGTGGCTTCCAGTTGTTTGTGGGTCCCAACCAACCACTGAAGCTCACCACACCTAAAGCCCCCCTTCCACAGATCACAGGCTTGCATTGGTGCGAGCCTACGAATCTGCACAACTGAGCAGGAACACAATGGTGCGCTCTGAAAAATTAAACACCGGTTTTCTACCGTTCTTTAAAAAGTGTGCTGGAGGACCAGTTGGGGGCATTTCGGAGTGGACTGAGGTGTGGATCTCAGGTTAGTAGTCCGGACGTAGTCCACTCCAAGGTGCAGATGACCTCCATGAGAGGTCGCACTGGGCTGTTTTAATTCCCTTGTGTGGAAATGGTCATTGTGAGACAACTTTGTAAAGAGAACATGGGAATGATCAGAAGATATTGCCCATTTGAATCAAGAAGATGTTACACCATCTGAGTCTTTCAGAGTTTACTTACCTTTCTAAAGGTATTGGAAGCATCTGTGTTACTAAACTATTAAATTATTAAATTATTAAATTTCTGACTGCCCTTTCACATAACAAAACCACTATAATTCCTGGGGTAATGTCCTCTGAAATCTAGGGATTTGCATCTTATGGAAGAGTATCTAGAATTCTTAGATAGAGCACTCTAACTACATACCAATTCATCAGCTATCAAATATTGAGATACTCATATCATCATGTACATTTCTTAAAAGCAATTGGGAAATAAATTCATTGTTTAATTCATCTGGCAAGTGAATCAATCAGTGTTTTGAATACATATGTTATACCTTCCATCTCTTACATCATGACACTCTTGGAGAAAGCCACATAAACAACATGTCTGTTGTATGTTTAGTGTTTGGCACTAAAATGTACAATTCTATGAGATCTTAAGTCATAGATATCTACATAACTTGCCAGAAGTTTCTTGTAATGCATGGCAGAGATGACTGCTACTATAAAATTAGTGATGGCAGCACATTTTCAAAAAAGGGTGCAAAATAACTACTCATGTATCTTACTCCTCCTCCTCTTCCTACTATTACTTTTCTTCCCTCTGTCTGCCCAGAAAGCTTCCTATGCAATGCAGAACATTGAAACATAGAGCCAAAAAAAAAAAAAAAATTCACTAGAACCAAACACAAATATTAGCAGCATATAACACTAAGATGTTGCATCAGAAGACACAGCCACAATGATGAAGCTCCTCCTGATACTATAGCAATAGCAGTTACATTTCTATACCACCTATCAGTGCAAAGTGCTCCCTAATCAGTTTACAATGTGCTTTTAGCTAATTGCCCTCAACAACCTGTGTACTCATTTTAACAACTACGGAAGGATGGAAGGCTGAGTCAACCTGGAGCCCTGCAGGATCAAACTCACAACGTTGTGGCTGTAGTACTGGCATTTAGCCACTGTGTCACCAGGGCTCATATTACTCATACTACCCCCACAAACCCACCTTTGAAGGCAGACAGATTTCTGAGGCAATGGAGAATTGAGTGCTCAGCAATACCATGTCCGGGCCTCTCCTGCCAGAAAGGAGAGGTGTGATAAACAGTTGTGACAGGAACCTGTAGGGATCATTGTCATTGATTGTTGCAGTGTACCTCACTGCTGGGAATGGGCTGGGTGCCTCATTGCTCAGCCCCATGCTCTCTTATATCTTGGAAATACTTCTGTTTTGGGGGGTACTTTCAGTTTTTGCACTGACACAATGACTGTAAACATGAATTCCAATTATTATGATATCAATATTATTACATTATTATATGAGTCAGGCTTAGAAAATTGTTAATACTAAGTAGGATGCCAGCCCATATTACCAGTAGAAAATAGCAATGACTCAGAATGACTATTGATGAGAATTAAAGAAAAAGTGCAAAAGCAATGAATATTAAGAAAGCAGAAATAATGTTCAGAGATTATTTGCATATCTTTAAAGTATAAAAGTTTGACAGTGAAGAAAGCTGACTAGGAGACCAACTGGTTTGATATATGGTGGACAAGAGTTCTACATATACTGTGAACTGCCAAAAAGACTAATACATGAAATTGAGAGCAAATCAAGCCTGAACTCACTCATACTCTCTCTGACACACACACACACACACATATATAAAATCATACTTTTGATACACCATGGAACTACCCAACTCAGTGAAAATGACAATCATGCTTGGTAAAATGGAAGTGAGTAGGAAAAGAAGAAGACTATATTAGACATGGATTGATTCACTAAAAGAAGATACAGACATAACTTAGAATCATAGAATCATAGAAATGTAGAGTTGGAAGAGACCACAAGGGCCATACAGTCCAACCCCCCGCCATGCAGGAAAAACCCTCAAAGCCCTCCCAACAAGTGGCCATCCAGCCTCCGCTTAAAACTTGAGCAGGTTTGCTGAAGGCCAGGGCTCATGGAGATCTCTAATTCATAGAAATTCCATAAATCAAAAGTAATTTGACAGCAAACCACTCCATTTTTTTTTAACAATACAGTCTTATCTACGTCCTCTTGGAAATAATTTCCACTGAGTTCAAGAGAGCTTATTCTCAGATAGAGGGGAATAGGGTTGAAATTTTAAGTTTACCTCTGAGTAGATATGGACAGGATTGTGCTGTTAGTGGATGACTAGGCCATTTCCATTGGTAAGGACTTCTACAGTAGGAGGCTCTGTTCCAAGGATTTACTGGATTTTGGGGCAGGGGGAACAGTAATAGAACACAGAGCAGAAACTGGCAAGCAGAACTCATAAAATGGAATTGAACACATAGAAGAATATCTCACAACCTAGATTCAGGCCACGTTGAAGGTTTCAGAGATAAGCATCAGGACCTTGAAATTTCCCTTCAGTGGGAGGAAGAAAATATATTTGAGCTATAACTGGAGATGAGGCTTCTCTGTGCATCTCCATCAGGAAATAAGTTTCAGAGTCCATGCACAGTTCTGCATGAATTATTTTTGTTGACATCCTGCAATTTGCCCTTAACAAATTTGGTAGACTACTAGCACTCACACCATTTTTCTGCAGTCCTCACCAAACTGATTCTTTAACTACAAGATATAATGCTTTAACAATGCACCAAGGGATTCAAAATTAATTGACAAATAGAAATAGTGATTTACTACAACAAAGAAAGAATACTTCCTTATAATTCCTGCTTCCAAAAATAAAACAAAGCAATATATTGCTGGATTTAGTAATCTAGAAGAACCAACAACATTGTGAAATCAGTGACAGGCATGAAACAGTGACTCTGATTACAAACCTAATGTTTGCACATTGTTCCACTATTCTACATTAGTCCATTTCCTCCACATGTTTGCAAACTTGAACAGTAATTTGTCCTGGAAAATCACCCCCATCATTCCCTCTCTTTCTCATGCTTGTTTACGTGGTATCAACAGATGGAGGGGACAAAGTCTCCATTACCCCTTACTCCACACTCAAATTTACATGTCTGAAATCCACTGACTAGCACAGGAATAAAAGAAATGTTCATTTAGTTTGGTTTCTGCCACATAACCCTGAAGTTCTTTCCAGGTTTAGAAGGAAGAAATATGCTAATTTTAAGGCTCTTCTAGAAGAAGTACATGGGTCAGGAGGCTGTGGTATGTGCTGCTTTAGTTCTCAGGGGAGTTTGTTTTGTTTTAAAAAACGAACAACATTTCTGTGTTGTCAGAGTATTTTCTGGCAATTTTTGCTACCAGCTGCAACATCTAATCTCCATCCTTGAGTGGTTTCTTTTTTTTCTTTTCTTTCTTTTTTTAATATTCAAAGACATATTGGAACAATATATTATCTTCTTTCCTTTCCTTTTTGTCTTTAAATACATAGTGCTATAGTGTATGAGCACATCAGTGAAGAGGCACTTTTGCACTGTAACTCTATAACTCTTTTTAAAATAATCATTTCTGAGAGGAAAAATTTTTCTGTCAGTTTTGTCTACCTCCCTGTCTCTCTCTCTCTTTCTGTAACAACCATGCAAAGCCTAGTGTAGACCCATGACATCACAACAAAAAGCACCCAAAAAGAACAAGTGGAAGCAGTGGGAACAACAACCTGCAAAAAGCCGCAAAACTCATGGAACTTTCTCAGAAGAATTCTTTAAAGCCACAAGGAAGACTCCTTAGTGCACTGTTACTGAAATTGAAGACAACAAAATTCTCATCCTTTTGCATTGGCCAAATTCTGTAGGCACATATATTTCCAGCATGGAGAAGATCAGGTTGAACCTGCATGGCATACAGGTATTAAAGAGGAGAAGAGCCATAAAACAAAATGTTAAAAAAGGAAAGAAATAAAGAGGTAGCAACCCTAATTTTGGATGAACACTTGCGCCCTTTTTGCATGGCATTTTTAAAGCATATTAGGCACGCTCCCTCCCTCCTTCACGAGCCGCCGTACCACATGACGTTCTGGCGAACCAGGTGCTATCATGGCCATGGATAGTGCTGATAGTGCGTTTTCTTATTTTCGCCTGAAAGGTGAAAATAACCTCCCTTTCACGCATCGGTCGCACGACCAGAGGGCCTGCAGAGCCATCATCCAGTGTGCTTCTGGGAAGGACCTGGGAGTGGGCGGGGTGTGGGCAGTCCCTGCTGCCTGTCCCTCATGCAGCAACTCCCAGGGGACGCTCCGCCCAGTAGCAGGCCAGCTGCTGCCCCCATCGCAGCAGGGAACACTGCACGACACGACACGTCACCACGAGAGGCCACCCTGGGGCTGCGTCGCCACTCACACTCCAGACGACAGCAGCCCCCAGGGTCTGGCCGACTGTGTCTTTTAAAAAAACCTGGTGCTATTGTTAGCACGTTAGCATGTTACCAACATAGTATGAAACAACCTGTTGACAGGATCTATCCTGCTAACGTTAGCACAATAGTCACCAAAACAATAAAAAGAAAAAGAAAAACCACCGACCAATCAGGGGCAGTGGGGTGGGGACAGGGCGGGACCTGAGTGTGGCCCAGGATGCCAACATGCAGACAAGGCACTGGGTGGGGACTGGTGCTCTCTTGTGAATGCCCTACATGTGCAGACTGCAAGGGGCTCTCTACTGAGCCTCTTGCGATATTGGCAATATTGTGAGGGTTCTAGTTCATCGCGCTATCAAGGTAAGTGCGAAAAGGGCTTTAGGCTAGTGCTTCTGCCAAATGTGGTGAAATCCTCTCCCTGGAGCAGGTTTTTCAGTTGCACAGAGAGCAAGAGGAAGTGGAGGGGGGGCTGCCAATTCTGATGTGAGGAATGTAATCCACCTTAGGTATCAGCTAGATCCTAGCCAGCTTATTTTCTCACAGATACAGAAGAAGCAGCCTCTACAACTCTTGCCACAATTCTAGTGTGGACTTTGGGAGCAGGGTCTAAGGAGGAGTTAGGGTAGAATGGGATTCAAGCCTGTTATACTCACAGTGTTGGTATCAACTTGAAATTAAGTGAGTTGTTTTCTTTTGTTTGTGCATTGGTTTGTTCAGGTGGTTGGTTGATGTGTTGATTCCAGTTCCAAACTGAATATGTGGGAGCATGTTTTCCCATCACTGTATGTCATGGCTACCTGTCTGAAAACAAGATGGGAATTCAAACCAGAATCTCAAACAAGGATGTAGAGATCAGCTGTCTGAGTCAGTGGCAGCATGGCAAGCAGCCCAGGCTAAGTACCAGACCAGAACCCACAGGTCTCTTTTGAAGTGATGAGGAAAAGAATGAGTAACAGAACAAATTCCTCCTCCTCCCTCAAATGATGTCAAGTGTGACAAAAATGGATTACGGTAATTTTATTTTTTTTAAAAAGAAGTCACCAGTAATATGTAACATGAATTATTTTTAAAAATGTACTTTTCCAAGTGGTGAACAAGGGTTTATAACTTTATATGACCAGATAGGGTATTATGTCACCAGAGCCCTTCTAAGAAGGCAGCAGCAATACCAACCTTTGGCCATTCAAAGTGGCGGCACCAAAGAGCCACACTGTATTGACCACCATATCTTTCCTCTGACAAATTAACACAGTGGAACAAAAATCAAATTCACTGGTACTGCTGACACACACACACACACACACAGAGAGAGGCCATTTTTGCACTATACTGTTATAGTGCTATTCTTCCACTTTGAACATTCTGTGGAATTCTGGCGTTTATAATTTACTAAGGCCAAAGAACTCTCTTGCTGAGAATTTTAAATGCCTCCTCCTAAACTGCAAACCCTTGGATTCCATAGGATGTTGACAGTGGAATAATAGCACTATTACAGCATAGTGCAGAAATGGCCAGAGAGAGGATCTTCCACTGTAGTACCTAATGTCATTCCTAATACACACTGGAATATAACAGAAAGGATATGGGTGCTTTAAACAGCCAAGAATTAGAGACAGATGGAGAGACTGAAAGAGAGAGAGAGAGAGAGAGAGAGAGAGAGAGAGGATGTTTTAGGGATTTGAGTCATACAGAATATACAGTACAGCATTTATCTCTGACCGTGGGTGGTGACATCAAAGATGATAGCTCTGTAGTCTTTGAGTGGTTTGGATGAGAAATGTTAACCTTCCATTGAATGAGTGTTCACACCTACTAGCCCACTTACAAAACTATACCAGCTAAATATACTGTTTAAAAAGTCCAAATCAGGTAATTATTAGGGTTGTCTTGCCAGAAATTATAGGGGTTTGGTGACATACTGTATGTTAAGCAGAGTAAACAGACATTCTTTTTCCTCCTGTGGTGTCAGAAATGACTCTGCAGTTCCCAAACAAATTGATAAAAAGAAGTAACATTCATCCATCCTCAAAACAGCTCACTTAACACAACTTGCAAGTAAGCCATTAAAACTGGAAAAAAAAAAAGGAATGATTGGACACTTTCCCCCTCAGTTTCAAACTGATGTACACTGGGAACTCAGAACTCTGTGTGTGTGTGTGTGTGTGTGTGTGTGTTTGTGTGTGTGTATTCCTCAATATTTAAAGCAAACATAGGGAAAGGGCTGAGAGGAAAGGAGGAGCATCCAGTACACAAACAGCAACCTTCTCACATATTTCTTAAGAAACAGAATTAGAAGCTGCATGCCTATTTGCTGGTTGATTGCTTCATGACATCTGACATACATATTTGATGGTGGGTAAGTTTGCTCTCTAGAGCAGCTCAGTGAAGTCTATCAAATTTACTAACCTCACTTTCCTCTGACCCTCCCCCAGGGGCTTCCCTGCTCACACTTAGCTATGCGGGGAGATGTGCAATCATTGGTCAGAATCCTAATTGTGCATTATGCTAACTGTGTCAGTTTCTTCTGAATCATGTGCTGATTGCAAGGGAAAACAGGAAAAAAAATCTTAAAACTCCAAGCAGTCTGTTTCTCTGATATCTTACATCTTCTTGGCCATACCAACTGTGGCCTTGATCGTCCTGCTGCACATTATTGTTGTTGTGGTTGTGTGCTTTCAAGTCAACTCTGACTTATGGTGATGCTATCCTAGGGTTTTCTTGGAAAGATTTATTGAGAAGATGCTTGCCATTGCCTTTCATTTAGGCTGGTAGAGTATAATTTGTCCCAAGTCACCTAGGCAACTTTTATGGCTGTGGAGAGATTTGAACGCTGGTCTCCCAGATTCCTAGTTCAACATTCAAACCACTACACCACCTACTCCCATAGAATTACACTGGTGTACTAAACAAACAGGATTTCAGCTAATATTATATATTGATGGCTGGGTATTTTTCATTTTATAGTCCCTATGCAGACTTACAATTTTGAGGGGAAAAATAATTTAGGTAATTTGAAATAATTGAAAATGAATTATATTGAGGCAACAGAAATAGTTCTCCAAAATATTTTGATGGTCTACACACCAAACCTCTTCTTATAAATGTGATTTCTTGTGGCAATGGTTTTTTTGGCATATCCTTTCCTGGAATACTTATATGGAAGAATCGAGGTTCAAATGGTACTGCTAAACATAGGCATCACACTTGTGGGTTCCAGTTTGTTTTTATTGGAATCCTAAGACTCACCAAATGGAGTCAGATGCAAAAAACAAAGAAAGAACAGAGTCAGAAAGGATAACATATTGGTACTAGAAGGCTTTGCAGACCATAGAGAGGCTGGTTGAGAAGGTGGAGAGGCTTGAGTCTCAGGCACAACGTTCCATCCACCCAACGCAACCTGGCAACATGAGCCATGTTCACCTACCACAAGTGTAGGTTTCCATTCAGAAAGATAAAGTAATCAGCAGTGACTGCCTGGCAAGTAAGAGTAGACAAGCTGGATGGAGGAAGTCACAAAGGACCAAAGATATTCAGCACAGGAAAATCAGGTGATTCTTTGTATGAAGATGATTGCCACAAAAAAGGAGATTATTAAAGGATGGCAGTGCACATACTGGATCTGTCTGCAGGTGCCATTCAGAGCAGGAAAGGCAGGGACAGTCAGCTATGGGTTCCCAAGCTGCTTAGGAAGGGGAAACTGATGCTGGGTAGGAGGCTAAGCAATCTACATTTGAGGATCATGAAGATCCTTAGGACATCCATTTCCCAAAAAAGATTTGGGAACAAATGGTATAGACCTTTTCATGCTTTTTAAGCCTAAGGAGGTTCTCTCTCTCTCTCTCTCTGTATGTGTGTGTGTGTGTGTGTGTGTGTGTGTGTGTGTGTGTGTGTGTGTATAGTTAGATAGATATAGATAAAGAGCTGGGTGATGTAATTTCTTTTTAACCCATGTATTTTAATATTGTTAATATTTAATATTGTTCTTTAATTCAATGTGTGTATGTGCCTTCAAGTCACCTATGAACTTATGGTGACCCCATGAATTTCATAAGGCTTTCTTCAATGGTGTTTAAATATTATAACCTGCTTTATTTGTTTGTTTGTTTTTTTTTGTTTTTTTAACATTATAACTTTTTTCCCTTTTCTTCTGTTTATAATTTTAATGATGCGAGTTGACTTGAGTTCTAATCTGAGAGAAGGCAGGATATAACTAAATTAATACATTATTTCTTAGAAGATCTGGCCTTTTTTCAAGAGTATGAAATGCCATATGTTTGACTTTGGCAGCCCTCTAGAAATAAACAATAAGCTGTTATCAGATGTCACACATCTGATCTACAAGCAGCATAATGTCCCGTGTCTCTATTTAGTCTGATTTAGATGGCATGGTTGTCTGGCAGTGACCATATAGAGAGATTATCCAACTGGCTCTCATCCAAGGTCCAGCCATTCAAATCAGACCAGGCTGAAGTAATGTCAAGGGGGAGAATTTTTTTTTTAAAAAAATGGCACTTATCCAGATCCTGGTTGTGGAATTTATCCCTTTTAATGTTACTTCATCTAGAATACTTGCAAGTGTATGATAAAAGTAAAAGTAGGGTAGATTTTCTTTTGTTTTGTTTTGGACTTCAACTCATAAAACCCCACAGCCAGCCTTACCATTGGGAAAGCAGGTCTTAAGGTTTGAACACGGGACCAAAACAGTGAGTTTTGGAATAAGAGAACATGATTGTTGCTTGCTTGCTTGCTTAGGTTTTTTTGGAAAATTCCCTGGGACATTTCCAAAATTTGCACGTTTGTCCATGAATTTATGCATAAGTGCAACAGTAAAAATAAGGGGGCATGGTACCTTAACTCACTTTAGAGTTTGATTGACAGTTCAGATCTGTGTTTCTGAATTTTTGATTTTCAAGATTTTTTAATGTTTCTGAATATTCTGAATTTTCAAGATTTATGAATGTTTATTTAATACATGTTCCAACCCTGTATCCAAACAACTTGAGACAACTGGGGTAGACAGGAGAATAAATTACATTATTTAGAACACGCAGACTTATAACCAGATTAATACTCAAAGTAATACTCAAAGTAATAAAACAAAAGGAAAGGACTAAGGCAGCTTTTTTTTTTTTAAAAAAAGGAAGTTTGGCAAATTAAAAGAGAATTAGATTCAATCAACTGTCACACAAACACCACTGTTTTTTCCCCCCAAAAAGCTGCTGCTAACAGCTGAAACTAGCCAAGTGATGACTATATAAAATATATAAAAATTATATAAAAGGTGTGATTCTCTCAACCTTGGACATAGCTGTATCTATTGAATTTAAGCACTGAAGATCCTTATGATTTGATTTTCTGAGAAGACCTTACCCATATTCATATATTTCTCTATAAATTCAGTGGAAATAATTTGTGGTCATTTTTAAACAGCTGAGGAAAAGAGATCCAACAAGATATAGTGGTTTGACCATTGGACTAGGACACTGGGAGACCATAGTTTGAATCCTGCTTGGTCACAGAAACTCAGTGAGTGACTTTGGGCAAATTATACTCTCCCAGGCTTAAGGAAAGCAATGGAAAACCCCTCTGAAGAAATCATGCCAAGAAAACGCTTTGATAGGTTCACCTTAGGGTTGCCATAAATTCAGAAATGACTCAAAGGGACACAAAAACAAATAAATGAGTGCAAAAGCAAATCTGAAAGATTTATCCCATCCTATTAATTTTAATGACCAAACCAAAACATTTACAAACATATTTCAATACAGGATAGTCTGTGATTTCAACTAAGAGTTTGGCTGAACTGTATTTTTATAAAAGTATCTGGCCTATTAACTACAGACTTAAAAGATGTTTGCACCATCAAGGAACCTGTTGGTCATGTGTGTGACTGTTGAATATATTGTTTGGCATGGATGTGGTGGGGTGCACATAGTTAATCATGTCTGATTGAATTTTTTTCACTTCCTTTTTTACTGGATTAATTTCACCCTAAGCCAGCATGGTGTAGTTGTTTGAGCACAGGACTATGACTCTGGAGACCAGGGCTTGGATACCCACATGGTCATGGAAATCCATTAGGTGACCTTAGGCAAGTCATTCTCTCTCAGCCTCAGAAGAAAGCAAAGGCAAATCCCTTCTCAACAAATCTTGTCAAGAATACCCCATGCTAGGTTCACCTTAGGGTCAACCAAAGTCAAAAACAACTTGAAGGCACACACCAATAAGTTTCACCCTTTAAAAAGCTGCACATGATTGAATATATGCTCTCAGGTTCTCAGTGCATGCTACTTTTCATGTGCAAAGAAGCTTGCTTGTGAATGTGCATTCTGAGCTCTTTTCTTCTGTTAATGTCAAGGTACAACTACTCACACTTCTCTACTCCTCACAATGTCATCATGGTTAGCAGTGGGCTATTGACTCTAGAAGGGAATTACACATATCAGCTCTTTGGTTGCTATCTCCTTGCTGCCAGTGCTCTTTCTGGAAGACCACCCTCAGGAAATACTAATGCGGAAAGCACTGAAGATTGAAATGATTAGAAGAAAGACCTAACATTGATCTGCTGGGAGGATATACAGTAATTTGTGATGGCAAGTTAGAAAGAAAGAATAGAGATTTCACCAACAGAAGAGCTTTAACATGAGTATCTTACACCATCAAGGGATGAAGAACATAAAATGGAACTGCATTTGTCAGCTCCAGATTCACAGTGAGATGATGGAAAACTAGAACTACCAAGGACAAAATCACAGTCTGATGTTTCATCAGAAAAAGAATAAGAAAAAGAAAGGTATGTACTAAGTATGGCTGGTGATACAAGTACTATGCTGCTGCTGCTGCTGCTGCTGTTGTTGTTGTTAGAATAGGGAGATCTAACATGAAAAAATCAGATACTTATTGGAAATGTGCATGCAAGAGAACTCATTCAAGTTGTTTTACTGTCTGAGGCAATAAACAAAATAGTACATTCTCCCTGTTTTATTTACAGAATCCAGCTGGATTGGCTGTTGAATTTTATTTCAATACTGGTGATGGACTATCTTCCTCTGCCCCACCTGAGGTGGAAGACAAGTTTAACAGATCCAGGACAATCTGTATAGGGTATGATATTCTGTTCTCTAATAGTGACTGTGAAGTTCTCATGACTCAGGAAGAATAGCCAAAGTAGTATTGTTGCTGCCTTTCTACCATAGGCCCTTTCCACACCCCACCTTTTTGCAAGGGTGTCTGGTGGGGATCCCAGCATCGGCTCTGCCAGGAGAGAAGCACGGCAGGAGCATTTCCCTCCGCACCGGCTGGCTTCCTGCAGAAGGTAGCACGATGGTCATCCTTCTTCCTTCTACAGCATGGTTGCATACCTTCCCAGCCTGCGCTGGGGCAGGAAGTGCAGCCACTGCACTTCCTGGGCTTCCACAGGAATGATAAGTCTGTGGTGGTAGTATGATTGCAGGTCATTAACAGGGAAAACTCATCAATGATTTAATCCATGATTGCACCACCTGGAGACAGGAGAAGGATAGAACCGCAACATCATGCAGAAGCATTGTTGCAGTCCCATTCTTCTCCCATCCCCATGGTGGGTTGGGAGGGTGGTTTGAAAAGGGCCATATTTGCTTCCTGAGACAACCATATTATTTTACCTAGTAGCAGGGTTGTCCCTGCTTCAAAACATAAGAGAAAAATAAGTTTCTTTCTCCCCTCAAAGTGTGTATTATTTAAAGAGAAAGCATATTTTAGTTTTTTCAAGGCTGGAGCTCTTTGAAGGAAACAGAGGCTAAGTTTCAACTGCAAGTCTCAGCTTGAGGCCCAGTTCAATGAACCTATTCATAAATGGTAAATCAACATTTATGTAAATCCCATAGATTGAATGGATCAACTTTAGTTGGAACTAACAGTTAATCACAGAGGTATGAAGGGGTATTAGGCACTAAATATGATATTTCTAAAAGCCATAAAACCTGTTGGTGTCTGCTAAAAATGCTCCCCTGAAGAGATTAAAGTTTCTGACTTGTCATTATTTCAATGAATCAACCACCAAACTTGCATTCTAAGCAAGTAGTTAGAACTTCCTCTTCTGTATGCTCCACTGTTGCTTTTTCATTTCTGCTTTACTTCAGCAGCAGAATATTGGTATCACCCAAACCCAAACCTAAGCCAGGAGCCTCCTGGGCTGTGTGTTGCTGATACATCTTGCACTGAACCAAGCAGACGTGCTCAGTATAGGATAACATTATTATTTATCCTGATCACATACTGGTTCTACTCTCTAGGGCAGCCTATTAAGCCAGAAATCTTGCTGTGTCTTCACAGTGGCATACATGCCTGCACACAAGCAGTTGCTTTTTCTTGGAGGTTCTTGGAGGTTGCTGAATGTGGGAAAGGTCTCAAATAGGTTTGTTGGATGGAAGTAGTTAGTAGACTCAAACAGCAGTTTATTTTTGGGGGACACATCTCTGGACATGCAAGCTGATAGTTTGCTGCCCCTAACAGCTGTTAGAATTCAAATTTCCTAATATGGTCAAAAGTAACTTACCTTATACGATCCTCCCTCCATGTGTTTAGGTCTGACCTTCATGAATTTGATTATTCACAAGGCACATGTTTGCCTCCTCCCATTTTTCTCCTTCCATTCTCTTGCATTCCTCACCCTAGGCTTGCTAGGCTTAGGCTTAATTTGGAAGTTTTCCCCTTTTTACCTGCCTTAGTTCACCTAGGTTTGTGATTGTCTGCCTCCAGACCAATTGACCACTCTTTATATTTATAGTGCCACACTTCCACTATGATGGTAGGCCTTCCTCTGGAATCTGTCCCATTTTTCCATTAAGATTCTATCCAACAACCTGCCAGAACCCATACCTATGGGTCTACCTTTGATAGTGTAATTCTAGGGACAACATATTCCTAAAAGTCAACTAAACACAACCTGCCCTCACAGTGTTTTCAATGAAGCTCCTAGAGTTCTAGAATGAAATCTCCAACTGTACAAAAAGCAAAGCATGGAACAAATGACAGAAATACTTGAGTGGTTTCTACTCAGTTGGCAGGTGACAAACTGTACCTTACAGCCCCTGTTTTTACACTGTGTACAGCAGTTACAACCTGCAATTTATCAAAATTGACTGGCAAAGAAAAGAACTGAAACAAAATATTTAGTGACACAAGAAAGGTTAATTGTGGCAGCCTGCACTGATTAGGCCCAAGTGCTTTTCTGAAATGCCACTCAAATAGGTACAGTACTTGATTGACACCATTTCTGAAATAATGAAAAACAAGGAGGTGGTAATCAGGTCTTACATATAGGATAAATCATCCATTTAGGAACAAGCCCACAGGGAAAAACAGTTCCACCTGATCTGGTATCTGCAGTCCAGTCTACATCACAAAGTGTGTGTGGCACACTGTTTCTGAAATCCAGACTGCAGGAAAGCCACATGTTATGTACCTTGCATTACCACATAAGCTTGGTGCATAATACTCTCCAAAATCTGACCAGGAAAAAACGGTGGCATTGGCATGTTACATGACGTAGAAACTGTTAGTACATGAATGGAATGGATCCATATAAGAATGAGCTGCACAGCTATTATTTTTACAAAAATAATTACAAAAAATCTTGTGCAACAAGCCAGCAATCTTTCACAAGATTGTATGTATGTGTTTATGTGAGTAAGATTTTTGTTGTGCAAGACTGATGGACTGAAAGAGAGAGAGAGAGAGAGACAGAGTGTCTCGAACATTGCTGTCTAGAAACAGTACTTATTTGCACACACACACACACACACCACTTCTTAGCCTATATATATATATATATATATATTGCGCGGAATAATTTCCCCAGACACCTCAGAATGTGTAAATTCTGGGCAAAAACTGCACAAAACTCTCATTATTGTAGTACTCATTTTCATTTTTTCAGCCAGAAAATGAATAATTACAAATGTGAGGGAGTTACATCTGCCCTTCCTTTTGAGTTCATTGTGAATGAATATTTTCCATGTACAGATCATTTTTTTAAAAAAAGTCAGAAAATGACATACAGTATCATTCCAGGTTTCTCAATCATTAATGGCCAGCTGTTTTGATATATTTCACACATTAAAAACTGAAGAAAATGGTTTCAATCTAAATCAACCTGTTTTTTACCAATTATCGTCTTCTGCATGATATGTATAAGTACCTTTCAAACACTAAAACACAATTATGGTGGTTACGTGCACTGTAAAGTATCAGCTGGTAACGACATTCCTCTGTAATGTGTGTATATGTGTATCTGGGCATGGGAAACAAAGACAAAAGTAGTATTTTCTTATCATGATACCAGACAAAAAGTCTGCTCATTTTTGTGGTTTACAAGGTTGCCCCTGTTTTCTCTTCTGTGTCTTCCACATAAGCCTTAAAACTGTTATTTACCTCCAATGAGAAAAACTGGACACCAACAGGGAAGTTGTTTTGTCTTTCTCAGGCCATATCGACAACTGACATAATAGTTATTTCCGTAGTTCTCTTTAATAAAGCTTCATTGGAAGGTATCCTACAAAGAGGACCTCAGGAAGAGCTGTTTTGCTCACTACTGAAGTGCAACTCAGTGCTGGACAAGTTGCACCCACTGAATTCTGCCTGTTGTGCAGCTCTTAAAAAGCACCAAATTTAGGCCCTTTCTGCACCGGGCTATTAAAACAGTGCAGAGCAACCTCCAATGGAGGTCTTCTGCATTGCAGAGTGGACTGGGGCGGATTACTTTCTGTAGTTCCGCACCTCAGTCTGGTTCAGAGCGACTGGAACTGGTTGCACAGCATACTTTTTAAAAACCTCTTTTTAGAGATTTTTAAAAAGCACGGAGCACGCAACTCCGTGTTGCTCTGTCCCTGCGCTCCGGTGCAGATTTGCAGGCGTGCACAAGTGCATGCCTGCAGATCTGCTGGGGGCGGGCTTTAGGCTGGCGATCTTCTCCGGTTGGTGGAGAGCCTCCACCAACTGGAAGCCACCATTTTGGACACCGGAGCAGTGCGGAGCGACTGCTCCTCATCCCGATGGACTCACCCGGACACTGGAGAAGTCTGGTGAGTAGCTTTTTTTCGCGGTTCCTTTCCCATGTGCAGAAAGGGCCTTAGTCTGTATTTCTCTCTCACCTCTCCCCCTCTCTCTCGCAGCTAACATAATGCATTTTTGTAGTGTCAGTTACATGAACAAATCTCAGTTCTGAATTTCACTGAAGAGTATGCAGTGGAAGTGAGTACAAGAGACCTTGAGTAACTAAGCTCTCTTTTAAACCAGTTTTGTCCTCTCTTTTGCTTTATCTGGGGCCAGCTAAATAATGATGCATTCATTAATCTAACTGTACAGAAATAATCTAAAGCTACTAGACTCTGTCTGATCTTGGAAGCTAAGCAGGATCAGCTGTGGTGAGTATGTGCATGGAAAACCACAAATGACTACCAGGTGTTCAAGGCTATATCTCAGAGGAAGGAACTGGAAACATCACTTCTGAGTACTCCTTGCCTAAGAGGTCACCATGAGAAAACAGGTACTTGAAAGCACAAATAGAAGTAATAGGATTATAATTCCTTGGATTCCAGCAGTACATAGACATACAAAAGAATGAGGAAGCTTTTTTTCCCCTACCTTTGCAAATAAACATTGTTTTAAGAAAAAAATACCAAATCCTGGATTTCCATTACTTTATAGAATATCTCAGGGTAGGGGACAATTTAAGTTAAACACAAAATGGTTGGGTTACAATCCTACTCATTATTAGCTGGAAATAGGCTCCACTGACTTCAGGGAAGCTGACATCAAATAAATATGCAGAGGAGCAGGGTATAGGTTTGGGGCAAAATTTAGCATAGCCACAAAAAAAAAAAAAAAAAAAAAAAGAGATCACCAATGTAGAGATATAATTGTGTATTTATGAAATCCATAACGTGCTGCAGCATCAGTTTACTTAACTGGAAAGCAAGAGGCTGAAATGAAACTCCTTTCCTTTCCATTTATTAAAGAGAAAAATAAGGAGAAAATGAATGCAGTGGGAAATATAATACATTTTATTAGAGAGAAAAGCCATTATGATTATGTTTAGAGATATGTCATCAGCACCTCTGAAATGGTGATTTTGTTATGTTCAATTTCTACTACATTTTAAATCACTACCAATTTCTCAGTAAATGGCAAAACCTTTTATTCATAGATAGTGCGATACTCAAAGGAAAAGCAGAAATCTGCAGAGCTTTTCTGGAATTTCATGTAATGTCATAAAAAAAAATGAACACACAAACACAGATTAAAATTCAATGCTCAGAAAGTTATTTTAAAGACCAATGGCTATAAAGCTATATGGAAGCCAACCATAATCATGCCCTTCAATGCAGAGTATCATCCCATCACTGCTCAGTTATAAATGGCTTCAGCATGGCATTCTGTTTATTTGTCTTCAAAGCAATGTTGCAATGTCTGTTAAAATTCTGCTTGCAGTTTTATATATAACATTCTAGAAAACATAGCTCTTAACTATATGAGATACTAATGATATGATTACTAATTAGCAATTACTCTTGGGGTGGAAAAAAATCGAAACCCCCCCCCCAAAAAAAAACACTGAAGAGAAGAATCTTGGGTGGATAAGGAATTCAGGACTTACTCTTTGAAGAAAACAGAAACAGAGAACCAAATGGTGTTTTGTGCAATTTCACCTGTGGGAAAAAATGGCTGTTTCCTATGCAGAAAATTCTATAGATCTGGACTGATTCTGCAAAAAGAGTTTGACCTGTTTGTTTTGCACAGAAAGCAGCATTTTTGTTTTCTGCACTAAAAATATTACCTTCTTTGAGAAATACCATGTGTAAATTTGTGCACAATAAGTTCCAAGCTATTAACTTTCTGTCTCCTGCACAGAAAATGCTGTTTTCTATGCAAAACATCCATGTACCAGTTTTATGCACATCAAGTCTTGAATTGTGATTTGGTTTTTGACTAACCTGTGTATGTTTTTGAAGAGTTTATCACTGAGGGAAGAAAATGGCTAAAACTGATTGTTGCTTCCTTCAAATAGAAATTTAGTGAAGAATTGTATCCCCATTCTTCTCTCGCATTTCTTTCTCTCTTTCTCTCTTTTTGTGTGGTGGAAAAGAGGGATTGATGACATGAATTTTAGGTTAGTGGGAAGAGGACAGAGCTAGGGATATAAATGCCTGACTATTTTGTATCTGCCTATGAGGATGAATAATTGCTGTAGTTTCATTGCTGCTCCAGCATGAAAAAAACAAAAACAAAAGAAAAAACAGTTCTGTGCAGTATGTTCCCCATATTTTCATGTTTTGAAGTGTTTCAGAGGATTTTTCTGAATTTCATGGATTTTTCATTTTCCCCTCCAGCGGAGAATGTGTTTCCTGAGCAAGAAATGAGTTTGTGGGGGGGGGGGGAACACAAGCCTTTTTGTATTGAAAAATCCCCTGAAACACTCTGGGGTGTTTTAATATTGCAGAAAACTGTGATAAAGTCTCACTGCAATATTATTCTTCCCAGTGGGGATTCCCAACTGCTGGGAAACCCAGTTCTTGGCCTAGAAATAAATAAAAAATATTCTTTCCATCCCTGTCTAGGGCTTCTACACTATTTGCTGATTGCTTTTTTTAAAAGAAAAATTATTTTAACATGCTCATCCTATAGAGACTTAAAGCTTAATCTACAATGTTCTGTCTCTTGAGCCACATCAGAGAAAATTAAAAGAATGTTGATAATAACTAATTTTCTTTTTAAAACTCTTTTCAAAATTTTCTCACCCCACAGAGAAAGTTAAAGGTAATTAAAGTCTCTTGCAGATTAGCTCTCTTGATTTCCATTTTAAGAGATACACAGATTCTCAAAAACAATGGAGTGCCATATTTTATCCTAGAGCTTTTTATTTATTTATTTTTGCAAAGTCACATTCCAACCCGCAGTGCCCTTCCTCCAAGATACTTAATTAAGGGCAGAAGCAATTGGAACTTGGAAGCAACTACTTAGATACTTGTAATTGAATCTTTATCCACAATAATGAAGCTATGCCTACATTATATAAGAATTGTAACTATAACAGCGTAGTGCAGAAACGGCATCAATAAGAAAGCAGTTCACTCTTCTTGAAGTTTAACTGCAAACTCTAGTTAATTTTATAATTTTGGGAGTGTGGGCTCACTAAATGGTGGAGGAAGAGTACCACATGTTTGAAGCGCCTGTTCAGCTGCATCTCATATTGCCTCACTGTCTGGATTTTTTTTGAGGGGCTCAGGGGATAAGAAACTGGATTTTGTACCAAAGGCCAGCAGATTCATAGAAGTGATTTTTGCTTTTAAAAATGGTAAAAGTTATTATTTTAGTTACTCTTGAGAAAGTTACTCTAAAATTTTGAGCTTTACTATTATAATAAACTAACCTGGGGGCTTACAAATATAAATGAAACTTACTATTTTACAAAAGCAACTTTCTTGCAAATATCTACATGGATATGGATGTAAAGCCTCTACTTTTCTCATTTTCACACGTAGAAACAGCAAAAATCATTGAGCTTTTTATGAGTCAGAAAATGATTTTCTTCTTTTTTACTGAGAGTCCTTTTATTTTAGAAGCCTTTTTTTGGTGAAAAATTGTACACAGCTATGAGAGCTATGATAGTTAATTGTGCAAAACTCCAGCTTTCCATCAAACTGTTTCATCAGTCAGCCTTTTCTAAGTCTTCTTTTAAAAAAACCCATTAGCTAGTTCTTCTGGGCTTTTTCGCTCTGTGTATCCATGCATACACATTGCTTCACATAGAGAAATAACAGTAATTTTGTGCAGGGACATTCTTTGTGCAAATAATAGAAATATCAACAGTCCAAAAATTCCTTGTCTCATTCTTGCACTAGAGGCAAGAAGCCTCACAGAGTCTTGTTCCATGTCAAGTCAGCTTCTTTCACCAAGAACAAGAACTTTGGTGAATATTCATCATATCCCCAAGCAAGAGAGCCTAGTTGATATTGCCTTCCTCTTTAACAGGTGCCTTTTTGAACCATGGAGGCCTATCCACCCAAGTGCAGTGTAAAGCAAAATACCGTCATTATTATTGCATCATCCCTTGTGATGATGTGACTTCCTAAAGAGTGGGTTTCAGTGCTCCATGACACTTATTGATGCATCCAATACAGTAGCTTAATTTTTCCTGACATATTTCAGACTATTGTAATCCATTATGGTACTACTGTAGCACAAAACTGCACTCAGGGCCTTTCCGTACTACACAGATATAGCGCTATTATTCCACTTTCAAACATCCTGTGGAACTCCGAGGTTTGTGTTTACTGAAGCCAAGAGCTCTCTGGATGAGAATTCTAATTTTCTCTCTCTAAATTGCAAACCCCAGGATTCCATAGGATGTTGAAAGTGGAATAATAGCACTATAATAGTGTAGTGCAGAAAGGCTCCCAGTGCTCTCTGCCAGGGTGACCTCCTGTGGGACTTTGGAGGGCACGTTCCCCAGTGCCCACTTCAATTTGTCAATTTTCTAAAATTAAAATTAAAAATAAGAAGCCCTCCCCCCAAAAAATCCTATATCTATATCTTTATCTCCTAGATGGTATGGGAAACATTATTATTATTATTATATTATTATTACTATTATTTGGTCTTAATAGACTGTTTTAGGCCTAGAAAAGGCCTAAACAAAACAAAGGAGAAAATTGGAAGTTGATTTCTGATTTACTTCTGATATTTAAAAAGTCTTTCTGATATTATTTGACTGCTACTCCCATTGTCCCCAACCAGCATAATCATGGATAAGGGGTGGGAAACAAGATCTGGATTGTCACACTTTACTTCCTTTGCCCTAAGGAAGCAACATTTAAAAAAAAAATGGGGGTATGGAGCCCTCAGAGGCCTCAGAATGGTTTAGATCTCATTTTGCATGCCTTTTGTTCAAGCTGGCCACCATTTTATTTCTTTTTTTCTCAGACTTTAAGCATATTACATTCCTTACAGATGACAACAGAGTGTAAATTATGATTATGTTTTCAAAGCTGGCCTGCTGCTATTTATTTTTTCCCTTTTCCACAAGATGACATTGGTACATTTTCAGGCTTGCTGAAAATTCAGATTGGTTTAGTGAGGCAAAACAAGTTTCCCACCCATCAACTGTTTCATTGAGACTTTCCTGTGTATTGAAAGCATGTGGGACTTTCTTGACCCTTTTATTCTAGTCTGATTGCTACTGTAAATCATACTATGGAAGGCTGAAGCCAGAGGAAACAAAAGGGAAATCACAGACAGAGAATAAGTGTTAGACATGCATATGGCTTGTAAAGAGCACTTTATAACAAAACAGATGGTTGTAAAAAAGGGGGGAACAGTTCTCAAGCATGGCTGATGTTATACTAATTAGACTATCAAAAGGCACCTACAGAAAATGATTTCATTATAATACTAACATTTGTAAAACATTATATTGCCATCTCCTTTCTAACATTGTCTGTCAAAAACTTAGTACAATGTTATTCAAATGATTGAGAATGTTCAGGCATTTGCTTTTGTTAAAAAATGACAAAGAAAGAGTGTAGCTACTTAGTGGTACAGCTCATCTGTAAACATGCCTGTGCACTTGTGTACGCATGAACACACACACTCACACCCTATCCTATGCCACTTCAGGCACGGAATTCTAAGGTAGCCTCTACTGCATGGCAGGACTATGACTAAGCCAGTGGCAGAGCTTGGAATGTGTGGAGGGGGGACGGGAGGGGGCGTGGCCACTGTGCATGGGTGTGTGGCTGTGGGCCAGGGGGCATGGTCAGGGCACGCGGGGGCTTGGCTCTGGGCCAGGACGCTCCAGAAACATTGCCACCTGGGGTGAATCGCCTCCCTGCCCCCACGTCCCTACACAACTGGACTAAGCCTGTAGATGGCAGATGCTTGTGATTGATACAGTCAGTAAGGTTCTTACATGGCTCTTGAAAGGGGAAGAGATCTTATTATGATAGCAACAGTGTCAGCTCCTATACCCAGTGCCTGACTAGAGAGGCAGCTTCAATATCTGAGGGCTCTTCCAAGCTGGAGAACCCTCCCTCTAACACATAGCACAGAGCAAAACATTTCTGCAACTGGCATCTTGGTGAAAATGGCTTTATTGTACTGGTCCTCCAGGCTATGATGTTCCAGGGGCAGTGATATCATCAGAAAGGAAAAATAAGGACCTCAATGGGATATTTGGACTCACTCCCCACTTTTACCACTGGGAACTCATCTAGGGGGTTCAGAAAGTATGAGGTAAAGGAAAAGGTAATATTAATTGGGTTGTCTTGCAGTTGCTTGTAGAGATCCCTATTTTTTTTTTAAGTGTATGGGTAAAGTTGTCTTTGGGATTTTTTTCCTCTGGATTAAAACAGCTGTGTGTTCTTTTAATCTTTTTATAAATGCTTTTAAAAAACCAATCCTAGATACAAATTCTGTCTGGGAAACCTGGGGGTACTGGAAGAGGAACTGGAACATAGAGGAATCCCTGCTTTTTTCTAGAATCTTTTATAAAAAGTAAGAGCATGGGGATTCCTCTCCTTGCTTGTCAGCAGTGGGCAGGGGTCAGGGCAGGATATGGCCAAATGAGAAAATCTGTGATCAGTATTATGAGGATGGAATTTCCTTCCCTTAAGATAAAAAAGAAATGTACCTATTTTCAACATCTTAAAAGCATTGCGTAGTTTGGCCCTCATGTTTAGATTGTATGTCTCCTGGCTTATCCATGTTTCATATCATACTCCTGAACTCTGGTCACAGTATTGGCCCTGCGAAGGGCTTCATGGTAGAAGCAACAGTAGTTACTAAGATGTGCTTGATCCACAGGTCAAACATCTAACTTCCAAAAAATGTACACTGATCCATGCTTGTTTAGTAACTTTAGTAACAACCCTTTTACATGTATATAATTCAACATGATTACTTCTGTTTCTGTGGTTGCTCCTACATATATGTTTATAGTTAATTGTCTATACAGATGGACAGGCAGACACAGATGCACACCCTTCTATACTGGTGCATTAACAATCAAAAAGGTAATGGATTTCCCAAGGGCATTGATTGTGTGTTGTGTAAATGTGGCAAAAAGCTGAATCAGGTGGACAGAAATCTTTCCACAACCCTGGAGTCACATGAAGGCAACAGCCTGCGCACCAGCATCAACCCCAGGAAGGATGAATGTGAGCAAGCTTGTTGGAATCAGATATGCTATTGTTAGGGAAGCAATTTCTCAATGCATTTGTCCTACTCTCTCATATAATGGTTTGGGCAGAGTTTCTGTCATAATTTAGAGAAGACTCACTGAAATGAAAAGTCATTACCAGCTTAACACATCCTTGATTTGAATGGTTGTACTCTTAACCATGTTTAAGTTTCAGTCCATCAAGTCCAGCCCAAAGGAAAGCATGTTGCGATGTTTTCATGCTCTGCATTTACCTGTTTTTCCCATCACACCAGTGGCATCATAATATACACCGTACTGCACATGTAAGAAGAAAGGATGGACATTTTTTGGCAAGAGTACTATTTCTGTGAGGAAAGGGAACATCAACCTATTTTCTCCATTAAAACACTTTTGTTTTCTATTTTTTTTTTAACATTGGGCTCATTCTCTTTTCCTACCTTGTTATACTTGTAGTAAGGATGACCTAAATCTAGTAAAATTCAATTTAAAAGGGACAGTGATGCCATCCTATGATCAAGTACTGGGTTGCTACTTTAGTTCCATAAAAACTGTAATCTGCTGGCAGGATATTCATTAATTAAATCACTATTTCAAGATTTTCAGGCCATCTGTTAAGATATTAAAAATTCCCTTTCTTCAGTCACAGAAAAGAGAGGCACAAATGAACTGCTTGTTCTTGATAGAGGAATGCATCCTAAATGAAACAAGCAATGTACTTTTGGAATGTTCCTAGCAAATGATCCAAGACACAGATAGTTGCCAAAGAGCAGCCAAAACAAAAGGATAATATGGAGGTTGAATTCAAATGAGTCTTTAAGGCCTGAGCAGTTGTATCGCTCCTTGAATAGGCACTGATTAAAGGTAATGAGTGTCTACTGACGGAATTAAAATCAGCAATGACACCATGCTGCTATAATCATTTTACACCCAAAGCAAGCTCTTAGTTCTTTACTGTAAAGTAGACTTAAGGACAATTGTGCATCCATAAAGGAGAAACTAAATCTTCTTATTTGGTAGATAGACTGCTTTTGCTCAGAAACCATTATGCAAAAAAGTGGGGGGGGGGTAAAGAAAACTTGCCAGTGTAATGATGTGTAATGTCTTTGATTTCCAATACTTTACTCCTCCAGTGACAATATGCAACAGATCTACTGTGCAACTGGAGGACAAATAAGAGTTTGGTAAAAAAAATTGTACCATGGCAAAATTTTCAGTGTCACTAACCCAATTTTGAGTGTGAAATTGTAATTTAAAAATCTACCAATCTAGATGGTGTTAAATTAGTGTTATCTCCTAACAGTTTGAATTTGAGTGGATATCTAACAGAAATTCACATTTGTCAGGTAATATCCAATGAATAAATTTTATGCTGAACTATTTCAAAAAGTTGACCTCAAAAATTATCATTTCCAAGAAACTCATTCTGTATTACAGTGATCAACATGCAGATTTTAGTTTTGTTTAATTTCTGCATCATTTTTATTCACGTAGCTTCATGATGTTATGTTTCTGCTCTTCCCCTTGAATCAGACCCAACCCTACCGTAGGGGAAAGTACAGTTTTCTGCAACCCCATGAACAAAGGGTAGATTATGAGATCTGAAAGGAAAGCAAGGTTAGGTAAATTGTTGGGAGGGAATTAATGTTTGGGCTCCATTTCAGGCAGCAAAATGCACTCTTGGTCTATCCCCAAAATCAAATTGCTAGAATCAAGAAATCAAAATCAAGTTTTGGAAGGGAGAAACTTCCATATAATTTGTTGTGGCATCACATCACAAGTTGCATTGCATTGATTTTAGCATCTACTAGTAACCTGGATGTCCCTGAATCCTCTGATGAAATTGGTAGCCAATGGTTAGAATGGGCAAAACCTATTTCTAAAGTCTTATTCAGTTGTTTACAAAGGATATTGTGTCAATGTATCATAAGGGCAATGCACCTGTTATATCCCACCCTCATCAGTTCCATTGTTCTCCACCAGTCATGTAGGGATGTGGGGGCGATTCACCCTGGGTGGCAATGTTTCTGGGGCATCCTGGCCCATAGCCACACCCCCGCATGCCCTAGCCACACTTCCATGCACCACAGCCATGCCCCCATGCACACTGGCCACACCCCTTGTGCCGTAGCCCGGCCCCCTCCTGCCTCCATTTCCACACACTCCAAGCTCCACCACTGTTCTCCACATGAAAGTGATGAATCTGAACAAGAGAGCTTCTACTGTATGTGAGGGCTCTCCAAGCAATCATGAACCCCATCCCCCCTAGAATCAGATTCCCTCTTGCAAGGAAAGTGACCATATGTAGTGAAAGATCTCCTGTTTAGACATTTTGTTCTTCATGTGAGAACAGCAACAAATGGAGATAGCACACTCCCCTCCTTGTCTGAAGAGACAAAGATTTTTCAGATAATGCCTGAAATTTGTGTCACTTTCATGTTTCTGTTCACTGTCGTTCTTATTTCTTCACTGATCTGCCTCAGAGAGTGGAATCAGCACATTGATATTTGACGTTACTTTTAAAAGCAAAATGTTAAGAAAAATTGTAGAGTACTTTTCCTTCCAAAGAGTTATGAAAATAATTTTATTGAACGTTTCTTTAAATTGTATGGGGAATAGAATTTTTCTTGCCACATTGTTTTCGGCTTTTGCTATCTGGAGTTTTTCACCCTATGAATGGGAGCTGCAGCAACTACTGGCAACAAGAAAAAGAACAAGGGAGAGAGAAAAGCAGATAGAAATAGAAAGGGGAGAAAGGGAGAGGGCACAAAAGGTGAAGTGGGATCTAAAATATTAATAGTATTTTTCAGCCTCGTTTTCAATCTCATTCTGATAGATTTTAACATTACAATGTGACAAAAATTCAAACATCATCCATAAATTAAGTGCCATAAAGACCCTCTTTTTGACACAAAGTTAACATACTTTTTTTTTAAAAAAAAAAAGACTTTTTAGTGATTAATAAAATGCAAATCACCTTTTCACTAACTTTCCTATCTCTGAGCTTCACACTTTCCTCAAAAATATACACATGGGAAAATCTGTGGAAAAATTTAGGTGTTTCATCTGAAAATACAATTTCTAAACACTTTTCTTTCTCAAACAGACATTTGAAAATGTATTTTGATTAATTGTGCAGGGGAGGCTGAAAACTGAACTAAGTATTCTGGAAAAAAATGTTGGTGCATAAATGCACTAGTCCCATAGGTTATTCTAACAAATATGAATTGTGTCAACCAGTAAAGGATTTTTTTTTAAAAAAAAATCAAATTCCTTAAGCATCTCTAACAGAGATATTCTTATCATTGAGAATTATCTGCTAAAGAGATAAATATGATTAAAAAAAAACATGAACATATAAAATGTGTTTAAGAGCAGCATATAATTTCTATGGCAAATTAAAATTATCAGTTTTACACAATGTCTGCAAACACTAGTGGCAGCCAGAATGAATAAGGTCAATATGACCACAGCTAATAAACCCTGCCAATCATAACCCAACCTGTGATTTTCTTTTTATTTGGTATTACAGTACTTGGTACTATGGCTAGCTTTTTGTATCCTTTGAAATTGTATTCACATGAGGTTTTATGTAACCATAGCACTTTTAACATTTTACAACATTTGCGGGTGCTTTTGCAGAAGAGTCCATCTGTCTCTTCAAATAGCTTTAAAACTTTGAACAGGTGTTACACACTTCAGCTGACTACAAATATGTGAAAGTTACAAGGCATTCTGAAAATGTCAAAGTGGAAAATTATATTTGTCCTGCTGTAGAAGAAACCCCAATAAAATAGTGACTGTACCCAAAAAACCCAAGAGTGCACCTCAGCCTTTCCCATCACCTATTCCCTTGCCTCCCTATTATATCTTAGGCTCTAGGGCACTGTTTGTGTTTTTGCATTTACCAAACAGGAGACTTCTGCTCCAAACCTTTCTATCAACTGTATATTAATTTAAGAGCTGAGAACCACATTTACTATCTATAGTACTTCCTGCATTGATTAAGAATTCCCAGCATACCCTGGGGAGAAGGATATATTGGGTGGGAGGAAGATATTAATTAAAACACTTATATCAGAAGATCTCAGAATACATTGATTAGATCAATACATTCTGATCAAATTACTGTATGGTTCTTCTATATTACAGGGTGTAACAACCATGGAGTTGTTCTGTGTGACAGACTGTGGTGTTGTATCCACAGTATACAATTATATCCATTTAATGCAACTGCTATGGCTTGATGATAAGTATTCCTTGAATTTTAGTTTAGTGAGGTGCTTAGAATTCTCAGATAGTGAGCAATAGGGAACTGCCCTGAAAGATAGCATTAGAGCTTTCAAGCAGAAATTTGTAACTACCTCACCAAACTTCAAATTCCAGGATTTTTTAGGATGGGGCCAGGACAGTTAAAGTGGTGTTAGGCTGCCATAACTATATGAATATACTCCAGTCCAGTTATCTCCTTGGGTACCAAGCCATCTCCTGGTCAAAGTTCTGGTCAAAATCTTCCAAAACCTCTGTGATCTTCCTCATACCCATCACTATGGTTCCTCCTGGTGCCAGACTCAGAGGCACAGGAAGAAGCATCCTAGTCCATCACATAATACATTTCCATGACACTTGCCCACTGTATGACACAGAAATGTAATACAGAGCCTAGTTCTATTCTCAGGGTGAAAATAGGGAGCAAACTTCAGATGGAGACTATCTCGAGCTGTTTCTGTGCTTATATCATCTACACCAGTGGTTCTCAACCTCTGGGTCCCCAGATGTTTGTGGACTTCAGCTCCCAGAAGCCCCAGCCACTATGGTCAATGCTTAGGGCTTCTGGGAGCTGAAGTCCACGAACATCTGGGGACCCACAGGTTGAGAACCACTGATCTACACAGAGAAGAGAAAAGAATGGTAACATGCTTTACGTATGTACAGAAGCCAACAAATAGACACATAAAAAGATGTCCATATGATTTGGATGTGTCCAGTCTACAACTATCTAGTATTTCACCTTTCCTCACTTCACATTCTCTTTGAGGCAAATATTAGCACTGACGCAAGTGCAATGGCAGCTCAAGTTCAACGGCCACTTAAGATGGGAGGAAAAGTATCACCACCCCTCCCTCATTGTCATCCTCACACTCTTCTACTTTGTCTCACCTATTTCACCTGCCTATACCACCTCCTTCTTATACTTTTCTTATACTCTCTCTCTTATATACTCTTATATATATATATACTCTTATATACTCTTCTTATACTCTTCTTATACTCTCTCTCCCTCCTTCATCTGCCTCCTTCACTCACCTGTCTCCCTATTCCTACCTCAGCTTGCTGCTTTCCTTCCTCCCTTGTTCTTCCTGCCACTGCCCACCCTCTGCAGAGAGTAGAGCCAGCTACAAAGACAACCATAGCTATACACAGCCCAAATGGCAGGTTCTGAGAGGCCTTTGGTTCTCTAGAGTAGCAGTAGCTGTGGTAGATATCCTTGGTGGGTACACTTTATATTGCTCCACCTGAGGCAGCCATCTTACTCTGACTAATGGATAAGGCAACTATGTTCCACTTCCTCATATTCTTCCTACCTGCCTATAGGATTCTTCATATCTTCCCTTGCAGGTCTCTGTGTTATTTCCATTGCACCATTTTATTCCATCTTAGGTGTCAAGGCAAGAACACAGGGCCTATCATGTACCTTCTAGGGTTGTGTGTACAGCACACCTTGATAAGAAATTTTGCTTGTAATTTTGGCTTTTCTCTTGAAATTGCTTGAGTATGTCCATCTTGAACTTTATACTAAATCTGATGCTCAGGAGAAAATGCAAAAAGTGAAGTAATTCTTTTAGAGAGTAATGCATCCCTTCAATGAACGGGTTTGATACACCTTAGACACCGCTTCAAAGAAAGAGGTTTTCCATCTCAACAGACTGTCCCAACAGATTAATTGCTAGGAGCAAGGGTCAAAAGCAGTGAAATCTTATATAGAAACACCACTTCCCATACAAGAAATATTTACTTCTGCTACACAAACTCCCCTGACCACAATCCCTTCCAAATTCTCATTGAATTCCGTCTGGAAAATAAAAAATAAAAAGAACAACTAGAAATGTAAAGAAATGTGTAACATTCAAGCTTTGCAAATTCTGATACCTAATAATCTGATCAGAGTCACCATGACATACAGATAGGAACTTCATTCTCTAATGGGTTTCACACTTCTCCAAATGTCACAGCACAATTCTCAGTAGTTTAAATGGGCTTTAAACACTAATTTGAGAATATATGCATTTAAATATGTATTTTGACATGTATTTCACTACATGAGCAGTGAAATACAGATATAAATACATATTTTACAGGAATTCTTTCAAATTACAGATTAATAAGAAGTGGAATGGAATTATGGATAAATGCAAGTTAAACTGTGTGTGTGCGTGTGAGAGAGAAAAAATATACAGCTTAATGGGAGGATCCATAGCTCAGGGGTAAAGAAGGTATTTGGCATACAAATATTTCTATGTTCAATCTTAGGCATCTCTAGGTTGGGCTCTGGAACACTTTTATCTGAAGTCCTAGACAGTCATTGTTGGTGTGCACAGTATATCACTTTGACAGAGCACTGATGTGACTCAGCATGAGGAAAGATTCCATATTTCTGCCTATGTTCACTTGAGTGAAGAGCCCTTCAAATTCAGCTCAGATTTTTTTGTAAGCACAATTCAGTTTCAACACTAGAAAAACTACAGTGTAAGAAGTAGACTGATGTACAGTTTTTGATAAGACCAGGCTTTGGGTTGAAATTATAATCTAGGTAGGGTCCAAGAACCCATCGAATAAAAACTATACAGCCTTCCAGATTCATGACATTTTCCAAGACCAATATAACTCCACAAAACTGTCATCCTATCCTTAGCAGCTGAAGCGCATTGGTGAAATTGACACGTTGCAGAATTTTCCCTACACTTGAATACATTAAAAAAAAAAAAAAATCTCACTGGGGCATGTTACAGCACCAGACAACAAATCCAGTAAAACTGGAGTGTTTTCTTTAAATTCCGTCAAACTCCCTGAACACCTTAGAATAGGAAGGCTATTTATAATGGTGCCACAAGATAGACAAAACACTTCTGTGCTGGACCACACATATTGATTGGTCTAAGGCTACTGATTGAGAGTCGATCGAGGCTTACATACTGAGAAGATGAAATGTTTTGAAGTGTCAGCAGATGTGTTAAATTGGATGTATTTGTACTTCCCTGAAAGGAAGTAGTTATCCACGTTTGCTGTCAAACAAGGATCTCTCTCTTTAGACACCTAGGAGACCATTTCAGAGTCCCCTGCTGCTTGCTTACTTATGTTGATATATTTCCAAAGGACAACACCTAGCAGGAACAGAAGCCTACATGATGGCAATATTTGTTAGTTGTTGGGGGGAGGTTGTTTTTGTTTTTTCGGACAGCTTCATAGATAACACTTTAAGCATTTTTTCAACTGGAACCAAAAGAGTATTGATTTCAGAATCACAGGGGTTTTTTTAATTTCTTTGCTATATAAAATAGATGAAAAAGGTGGGGGACAACAAAAGGTGATTGATCCTTAACGTTTCCACCATCTGTTTCATCAATAGCCAGTAAATTATGCAGCATTAACAGTTGCAAAAATGATAAAACAACTATTTAGCTGAATTTCTCAGCATTAGACTATTATATATCTGACAATTCTATTTGTGATAAGTGACAAACAATTTGCTAACATAGTGTGGGAAATTTACTTAGACCCTTTTCACACCGGGCTATTAAAATGGTGGAGAGCGACCTCCAATAGAGGTCTTCTGCACTGTAGAGTGGACTGGGGCAGACTACTTTTTGCAGTTCCGCACCTCAGTCCGCTCCGGAGCGACCGGAACTGGTCGTGTGGCATGGTTTTTTAAAATCTCTTTTTAGAGGTTTTTAAAAAGCACGGAGTGCGCGACTCCATGTTGCTCCATTGCCGTGCTCCAGTGCAGATTTGCAGGTGCGCACTAGTGTGTGTCTGCAGATCTGCCGGAGGCGGGTTTTAGGCTGGAGAGTTTCTCCGGTTGGTGGAGAGCCTCCACCAACTGGAAGCCGCCATTTTGGATGCCGGAGCAGTGCGGAGCGACGAGCTCACACTGCTCCTCATCCTGGACTCAACCGGACGCCGAATAAATCCGGTGAGTCCCGTTTTCACATGGTTCCTTTCCCACATGCGAAAAGGGCCTTAGTGAAAGATCTGTTGTTCCTGTGTGCCTTCAAGTAGTGTGCTTTCAAGTATGGTGACCCTATGGCAAATCTATCATGGAATTTTCTGGGGCCAGGATTGTGTGATGCACCCAAGGACACCCAGTGGTTTTCCATAGCTGAGTGGGGAATCAAACCCTGATCTCCAGAATCATAGTTAAGCCACTACACTATGCTGGCTCTCAGAGAAACAAAGATACAGCTCGACCAAAGTTCAGAAACACTAGGTGAGGAGTGACTGAGCTATGACAGTTTTAAAATCTTCGTTTCAGCTATAGCTTTCACTTTTTTTTGCAAATATTTCTTTTAGCTATAAAAAGCATAGTTTCAATTTCTCCTTTGTATCAGTTTAGATTTTAGTGGGGAAAAAACTCTAAACTGCTTCAACTGTAATTTAATTGAATGCATTTAAACTCATTACATTTGACATTTATTTTAAATTAAACTAAATTATTTAAAATTATGCTGAATCTATTCAGTTAAATGTATTGATTCCACATTACATAAATTATTAAATTATTTAATGCTACCAGTACTACTGCTATTGTTCTTTTTTGTTATTTCTATTATTCTGCCTTCACATAACCCACCCAAGCTATCAAAATTGTTTCTAACTCAACTATCTACTACTCATTCTTTGATTGCACTGCCTCTGTACCTGCTCAGCAGAATCAGTATGAAGGGAAGTATTGAGGATATCAAACACGATCTCCTGGGTGATGTACTGTCTTCCAACATGCAAGACAATTCTAGAATGTCCTCTTCGAAGTAATGCTTAGAATGAGAATTCAGTTAGAGGAAGCTACTGGCCATGGAAAAATATATGTATTAGCACAAAATTGTCACTAGTAGGGGAGAGACTACAGGGGCAGTCAAAGAGAAAAATGGTGGTAAAATCATCAGGAGTAATTTGGGGGACAAGAGGATCTACATGCAGCCAGTGGGCTGTGAACTGTGTATCCTTGGTTTAAGGAAAGGGACTTATGGTGGAAGTACAGGGAAAAAAGAAATAGTAAAAGGACTGCTAAGATGGGCAGGGTTTGGGTCTCATTCCAAGAGATGGGGAAAACAATGTTTACAATGTTATTCCACTCTTGAGCAGAAGGATGATAACAAGGTATTGATGGATATTGGTATTCAGTCACTTGACCAGGTGGGACTTGAGCTGTAGAACTCTGGAGCTGCAAGAGCAAATGAGTTAAAAACAATGTTTATTTGAACCATGAAAAAATTCTGAGGATGAGGCATGATGTTTGCACACTTATCCAGAAGCACCCTAAGTATCAACACTTCCCTACCTTTTGTGGACTATTCCAGCCCAAGCTTTTCTAATGGCTAACCAATGCTCAACAAAATGGGAAACATTTGGCACAAACATGACTGAAATATTGAGAGGAGATACATTTAGACATTTTACCTTGCATTTGCAATTGGGAAGGAAATATGGATATGCTCAATCTATCATCTTAATTTGGAACAACTGCCACAAAGCCCCTCACTTGTGGAGCAAAAGCTGGACATACCACCTGATAAATGTAAGAAAGGGAGAAAAAGACGGCTAGGCTGCTAAGAGCAAGATAGAGCACAGGGAAGCACACATTCCAGGATTACCAGCCACCATGGCCAGTTGTTTGAAGAAACATAATTTTACCAATAGTTTTTTTAAAAAAAAATGAGGCAGAGAAGGAGAGAAAAAAGAGAAAGAAAAGGAAAGTAGCAGCACCTTTAAGATTAACTTGTTTTTATTTAGCATTATGGTTTCCATGTCAGCAAGGGAGTGGCTCCCCTCTGCATTTTAATCCAGACTATAAACGACCTGTTTAGGAGACTGAGATCAGCACCACGGATAGTTCCTTCACAGCTCAAGCTACCACGGGGTGAATTCACTGCCCCACTGAGATCAAAGCCACAACTGTTCTGGAGCAAGCTCTCTGCTACAATATTGTTGCTGACTAGCTGACAATTTCCACCATTACAAAGATGCTCGGCACAAAAATGAGCTCTACAGAAGCACTCTAAGCTGCAGACAGGAAAAGCCCCACAATGAAAATCTGGAACAAAGGTAACTTTGTTTCAGCTGCACAATAATAGCTTAGGCAAGATCCAGTTTTTAGCAAGATGTCAAGATGGCTTCTTACAGAACTGCCAGACCTGTCAGAACTTGGCCAGACCCCCCCCCAATAAAATGCTTTCCTTTATGTAGGAGACAGACAAGACAGCAGGGGGCTGCTACTAGAAACAGCAGTACTGCATCTTTCTCTCCCTCCCCCACAACTTCCCAGGCACATCTTGGAATACAAAATATATGATGTCAGGTTCAGATACTCTTGGTGCCTAACTTTGCAAGCAACAGTTGGTGAGGCTGAGCAGAGTCAAGGAAATGCAGAGTGCTGCTATGCCACGGAGCTGTTTTCTATTACTAGACTTTCCAAGAAAGTGAGGAAGAGATGTAGTGCATCTGAAGTTGTTTTTGGCAATAACGACATATCTGCCACGCTGTCTGGTTCTGGCCTCCGTCTACAGGGTTTCTTTGTGTTTCCTTGGTTAAGTTTAAATAGTGTTACTTAGTTTAAGTGAGAAAGACTGTAATGGTTGTTGCATATCTTATTTCATCTTTTCATGTACTTAAAAACAGTATTATTAGCCAAGATCCCATAAATCACATTTTTTTCAGTTGTGAAGTACTTCAACAATGTCATGCTGTAAACAAAGAAAAGGGAACCTATCTGTAAATATTGGTGGTTGATATATGAACAAGCTACTATTTCATACAGATATTACATCTGAATGATTGCAAAAGGAAGCAAAAAATAAAACTACCAATATATTCAAAAACTAGGGTGTGACTGTGTTTGGAAATATGTGTACAGTTCTAGTCACCATACTTCGGAAATTATGTTGTAGTGTTGAAAGAGCTGGGAAAAAGAGCAACCAGAATGATACAGACAATGAATTAGCTCCTAGGAGAAAAAGTTATAACATTTGGAGTGTCTCCCCCCCCATCATGACATAATAGAAGTCTCTAAAATTATGCAAGGTTTGAAGAAATTAGGTAAGTATTTCTACCCTTCTCAGAACACTAGATCCCCAAATGGTTGAAGATTCAAGATAGATAAAATGAGGTTCTTTCGCATAGAATCATGGGGTAAGAATCATGTAGAGGGGGTTCTTCTTATCATTTTGTGAGATTTTGCTTTGTTCTTGAATTCCACTGTCATTTGGCCATGTGTTTTCAGTGAGGCCCAGCAGGCAGCAAACACCAATTTTATTAAGACAAAAATCAATTGGCAGCCTTTAAATATTAACATATATGGTGGAGGTCCTCAGTGATGAATTTCGGATTGTCACACCTACAAGCCTCACTGAGATGCTGTTCTTTCTGGTAGACTTGGTGAAAGTATCCTTCCCCAGCAAAACAAAACAAAAGAAAAAGAAAATACATTGATCAGAAGAAGAAAAAAACTGTTTTAAGGTTCCCTTAAGGGCTGGCAGAGATAAACACATATACAGCGGAATTTTCCTCTTGTAATATTTTGTTTAAATCTTTATCAAAAAATTATAAATAATAAACATTAAGCATTGGATAGAAGAAGTATTTTTCCTGGCCAAGTAGGAGACACTAGGTTACTGTACAAACTGCTAAGACCTCAATTTCATTCTCACTTGATTAACATGTCCCTGTTGAAAATAACTGACGGAGAGGGACTGAGATGTATTATTGAAAAGAGGAGTGGCTGGAAATCCATGGTTATGCAGAAATACAGAAATTATGTCAGTCAAGCATTAAGAGTTACTCTATCTGGTGGTATAATAGCACATTTGGATCAATAGTTTCAGAGAAAATGGCATGCTGACATCAATTTTAGTACGGCCATTCTATAACGTCAGTTCACTTTTAATAATAATTTACCAAGTGTTGCTATTGTCTTTAGATTTTGAGATCCAAGAAACTGTAGTGGTTTGAGTGTTGCATCAGATGTCTAAGCGACCAGGGTTCAAATCACCACCCTAGCCATGGAAATCCCCTGGGTGATGTTGGGCAAGTCAAACTCTCTCAGCCTCACAGGAAGGCAATGGTAACCTCCCTCTGAACAAATCTTGTCAAGAAAATCTCAAGATAGGTTCATCTCAGGGTCACAATCAAGTCAGAAATGATTCAAGACACTAAATAAGCAGCTTTGTATTTTGAATAGAGAAAAACAGATTTTTTTAGAAAGTTAATGTGGGAGATACTAAAATGGACAGATTTGATCACAAACATTTTAGAAGCTTTGATCCTTATCCATTAAGAGCCTGGGCTTAAATTCCTGTTTATTCAAAGACATTAATGGTCAATTTGGACTGCTATCTCCTCCTCCTCCTCCCCCCGCCCCGAGGTTTCTTGTCTTTAACATCAGCATAGCTGGCAGGACCAAGGCCCTTTCCTTACAATGGGGCTCGCTGCAGGTCCAGTGGGGAGGGAAAGCTTGCCAGGAACGTTCCCCTCTGCACCTTTCTCAGTTGTTGTGGGGGGGAGCACTCTGACCCCACCTCTTCCCTTCCACAGTGCAGCCGGGCATTTTCCATTGCTGCGCTGGGGAGGGAGGTGTCGCCAGCCTGCTTCCACCCTTCTGCCTGGCCAGGAAAGGCGGCAGCATGGCGTGATGATAAGTGTAAAACAGATGTTTTATGTTTTACAAATACCATGCTCATATGACACACAGGGACAAGATGGCTGTGGGCCCATGATGACGTCGTGCAGAAGCACTACCTGTGGAGTGCTGCCATCATATCCCAACTGATGGGCCGCAATGTGGTGCGGAAAGGGCCTAAGATGTTGCTTTCTATGCTGGGTTTATTGGTGGGTCTACCCCATGCTGTGTGGGCCGGATGGGAGAGAATTTTATCTCAGTTCATTTTTGAATGATTTACTACAATGAAGAAATCACATAATCAGGGTGAAAAGAACTTGTGAGTGAAAAAAGGTTGAATAAATGAAACTGACTCATTTTTCCTTTCATCTTGGGAAAACAGCACTATGGACCAAGTGTGAGGTTTTTGTCAACTGCATAAATTTGGGCTGTTAGAGAATAAGAAGTACAAGCAACAGTAAGCACAACCTTTCTGTATCCTCCAAATCTTTTTGGGAAGTCAGCCAACCAGAGAGGTTCAACCTGCTGTTAAGGAGCAGCAGGCATAAAGACTTGCAGTCAGGCATTCTGACTTCCTCAGCTTAAACTAATTTGCCATTGGAGCAAAGCTGATTAGTTCCCACTGTCTATGAGCCTTCATCTGAACTTGCCCATTATCCAGCTCTCTCAGCTGAACCTTATCTCCAAGTTGTGGGCTTGGCAGACAGGTCAAGCACTCTCTCCCTTTTTCTATCACTCTGCTACCTATCCACCCTTTGTTATGTTTATGCTATAATTCCCAGAATCCCCCATCCACCATGTTCATTGGCTATGCTGGCTAGGGAATTCTGGCAGTTATAGCACAAAAATTACTTCCCCATGATGTAAGATAAATCATACCCTCCCAATCAAGTCACAATCAAGGCAGTCTGAGTTAATCCTCTGTTGTCCCACTTACTCAGCTGCTTTTAAAATGTTCCAGTTTCTCCCCTCTTACTTTCCCCTTTGTCCTTAGCTTATTCCAGTTGCTTCAAACTGAGTTCAAAATGCAAAAGCAGTTTGCTCTCATTTAACTCAGTAGCTGGAAGAAGAGAGGAAGGAGAAGTAACTTGCCTTTCCCAGGCTCAGGCAAAAGCAAACCACTGCAGCCTCTCCTAGTTTGTGTATTCCTCCTCATTAATAACTTTTGCCCTCTTGAACACACTGTAGTGTTGCTCGGCTGCATGTTTCCTTGTTTTCTTCTGTAAAATGTTGGAGGGTTTATATGAATGTGCTACAATCACATTAACTCCTAGCAGGAGTTTCATATGGCGAGAGTGAAATCCTTCAGCATCTTTACTCAGAAGTTAGTCCTGCTAATTATGCTAGTATAGAATTTCAGCCTAAAATTATAAAACAGCAACCATTAGCTCCAATTTCAACAAACTAAGATTATAGGTTGAAATCTTTTCATTTTCCTTCTATTTCAAGTTGGCACAAATAGGTGTGGGCTAAATACTAGGTATTTAACTGAATTTATATATTGTATACGGGTTAAACAATGGTATTCAACTAACACATTTATAAGAGAAGAAATGGAATATATTAATTACTAGATTATGAATTTGCATGATGGTCCTTATGTATTATTTCCTCTTACATGAATTATTTTGTTAATTATGTATGTACAAATTATTATATTTCAAAATTATAATACATAAAAGCATCTCCCAATGTGGCACTTGAGACAGACAAGAAACAGAACAAAATTGGACATAGCATGTCTATTTGTGAGGTATACATACCATCTAAAAGACATACACACTAGAGCAATTGGTGTATAATACAACAAAAGCTACTGCCCAGAAAGAGAACTGCTATTGATTATAAACCTCATGGGAAGCATATCCAAATATAATCAAAAGCAATCATATATCTACAAAACAAATTGCTTGCAATAAGGATCCAAAGAAAAAAAAATTCATATAACTTAAAAAAAAAGAAAAGAACTGACACATTAACAACCACAAAGGGAATCACACTGAGAATTATTTTCTGGCATCATTCAGATAAGGATGTCTTTTCCAAAAACTCTCAATAAGCTGAATATTAAAAATGCAAAAAACAATCAAACAGACGAACACCCTCCTTTTAAGGGGATGACATTCTGTTAAGAATTCCCAGTGGGTCCTTGTAGTTTATGCTTCAAACAACAGATGGACTGTTTTGGGTGGTGACCTTTTTACAACTTAGAAGGAAAAAATGTGTTTAGATGGACTGAAAAGGCAGTGTACAGCCAGTTTGAGGATAGCTGAACCATGGGGTTTTTTTTGGGGGGGGGGCTAAGGAATATTGGTTTCTGTGCTCATCAGAAATCAAGAGAGCTGTATTTCCACGATCTAGTTACAATACTCCTCCACAAGCCAGTGTAACAAAGAATCACATCCCAGAATGAGACAGGCAGACATGGGAGCAATAAAATAAAATAAGTTTTAATGACTCATATCCATGGTCCTAGGGATACAAAGAAATATTAATTGTCTCATTTTTAACAAAACAATTCACCTTCATGTACTGAGATAGACAAATTGCTAACCCCTGTAAGATTTCTTGTTTCCAGCATGAGAATGAGATGAATATGGGCAGATGTGTAGTGGGAAGTTTTCCTTATTTTGTGCAAAATTTATTTGCGCAAAAGTAGTGTCTTTTCCCTTTTGCAAATTAAGCGTGTCCATAGGTATCTTGGTTTCCCTGATGGTAGACATTAGTCATTGAAGTTGGGAAAAAAGACTTAAGCAAACTTGAGTAGACTTTCTGTCATGGAAAGATGAAACAAACTTAAGTAGACTTAAGTCTATGAAAGCCTATGCTACCAACTTCTTCCTTTCAGTTATTCTCAAAGGTTTGCAAGATCCTCTTACATTGAAAAGATCCAGATATACTAGCCATGTAGTGACTCTATTTCATCTCAAAATGCAGCCTAACCAGATATTCTAGCCATGTAGTGACTCTATTTCATCTCAAAATGCAGCCTAACAGAATCTTGTTAGTGATTCTGAAGCAGGCTTTTTTTTATCTGTACTTTTAACTTGAGAAGGAGGAAAAGGAAAATAAAATGAGACTCACCTAATGTTTTAAAAAGTCATCACTCTTTATTGAAAAGAAAAGAAAAAAAGGAAAGTCTCCTTTTGGCAGTTGGGCTCAGCCTAGAGCCGCAAACCATATGGTTCAAGCTTCCAGATATGCTTTCAAGTTTCTGATAAATATGTCTCTGTGGGGCTGTTTCTGTCAATGGCAACATTTTTAATGGTGTCATATTTGCCTGCTAGCAGCCACCTGGTAATAACATCACTGCAAATTACTAGGGTGCTCCAGAGTTTGGAGGCAGATTAAAAAGTAATTGAAAGGGTGGGCTAAATTCAATTTAGGAACCATAAAACTCATGCTAGCCATCTCCTTCTCCACCTTATATTGAACAGATTTCAATTAGGATGTTTCATTAGTTAATCAGGTTAACCAAATATTGCAGAATTACAGATGCTTGAGCAATTTCAAAGCACATTGCTCTTTTGTTACAGTTTCTCCAAATAGACCCTGTTTGTTTTGCATTTGCAAAGTTTCTTTCCTCTTTATGTTGTATTTGCACATTTTGAAATGAATCACCTTGGTTGCTGTGGTCTACACATCACCTCATTGGGATCAGTTTAACATGTATGCTATAAACACCACAAAATATAGCTCCAGCAATTGTAAAGTTTATTCTATTAATTGATAATATCAGAGTTTTCCAGCAGGAGGCAAATATTCATATATTGCCACTTGCCCTTAAAATTGTCTGTAGCATAAATCCAGTGACCCATTTTCACAAAAAAGTGGCTCTAATAGGTCAAGTAATCAGTGTAGATTATGAAAATACACAGTCAAAGAAGAGAAGAAGATAGCTTTTACTCAAAGCTTTCTGGGATGACACAGATCATGTGGGAAGTGCTGCTGTAATAATACACAAAGTTTATTTGTATTACATACAAAGAAGTTTAATTTAGCCCCCTGCTTCATAATCTAAGTGGGCAGTGGCTCCTCAGGATCTTATACATCTCTTCCCAAAACTAATGTCCACGATGAACACAGTAAGGAATAGGTATATAAATTTTGCAAGGCTTTTCCCTCTCCCCAATGCTTTACTGCAAAAGGGATGGGAAATATGAATGGGTCTTCATATATTGTTCAGCTAGAGCTCCTATGCCAGCTGGAAAAGATGGGAGTTGCAGTCCAACAACATCTGAAGGGTATTCAGATTCCCTAACCCTGCTTTAGAATATAGCTCACGAATCACAGTTTTAAAACTTTTCTTTCTCACATCAGATTTCTGAGAAATCCCACTATCCCACACATACTCCACTTGTTTCTAGACATCATGGCAGAAATGGGATCATTATCAGTGATCAAAAATCTGAAGCAAGATACTAGAATAACTGTTTCCTGGCCAGATGGATGTGGAGACTTCATAAATGCAAGGGCTGGAGACAAATTTTGACAACATTGTTCACATTACAGTCAGCCCTCCACATTTGCGGGTTTCACTTTTGTGTATTTGATTATTCACGGATTACTTGCTGTCACTTCTGCTGTCTCCCTATGCCATTTGTAATCGGGACTGCAAGCCTTGTGAGACTGAGAAACTATGAATGAGGCTTGTAAGTCCCTCTTAAAAATGGTGTGGGGCAGCACTGGAGGTTGCAGTAAGTCCCACCAGCCACCCACTTCTGCCTTGTGAAGGAACCCTGGCCCTCCCAAACCGTATTTAACACCCCCAAAAAGTATGATCACCATATTCAACCCACTGTGGAGGCATCAGGGTTCCTTCACAAGGCAGAAGTGGGTTTCTCAGTCTCACGAGACTTGCAGTCCCTATTACAAATGGCATAGGAAGACAGCTCACAGCTATTACTTTTCATTACATCAGTATAGTAAATATTACCAGATATCTTGAGGTAAGACAATGGACCTTTCCATACTACACTGTTATAGTGCTATGATTCCACTTCCAACATTCTGTGGAATTCTGGGGTTTGTAGTCTACTGAGGCCAAAAAGTTCCCCAGCTGAGAATTCTAAATGACCCTCCCTAAACTACAAACCCCAGTATTCCATTGGATGTTGAAGTGGAATATAGTACTATAACAGTGTAGTGTGGAAAGGCCCAATATCTCTTAACTTCAACACTGACTACATATTTTATTTTATTTTACTTTATATTACTTTTATCCTGCCTTTCTCCCAGCATGGGATCCATGGTGGAATATAACATTTTAACAGCACAATACAATTAAAATTTTCTCAATACAAAAGTTAAAACACAATTAAACTAAAAATCTATTTAAAAAAAACTCAAGTGACCAATTTAACATAGCATTAAAAGATGCTTAAAGCATAACAAAATAAAAGTGCACCTCCAATTAAAAGCTCTATCTGCTGCAACATACTAAAAACCTAATGCTTCCTTAAGTCGTCGTCATCATCATCATCATCATCCTCTTTACTTGCTGGTGGAAAGACAGCAGGATGGGAGCCAATCAAAATTCTTGGGGAAGAGAGTTCCATAGCCTGGGAGTAGCCACAGAGAAGGCTGTCTCCCATGCCTCACCAGACATGTCTGGAATCGTGGTGGGATGGAGAAAAAGCCTTCCCTTGCAGATCTTAGAGCATGGAACAATCTCTTATAGGAAGATATGGTTTTTAAGATAAGCTGGACCTAAGCTATGTAGGACTGTGGTATAGGAGAATATTGGTCTATCTTATAGGGTTGTCGTAAGGTGCTGAAACAATGATATTCTTTAACTATTTGAAAATATCATAAAAATACAAAATTGTATTTTTATGACTACAAATAAATGGCATGTGGCTAGTGGTTGCTCAGAGGTAACTTGTCTGTGGTTAACCAAAATGACGAGGCTTTGACATTTTTAGTCTCAAATGAAATAAAAACAACTGAACAATGGGTGTGTACACATAAGAACAAATAATTTAACCACCAGTGGTAAGAACCTTTTGAAAATTGTCCTACAGTCTTCTAATGTGTCTACAGAAGAAGAAGAATGTCTGCTACATTTCAGTATAGAAAAAGGAAAGATAAAATATGAATGGCAGTCATAGAGCAAACAAAAAGATGGAGAAGCAGAAAGAAAACCAGCCATTTTGTCAGTAAACATCTAAGGTCTCACTTGGCAAACTAAGTGGAGTGAAATCATGTTAGGAGAAATTATCCTCTGAGGGTAGAGTTAATCAAAGTTGAACTTCTAAGTGAATCTACAGAGACCAATTGTCTTCCTTTGCTTGCAAATTAAACTAGTCCATGATTTAGACAGAGAAATCCACTGCAAAGCTGATCCTGTGGGATTTACACAGCCACACTGAGCATAACCTGGTATTGTAAAATGGGGTGGAAAATCAACAACAAATCAGTTGAGCTAGCAAGCAATTCCAGGTGTGGACCTAAACTCCCAGCCACAAATGTAGGACATTTTCTTACCTTGCTGCAAATCCCTTCAAATGGCAGGAGATCCAATTTGTTTTGAACTACAGGGCCAGGAGAAGTTACAGTTTGGGACCCAAACCATTGACTCCTTCAGCAAGCATAGCCTTAGACCATGCTATTGAGGGATGCTGGGATATGTCGTAAAAAGTAACTTTACTCAGCTCTGGAAGATTATAGCTCTACCCTGAAATATAGCAAGATATTTTCAAGGACATAGTAATTTTTGCAATATTTGGTTTAGCTATATTGATATATGTGTCAGAACAGGTTCATAAGCCTCCCTCTTCCATGTTAGTTGACAAGAAGATACCATGAGCTAGAAACCACCAACAAAACAAAGTACCTAATGTAATATTATTTTACAAATCATTGTTTTACTTTATATTGGTTCTTCTTTAAAAATTATAGCTGATGGCATAGTCTTTCCTGTTTGATAAAAATTAATGAAAGGAAGGAAAGAAAAAAATAGTTCTAAAATGACACATGACATTCATTGGTCTCAATACTTTTGATCATGTCTCAGGCAGCAAAGCACAACTGGGTGTGGGGCGGAGGGAGAGACATGTGCTTGCCTCTGGGAGGATAGATTACAGTGGGTAAAAAAAAACTGTTGATGTGGGTGGTGCAAAGTACAGAGAAGGAGAGGCTGCCTATTTACAAGACTATTCTAACTCAAACTTGTTGCCTTCACTTGACTCACCCATCCTTCAGATAGTGCAGACAATTATTGGTTGTCTTTTGGGGTCAGTTATCCCCTCTTTTTGAGGAGTTATCCCCTCTTTTTTTCAGGCAGTTTTTTGCCTACCTTTCACTGTGCCTGTACAGAATCGTGGGATAACTGGTGCTGCATGTGGCATGATGAATAAGTGTTCGCTGTCAAGTAGGCGGATTCTCCAGAGGGCAAGAGGAAAAATCAAAGGAACAGGTTACTGTCTAATCATCTTGAGAGTTCTCGCAGTTTCTCCCTCTCTCACATTCATTGGTTTCCCTGAGTCACCAAGCAGCTACATTCTGATCTCCTATCACCCTTAAGCTTCCAAGGCAGTTTCAATGTTTGACCCTCAAGGAATTTGGTTGCCATAGCTGTTTCATTCAACTAAAATCATTCTGGGTCTCCTCCATACACCTTCCTGAATATGCCCAAGCCCAAAAAGAACAGATTCATCCTCCAGAATCCTGAGAGCAAGCTACAGTTTCCCAGAGTCATGATAGCAAGAAAGCTGGATTTGAGAGTGTAATTTTTTTAGTTCTTGACTTAATTATATAGAATTTCCTTTCTTGCATACCCTACAGGGGATCAACAATATTGATTCTAGGCTGTTGAAAAATGTTTGCAGAAGTATATTTGACAGTCTCTGATTTATATAATAATTTTTCCCTCCATCTTTATGGGTGCTTGATGCTTTAATTCTGTGCTTACTCTGATATTAATTGATCCAATCTGCCCATCACAGATTAATACACAGATTAGAACAATTTTATCCTTCCAATGTTGCACTTTTCTCAGTTTTGTAAAACACCTCTCAGCAATGGCAGAAAAATACAAGTTTTTGAATAAAACACTTCTAGAAATGTGTACTTGGAGGGAAAACATGCTTTCAAAAGGGTATTTTGATAGGAAAGTGAATTTTAAAACATGTACTCAAATTTGAAGTTTTCATTCTTTTTTTTAATGTTGGTGAATGCCAAAATAGGGAAAAAATAGATCCATGAAAGAATAGAAGCAAAAATGACACAGACCAGAAATAGACTGATGTATCCATCCCTAGTTATCTTTCAAATACAGGCACCGTGTGTGTGTGTGTGTGTGTGTGTGTGTGTGTGTTTACGCGCGTGTGTGTGTAAAAGAATAATATGTCAGCACAAAGGGTCTGCCAGTCCAAACATGGCATATCCAGTGTCAGAGCATAAGCGTAACAAGTGATTGCCCTGTGCAAACACTGTACTTTAGAATGGCTTGCAGGCTGATTTGCCAGGGCATGCCAAAGAAAAAAAGCCTGCAATGAAAGATAAACAGCTTTGCAATAATCAAGTGAGCATTCAGCCCCTTCCCATTTCACATTGCCTCTTTTCTGTACCACCAAGCCAAGGATATAGGAAAGAGAGACATGTTAGGCCTGTCATTATGATGTAGGATATAGGATAACATCTCATGAAACACTGAGAAGAAAATGTTGTTTGTAGATCTATTTCCCAAACCTTAAAACTGCAGAGATAATTTATTTCTGTTGTATAACTACTGTGTGCACATGCCTCTGTGGCTACAAATTTTGCACTGCCAGAGAAGCTCAGCCTACTTTGAAGAAATGAAACTCAACAGTGGCATCCATAGGCCATCCTTCACAAGAATGAAACTTGGTTTGCTTTGGACTCTCTCCCAGGAAACTCTTCCCCCTATGTTTAACTAAGTCATTGATATAAGACATTAGTTATCAAGAGAAGAAAACTGAATGGACACACAAGGATGGATTAACAATTATACCACGGAAGCAGTAAATACTACCTCAGACAAGTGAAGGCCAATGGCTTCCATGATCCCATCCAGACATTCAATGAAACTCAAATGTTTATATTTAAGAAAAAAAAATAGAGTAGAACCTAATAAGCTAGTTCAACCAATTTGGCAAAAATAGGGCATGTTCATATACCAGTCCTTTACCATGCTTTTGGGGGGTCAGGAGAGATCTTCAAAGCATTACATTAGAGAGGTTGGAATTCAATGCATGTGTTTGTATCTGTTTTCCATGTTTCTCTAGAAATTTGTTTTTTTTCAGAGGAATGGAATATATTTGAAAATACACAACTAATCAAAACAAAACAAAATCTACCTCCAGGAGCAAAGGCAATACAGCTAAGAACACTAAGAAGTGGAGAAAACTCATAAAGCAAATATCTACTATTCAAATGCAAGAGTCCTTGCACTTTTATACAGCACATGTCACCTTCCTGAGAATTCTCTCCATCCCTATCATTCTTAGTGTTGCTGCCTTGGCTCCCTTTGTGAGATCTGAAACCCAGCTGTGTTGCTGACAACCATGGAAGTTAAACTTTTAACTCATTAGTTATGAGCATTATAGTTATGAGTCATTAGTACATGGATTGATTTACATTCTTCTGAGATCCCGAGCCTGCTTGAAAGAAATGCAGCTTAGTAGTCTCCCCCATTCCACCCACCACACCTGGTGTATATCAGTTGTGCCACCATTTCTTTAAAAATCCATGTTTGGCTTTTTGGTGAATCATGCTGTGCTTGTAGCACTTTCAGTCCATCAACATCATACTTGTTTCAACAACATCACACTGTTCCCTGCTCCAACACCTTGCTGTCGGCTCCCAGCACCTGTTGCTCAAACTTGCCATTTCATCTGCCAATGGTAAGATTGGCTCTAGAGTCTAAGTGTTGATTTTCCCTTAGTGTCCACTCATCTTGGGAAAATGTCTTGAAAGAACATGATTCACTGAAAGGAATACTCAGATTTTCTTTTCAGGTTCTGCTTCTTACTCATTCAAAGTGGTAGTCATTCAATTGAAGCAGAATCTTATCTGGCTGTACCTAATCAATATAAAGTCTATACTACAACAGGATTCATAATATGGCCCACCAAAGTTCACATAAAAGGACAAGGTTATAGAGAAGGAATTCAGTTTTTTCATCTGGACTGTGTCTATACCTAACAATTACTTTCATAAATATGATCACAGGGATCTTTATAGCCTTTTCCGATATAAAACAGCAAGAGATACTGTTACTTAATGATTCATAAACTCTCTGTGTATCACTGAAAGACTACAATATTCAAATGAAAGGCATCCCAAGATACTTTATAGACTGAGTCAAGATAAGAAATTTTCCCTGTTAGAAGAGGAAATAATATTTGGAAATATTTGCATAATAGAGGGTGGGGGAAAACAGATTTCATGAGCGAGGCAAAAGCTTGATGAAAAGAATCCTGCCAGTTGAGAGTCTTGACAGTTGGGGCATAGGTTCTGTAAAAAATGCATGTGAGGATTTTTGTTTCTTTCTTTCTTTGTTATTTGTTTAGAAAATGACATTTTCTGCACAGAAAACAATTTTTCTACTCAGAAAACATAATTTGTGTAGAAAAATCAAATTTCTGTAGAGGAAAATCAAGTTTTATGTCAGGGTTGACAGGATTTGGCTCCTCTGAGCATGAGCAGAGTGCTATCTGTGAAGCAAGGCTTTGCCACAGCAGAGAGTCCCAGTGAAGCAGAAAAAATTCCAGAGGCTCATTAAGTAAGACTTAGAGTACTGATTTATTGCCGCACTTTAAGATAAGGCTTAGTATTAGTAAAAACATGCAAGCTTGCCAGCAATTAGACAAAGAGGAAAAACAGAAGATAACGGAGAAAAATCAGGCAGCATCTCCCCTTACAAACAGTATACTGCCAATGGCATGGCAGGTCCAGCTAGAGAGTCTAACTGACAGCTGGTCAAGGCAAACACCAGCCTTTTTATGCTACCTTGTCACCCTGGAACAAGTGGGGTGACCCAATCAGTGCTCTGGCGTGTGGCCTTCTCTAATACACAAGATATCCATAACAATTCTGCTGGCCTTGCACCCGGCCGTCCGGCCACACAGCCTCTTCTCTTTGCCATCCACTCATAGGAAATCTTTGCCTGCCCAGCAACAACCTTGACACAGAAAAGATGCTATTTTCTGAGCAAAATACCCAAATGTGTTTGGTTTATAGACTATATCCTGAGCTGTGAAAAGCCTTTAAAGAAATGTTCACAGTTCATAGAAGCCCTAATCACATGTCACATGTGCTACAGTATTGGGAAGTTGAATTCTGAACCATCTGGGGGACCAAACATTGAGAAGCACTGCACTCCAAGAAGACATAAACTGGAGGGTAAAGGTGGAGGAAGAGAAGACAGTCCCAATTTGCTTTACACAAAAACTTCCTTATTTTATCTTCATGTTCAACATCTCTGGTGTAGTATTGAAGACAAGTGAAACCAGCAGTCCAAGAGGATCTCAGGCTAAAAGGAAGTGTGGATGAAGGAGAAAGAGCAAGATCAACAGTGAGCAGCATGAGTGGGTCAATTTGGGCAGCAGGTGATAGGAGGCATCAGCAAGATTCTGGATGAGAGAATTGTACGACAGGGGGATGTTCTATCTACCTTAAGCTACTTATTACATACAGGTGTAGTAGACAATGCTGACCCATTACCAGTGTTGAAGAAAGATTCCTATGACAGGCCAGTCAGACTTTGAACATGACAAAGGGAGAGGGCAACATCTTGTTTTTTATGTCAGGCAGCAAAATGTTTTTGGACCAGCTCTGAAAGACAAGGCTCCAAAAAGATGAAGGAAAAGAGAAGAAAGCCAGATGGAGGAATACTACAAAAGGCAAAATGTGAGAAGGAGGCAGAAATTAATACGGGACAGGAAAAGCAGCTGCAGAGCAAACAAATCATATACTAATCTGAAAGTTTGGTTCCAAACCACTTTTTAAAACATTACACATTTGAATAGGTTCTTCTGCTTCTTTATACACATAGGTGGATAGACAACATGTCCCTCTTTGAGTTTGCAAGCAGCAGTCTGAGAAAAAGAAACTATTATAAATATAAGTAAAGGGCTTTGAGAAAGCATACAGCTTACCAGGCTGTACTTCATGAGGTCAAATGGCCAAAAATGTTTCCTCATGGGGATTTCATTTTTTCAGCACCCACACAAATGTGAAGAATGAGAAGTATTTCTGCATACATTGGATCAAGTAACACTGCAGGCTGGTGACAGAAGCAATCTTTCACTAACAGAAATACAATTTTTAAAACCTCTTTAGATCCCTTTTTATAGGTCCATGGTAGAAATGCGAATCATATTATCCATGCAATACTACATCTTATAAAATGCATCAGTGATGTGGTAAGAAGCAGTACACTACAAGGTAGGTTCCACAAGTCACAGCAGAATAGCTACTCATGCCAAATGGTCATTAATGCTGAAATTTGTCATAAACTTCTGAAAATAGCTTCATACAGAAAGTGCCTCACAAAGTGTCTACAGCACTATGCCTTTGCTCACTCACTCACACACACATACACACACACACACACACACACACACACACACACATATATATATATATAGAAGGAGAGAGAGAACACATACCTGAACAGAACCAATTAGGCCCTGAGGAAAGTTTTCTACAAATAGAACAATTTCAACTTCTAGAAACTTGGTCCATGAAGAATAATGCTTCTAATTTATTGTCATTGCTTCACTGCACAAAATAAAAATGGAGGAGAAGGAATGGACAACTACTGTTCAGTGAAAAAAATGCATTGTCCTTCCATATGGTCCCCACAGCAAAAGTGTTAAGGAAGCATAGGTATGACAAACTCTGTCTCATCCTACAGTTTTTTATCTGCAGCAAATTCATGCAGGCTTCAACTTTCAACACACATTTGATGCATTCGTAACATGGTGAAAAGAGTTTGAATATAATCAAAATTTTTTATTGTGTGCCTTCAAGTAATTTCCAATTTAGAATGACCCTAAGGCAAAGTTATCATGGGGCTAGCTTGGCAAGATTTGTTCTAAGTGGGGTTTGTCTTTGAGGCTAAGAAAGTGTGAACTACACAAGGTCACCCTGTGGGCTGCTATGGCTGTACAGGGATTCAAATCCTGGTCTCCCAAGCTGCAGTCCAACATGCAAGACACTATGTCATGCTGGTTCTCAAGCAGAATTTATCACAGCAAAAAGACAAATGGTTCTTGTTAAGTGTTTGGGAAGTTGATCTCATAGAATCCTGGAGCTGGAGGAGACCACAAGGGCCATCATATCCAAATTCCTGCAATGCAGGAATACACAATCAAAGTATTTCTGACAGATGGCCATCAAGCCTCTGTTTAAGAAACCCCAAAGTCTACCTCCTGAGTTTAGGAACTGACCTCTACCTCAGAGACATCCTCTGTGTGTTTCTCCTCCAGTACAGTTTGCTCTGAAAACCTCATGCTCTCTAATATACAGAAGAATGGTTACATGGTTCTCGAGTCTTTGGATCTTTGCTTCAGCCAGGGCAATCAATTTCCATTTGCTGCAGGCATAGCTACCCAAATCCTCCAGCAAGAACATAAACATAACATTGATGTTGCAGATGATTGCAACAGCTCAGTCAACATCCATGTTCAATCATTGTAAGTACACACAGAAGCAGAATTCCAGGCCTCTCACATTAAACACCTGATGGCCTTGCTATACTCCTATTAGCCAAACGCCTGGGGCTAGAGTTATATAGTGAGCTAATGGTTGCTAGCTCCTCCCCCAACCAAGGCTCTGACCTACTTTCTCTAAGCCTACACATAAGAGAACAATAGGTCCCTAACAAGCATGCCTGCTTCAGGTCACACAAACAACCAGCCTTAACACAATAGACACAATCTCACCAAAATACATAGAACAACAGAGCCTTAATAAGCACCAAAGCAAGCAAGCTTTCTCTCAGATCACAGAAACACACAAACAAACAGCATTAACTGAACAAACTTTCTGGGTCTGGGGAGGTTTATCCCAACAGATGCAAGCCTATCTCTTCCTATCTCTTCCACCATAAAAAGCACCAGTTGACCTTGCTGCCTGGTAGCTGAGCTCCTAAAGGAGCACAAGCACAAGCAGGTATGATCCATCACCCTCACCTATTTTTCATCATCATACCTTGGTGAAAATAAGCTGTTTGTTTGTTTTAAATCCCTTCCTTAGGTTACTAACAGGAACTGATCTGTTAAAAAAAGCCAACCATTTTAAAAGATGGTAACCAAAAGAAACAGGTGTAATGATCCTATCTAGGGCTTTTTGGGCTAGGAGCATCCCAAGCTTTGAGATTTCAGAGCCAAAGCCTAAGTCCTAATGATGATGTCCTGTGCTTGATAAGCAAATAGAATCATCATCTTCATCATCATCATCATTCTTCTAGAGTATGCAAGTAGGTACTACATAGAAAGGCATAGGCCCCCTCTACCTATAGTAGGAATGGACAACTGCAGGTTTGGATGGGACCACTGATCCTCCATATAATTGGCATGGCTGCACCTCCTGCTACATATCACTGTATCTCCACTGCTAGGGAGTGTGGAGCCAATTTTGCTGCATGACTCTTGGCTATTTTAAGCCCAAAGGAGGCCTTTTGCCAGCAGGAACTCAATCAGGATTGTGTGTATTGGGGGATGTTTTTGGAGTTTCTTTCTTAAAGACAGAGAGAGGGGCGGGGGTCACATGCACCCCAAGTGAGCTATTATTTCATCATCATTGAGGTATAATATCCCAGAAAAGACACAGAAGGAAAGTAAATGGAGATCTAATGCCAGAACAAACTTAAAACTGGTATTTATGTTATTTATTAGGGCCATACTAATTGTTCATCATTACCATTCTTCCAAATTCAAGATGGTACAATTGTACAGCACTCTTTGGTCCAATTGGTAAGGAAGAGCACACTGATCTCCTTTCCACTTTTGCAGTTGTTAAATCAAGCTGGCATTTGGAAAACAGTTACCTCTGCAGTTCACTGGCCAGGACAGTTTCCTGCTAATCACAGTGTTCGTTCTGGAAGGAATGGGGTGCCATACGACCTTTTCCTTCCTTTCAACAAATACTTCAAATCTAACCTGCTTACTCTGTCACATTTGAAACACCCTAAACTCCTGTTTTGCTGGTAACTAAGAGGTCAAGTTCATATTCTAAAGGACACTGACAAGCCCATGTATTCTGAAAATGGTTATGCGGTGATTCAAAGTTTTATGTAGCCTCCAATTTTATAAAGATCAAGCCAGCATATGTCACAAAGCTCAGTCGTTTTGAGCTGTTGGTGCTTAAGGCCAAAAGCTAAACATTCTCATTCAGAAACGCATTCATCCTTTGTTCCACACGTTGGTTACTATAGCGACTGCTATTACAGTGTAGCTTGCTATGACATTTTCAAGTGGTTAAGACTGCTCTGTAATTTATGATTAGATCTCAGCAACCCATGTCCAAACAGCCCTTTGGTGAAAAGAATCACCCTACTGCAACAGTTGATGTGACAAAGCAAATAACTAAATTAGTCCCTTCAGAGACCAATGGCTAAGGCGGGAGGTTGCTTTTCTACTACTACTAATTTAGGTGTGTGTGTGTGTATGTGTTGCCATTCTCAGACTGTTGGGTCCAACATCTCAAAAAGAAAAATAGCCTGATATTACAAACCATTATTTACCTGAAGCTGGAAGGCATACAGCTCAGCCAGTGAGGGTTTAAAGATGTATCACCATTGCTCTCTAAGATGCTCTCCATTGCTCTCTAAGACTTGCTATTTGCCTAACCATGAACTTTGTCCTTCCCCCAGGTATTACTGACTTAAACACATGTGCTAAAAATGGGCGGAGCTGACAGAGAGAAGGAATAGAAATTCTTTACCGTAGAAAGGAAATGTTTGTTCTGAAATTTACTGCAGGAACACATACAAAGAACTGATCACATGGAAAAAATATGATAATCTACTTACCCCCAAATGTGTACTTTGTTGTTGTTGTGTGACTTCGTTTCTGACTTATGGTGACCCTAAGGAGAACTTATCACAGTGTTTTCTTGCCAGAATTTGTTCAGAGGGCCTTTGCCTTCTGCTGAAGCTGAGAGAGTATTACTTCCCAAGTGGGTTTCCATGACTAAATGGAGATTTGAACATGGTCTTCCAGTGCCCTCATCCAATGTTAAAACCACTACACCCCACTAGCTCTCATATTTTGTGTAGTAAACTGAAGCAATATGTGAAAATGGATCTGGACTCATATTATTCTGTTGTTTCTGATGGTTTGTTTCTAAATATGAACTCTGTTGCTATGGAATGAAAATTCTAGTTCTCTCAGTTTCTTCCCACATTGCTGTAGCACCTTTATGACTACCTTGTGGTTCTTTTCTTAATGAAAGCAATTGGCTATTCTGGTCATACTAGGCATGCTACTTAAGTCTGCAGATTCTAGATTCAGAATATACATTGTGGGAGATCAAACTTTCAGCACAGAGGGGGCCACTACAAACTTTGTTTGCCCTAGATTTTAATTGAAAATAGAGGCAGGAAATCTACATCCCTTTTCACTTCAACCCACCAGCCCACACACACATTTATATATACTGCTGTTTTGGAGTTGCCTGCTTAAGGTAACAATGTGGTAGGGATTCACAGAGAGGAATCTGAGGGTACATGAAAGTAAGTCAATAACTGAAAGTCAATAATTGAAATCCTACTTGTAGCTTTTAAGAGGAGAACACTCACTCTTGTCCAATCACCTCTGCTTTTCGCTATGACTGTACAAATCAAACCTCAGAGCTCTTTCACAGTACACAATTGGACTAGTCTATGGTCCCATTTCAACTGTCATGGCTCCATCACATAGAATCCTGGTATTTACAGTTGTGGGGGAAATTTAGAATTCTTACTAGACGTCTCTTCTAGTGTGTCTGACTAAACTACAAACTTCAGGATTCCATAGGATATAGCCATACCACTTTCCCTGGAATTACAGTGCTCTAATTTTTTTTCTGAGTTTGTAAAACTCAGCCATATCTGATTCTTAAAATGCTAAATGTTAAGTCATACCAGAAATGAGGTCATGTCCACATGTTTCCAAATGTGAGTACTCTTAAAAAAAAAGTGGTTGATCATGCATGTACTTTCAATATATTACCTATTATGGTTGAATACACCTATTGGCAAACTCAAAAGTGGGGGGAAAAGTGAGGAACTTGCCTCCTTGCTATTTTAATAGATTACTTGTTACAAACTTGAGATAGATGTGAGCAATTTCCACTCTCATCCCCTGCAAACTTAAAAGTCAAGAACTTTTATTCCATAAAATTCATGTTATATGTTAAAATAAAATTTAAATATCTACACACACCACAACCTAATTAATACAGTATGTTAACTGTAGATATCTTGTAATACAGTTTCTTCATAAGGAAACTGTAAACATCTTTTAACATACTAAAATGCAAACAAAAATATTAACCAAAACAAAAAAAGAAATATATCACAGAACTCCAAAGATTTCAGAAGTGAATATTTTAGAATAAAACATGTACAAAAGTAATGTATATCCCTGCAATTTTTTTTTAATTGTTCAGGAAATGGAATAGAATGAGATCATTGAGAAAATGTGTAAAATGGTCTTAGAAAGTAGTATAGGAGACACTATCATTGATCAGAAACAGACTGATCTCACTATCCATACTAACCAACCATGTGGTATATATGGGGAAACCAGGTAACAAATATGACTCATATATTCTGATATGTTCTATGTTTCTATTCCATGTATTAGAATGAAAGTCAGGGAATAATCTGCAACTAGGCAACCAAGTAGTATAATAGCTCAGTACAAGGTTGATTAACATTTTTTTGCCTTTCTGTTAGATGAAACTTTCACTGTAAAAGGGAATATACTTGCATGTCTGGTTTTACTGTCCAAAGACTTATCAATTTTGGGCCTCAGATCTACAAATAATATTTAGTATGATTCTTCAGAATATTAGAATGTGTTCAGCACTGGTCCTATTATCTATGTTCACCAATGAACATAGTTCAGTGACTTAAAATATAAATTTTAATAACCTTTTTCACAGCCCTTGCAAGGAAAGAAATTGCACAGAATTGGAGAATGGGGAATTTCTCACTGAATAAGTGGTGGAGTAGAGTTTGGAGCACAACTCTGTCAGAAAAAAATTCTGACCAATTGCATTTTGGAAATACTTCATATACACTCTTTGAAGAAAGATGGTTCCCATTCTTGAAGTATACAGATTCCAATAAATTAATCCAAGTTCCACCATTACACGGGCAAATTCTCAGAAATGATATTTTCTCTGGATGAATATGACTGCATATGTGTTATTAAAATGATATTGCTATTAAGATCGTTATGCCATGCATTCAAGCAATCAGGATATAATGGTATTGTTATTGCTGCTGTATTGTTGTCATTTGTATTTTATTAGATTTGCAAAAGAAACTTTCACTGTAAAGTTTTCTAAAATATATTTTATGTTGAGATGTCTCCTTGACATAAAACAATTACTATGTTCCTTTATGATAGTGTTAAGGATTTACTTTTTGTTAGACTTTACAATGGCTACTGGTACATTAATCAATTTCACTTTGGATATTCAACCAGTTAAATCCAACAAAATTTAGTTCTGGTACTATACCGAATGGCCTCTAATATATCTGGGATTCAAAGCTGTTTACTGTTTTTAGCCAGAGGAATGATGGAGATCACAAGAATCCCTGCTTGCCAGTATGTTAGGCAGCATTGCGGTACATGCAGGAACTCTGCCAGAGAACATTTTCCCCCAGTGGTGCTGCTACTTGGCAATATCAAATCAGAGACATTGAAGGGAAAACACTGTGAAGGCTACACCTGTGGTGGTCTTTTGCTCTCAGCTACTTTCTTCTGCTTTTCATCCTGGAAAAAGGGAACTTCTGGTGTTTTCTTTCTAGCGTATACTTCCCAGATTACCCCCATTCATTCTTACATTTTATCTCTCGGCTTCATTCCTTCATCCATTTGTCTTAGATTTTTTTTTATTGCAAATTTTAATTTTATACCTCTCAAGTTTGTTTACTCATGCCCCACTAAACCCCTTTCCTTCCTAAACTTTTCCGTACTGTATCATTTGGTGTCCCTGGAGGGTAACTCCCTAAATCTGTAGCTCACAAAGTTGAAGTCTAATCTGAGATAAAAATGATACCATGCAAAGTTCAAAGTAAGCACTGCTACTGGCCATAAACTTTCTTTCTTCTCTCAAATCTCCTGAGTAGCATGGGGAACACATTTGTTTTGCTCATATTTTAATATAGCCTTATCTAGTTTACATTTCTTGGACCTATAGAAGAGTAAAAAAAATCTTGCATATTCACACTTCTCAGAATTTTTATGATGTAGGATTCCAGCTAAGCAAAAACTTCCAAGTAAAAAGAAATCACATATCATGCCTCAATACAAGTATATGTTTCATGAACTGATGGAGAAAAATGACAACATAAAGTTAAGAATAGGAAAAAAAAACAAAATGGAGAATAACAAAAACCTTAAGAATAATCTGTCCCTTGTTACTTGTTGTTATATGTCTTCAAGTCCACTGTAACTTATGGAGAACTTATCCTTGGTTTTCTTAGAAAGATTTATTCAGATGAGGTTTGCCTTGGCTTTCCTGTAAGGCTGAGAGAAGGCGACTTGTGTAAATACATTCAGTGGGTTTCATGGCTGAATGGAGATTCAAAATCTGGTCTCTCTGTGTCCTCATCCAACACTCAAAATGTTGCATTGCATTGGTTCTTACACTATGTCAGATCTGTGTTTGGTCAATTGCAAATTGCTCATTAACGGTTTTATTTCTTCTTCTTTCTCATATTCCACTGCTTCTACATATAGCATTTCTCCAAGTTGTATCCTCTGACATATACAGCAAGAGATGTTCCAACTGTACCTGGGGTAGGGGCAACTACATGTTTCTATTTGTTGGAGGGAAGCTTCAGTGCTACCCATTTTGGATGACATCTTCTTGTTCTAACCATGTCCTTTCCATTTTTAACCTATTCCCTTCTGTTTTTTACTCTTGTCTTCTAACCACATATCTTTAATTTGTTTCTTCTTGCTTTTTCCATCCCTCACTTAAAATGAAATACAAATCTTATCAAGCAGGACAACCTCTTATAGTCAGAAAAAAAAATACATTTTTTTAACTCATCCAATTCTCTTTGTAAAAGAAGGCCTTGCATGAATTCTTCCACATAGTGAAATAATGTGTGTCAGAAGATCATGGAACCATGGATGACCTCATCCTCCCCATATTCATTTCTGAAGGTAACCACCTGCTAGCATAAGTATACATGCAGTACCCTACCATATAACAAGAAAATCTGGGTCAATGAAACCTGGCACTTACATGTCAGTGTTCTACATAACATACATATGTAATCATGTGCATTCGATTCTGATGTGTTCTGAAAGGATGGAATATGGCAGCTAGGGATATGATTCTGTGCTAATTCCATTTTCTGAGAAAGTAACAAGTAATTTTAGCAATTTTCTTCTCACTGCAAGAAACTTTTTGAAAATTGTACGGTTTTGAAAGACTACTTGCAGCCAGGGATGCATTCTGAGCAAAATTTGTGCATGGTATATTTTGCTATGGAGAAATTATTGTTTTCTGTGCAAAAAATGCCACAGTTGGGGACTAATGCACAAAAATAATTTCACATTTTTTTGTTCAGAAAGTAGCATTTTCTTTTTTCAGAAAGTGATGTTTATGGTCAGGATGAAAAGAATATTTGAAAATGGTCAAAACAGAATTGAAAAATATGTTTTTTGAGTGTTCAGATATCCCAATGATATCCTAAGGTGATGAGAATCTTCACAATTTGGGACTTATTCTGCTCAAAATTTGCATACAGTTCTCTTGTGCAAAAAACAAAAAAAAAATCTTTGTGGAAAATAATATTTCAGTGCAGGGGTATTAATACCTGTGAAGGAAATGCTGTTTTCTAGGCAGAAAATTATGTAATTGAGGATTTATTTTGTATACAATTTGCACATGATTTACATATAAAATAATATTTTCATCACAGGACTTAATATTTCTTTACTGAAATATTATTTTCCATACAGAAAATACTGATTCCTCCACAAATAAATAAATAATTCAGTGTTTTAATTTTGCACAAAATAAGTCCCAAATTGTGAATAGTATACACAAATTGTCTGTTTTTTTAAGAGTTTCTTTCAGTGAGAAGAACATTTCAACTTTTGAGAAGAAATGTGATGAAGAATTATATCACTAGTTTCTGATGGCTAAAATGTTGGACAAAATACCACATGCAAGTATCGGCAGAATAAATCCTAAACTATGACTGTATCAGTATAAATTTATTAATTAGTTAATTGATCGTATCCAAAGATATAATATCAAATGTTATAAAATGCAGTAAAATGAGTAATTAAAATACGATGGAGTAAAATAAAATAAGCTAAAATAAAGTAAGATACAATAAAATGCAATAAAATATGATAAGATGAAATAAAAAGAATAATGTAAAAGACTACAAATAAATACCAATACTTGTAATAATAGGTTATCATCTTGTGATAAGATGAAAATAATAAAATACAGAGGCAATATGTATTTAAATTATTTCATCACCCTTGCATGCAACTCTAAACTCTGAAAATTCTTTATAGTCCATGTTTCTCCTTTTCTGGTTTTGTTGACACTTAAGAAACACATTTTGACTATTTCTTTTCTTTTCCCAAATATTCTTTTCATCCCTGATGACCATGCTGAAGTGAATCTATACAACTAGTCTACAAGTGTGTGTGTGTATGTGAGAGAGAGAGAGAGAGAGAGAGGTGATTCACCTTAATGCTCTACGAGAAAAAATAAAATTAGTTATAATTAGAAAAGCTATTCATCAAAAACAGACATCTAGAATAAACTCAAATCACTCCCCTCACACACATAGACACTCATAGTTAGCCATACAATTTTTTTACCTATGTATTGCAGCAAAACAGCAAAGTGGATAATTTTATTGATTTTAAAATGTTCTATGAACCTTCTAGGTTGCCAAAAGCATAAAACTACATAAAACTATACATTAAAAAACAATAAAGCTGTGAAAATTAAACAAAGGCATTTGCAAGTTGTGAGAACTTACATAAAACCATAATGCATAATCCCACATAACTGCCTTGTGCTCTATTGGCTTTAGCATTTCCAATTTCCTTACATCTCAGCATATTCTCCTCTGCATGGGGCAACCATATCTAAGTTCTGTTATCAGTTGGGAGAGATGAAATCTGTAAACAAGAGTTCCAAGAACAATCTGGAATCACTTTGCAAGCAACTGTTATGATTTTTACAAAAGCACAGTTTCAAATTTTATCCATGGCACGGTTTACCACATGTCACACAGACAACATTGAGCAAAATGAGCAGAGGTATCTGACAGGATGATAGCACTCACATGAGAGGAAAGAAGTCTGACTTCTTCAGAGTCATACAAGTAAACTACAAGTAAACACACAAGAGAGTAAGAATGGCTTTGCCCAAACAGCCCTTCAGAAACAGCAACCACACCCACAGCATCTCCCAAAGTCAACTGGCTGGACATGCACAGAATAGAGCTGAATGTCAGTGGTGTGAAATGAGGTGGAACACTTAAGCCTGTAATGTCAAAGTCATGATTTAGAGAGATGTGTAAGTAAATATTCTGAGGGTAAGGCTACAATTGAGAAGATGGAGAAGGGATGGAGAAACAGACTTCCACGCTTGCAGAGAACAATGAAAAGAAAAAGAAAAAGAAAAAGAAAAAAATACTTGAGCTGAACGAGAGAGGGATTCTACTCTATCTGATCTTACTACAGCCATATCTGCCTGCCTACAATTGCTAAGGTAAACAGCAGTTGCCTCCAGGTTTCCTTACTGAGTATAAATGAATGACAAACTTGTTCCTCCAACTCCCCCAGCATGTTAAAAGAAGAAATGGCCAGGGGCACACCTACTTCATTAACAAATTTATACCTGTTTGTACAATCCTTATGGACAAACACAGCTTTGTGACCTCATGCTGATGTTTCCTCTTTAATGAAGAAAGACTGGCCACTATGTTCTCATGCTGACACTGTCTGCCTGAAGGAGAGAGGTTGCTTATTGTGAACTCATGCTGGTCTTGCCTCTTTGAGGGACAAACAAGAGCCAAGATTACATTCATTGGATCTGTATCAAACACAGCATCTAAACTGGGATAGATCTGAGCAATGTTATATGCAAAATGTTACAAAAATTCTTCATAGGCTGCTAACTAGTCTATATGTTGCTCATGTTGGACAGAGCATAAAAGGACCCTGACCACTAAAGATAGCTCTATTGGGTGACACTGTGCAGTGCAATGGTGGCATGATACCACTATAGAATAGGCTTTCCAACAGGATCTAGCCTGTGTTTGATCAGTCTCACTCTGAGTCTTCCACCATTCTTACTTTAGTATCCATCTCATTCATTCAATCACCATCACCTCCCTAGTAAAGAAAGAGGCTTGCTTGGCTCCATTCTGTGGGAGGGGAGACTTAGGAGCAATTGTGACTACCACCTTGGCCATTTCCCTGTTCCAGAGATCAATTAGAGCTTTAACAGGATCACCTTCTGAGGGAACAGGAAACTCCCCAAGAGCTATCAGGAATCCATCTAGATCCATAAGCCTCCTGGGGTAGACTGTCTTAAGTGCTCCTCACCCTTGCAGAGGCCCAGAGTCAAAATGAGTCTAAGCTCTATGAGGTAGCGATCAGTCCATGGCAACAGGAAGTTCATTGATACCCAGATCACCATCATCCTATCCAAAATAGAAAACCAGGTCCAGAATGCGTCCTGCAACATGGGTGGCACTAGACACTATTTGAGACATACTCATCAATGCCACAGAAGCCAAGAAGTCCTGAGTCACTTCTGAAATGGTGGTCTCACCACAGATATTGAGATACCCAAGACAACAAGCTAGGGCAACTCCAACACCATTGCTAATTCAGCTAGCCCAGGAAGGGAGTCCACTGGGCAGCAAAATGGGCAGTACACCAACCAAATCCCTATTTTATCCCACCATCCAATTTCTATCCCTCTACCCAGTTTCAAAAAAATACACTGAAACCCAGCTGAGTCCTGCTGGACTACTACACATTCAACCTTCTGTCCCCCAAGCCTTGTCTGCTGCTGGAATGAGAACCTAAGTGAGCAAGCTAAGATACATTGTGACATAACTGAAGGCATAACATGCTCCAGCAAACTCTATTACTGTTCACATGGGAAAAGGAAATGTTAAAAAAAGGGAAAACCTCTGTTCACTGATGTTCACCCTTTAGGTCCCTACCATATTCCAGATATAGTCTATCTCAAAAATCAGTTGGTGAACTGACTTGTGATTTTTCTTTTTGAAAAGTCACTGTGAGAGTGCTGTCACACACATTTTTGGGGCCCACGGTGGGGCTTTGTACCATTCAAGTCATTGGCGAATCTAGCTTTTTATTATTCAGAGCTTGAAAGCTTAGAGATGAAAATTAATTTGTCAACTTTACTGGAAATTCAGGAATTAGTTTATTGATATCAAAAGGGACCTAAATTTAATTTGTGGAACAAGACATTAATTCATTAATTGGATTGTTAGTTTTTAAGGGAACCATAGAATTTATAAGGAATGACATGCTGGGTGATCACAGCTGCCCCTGGGCAGCACATTTTTATTGGTTTCTTTAGAGGTAGTATTTTGTAGTTTTTAAAATACTTCCTTTCCAGATGTCTTGGACCACAAATCCCTGTCTGATTGACAGATAGGGATAGTACTCCAACACACCTAGAAACCAAATGGTCAGGAAAGGTTGTCCTAAAGCATGGAATTTAAAAACCTGTTCCATTATAGATTGACCATGAATTTACAGCTGTCTTCTTTTCTATCCATCCCCATTAATCTATATCTTGTTTACTCATCTTTCAAATTCCTGAATTATGTGTTTGTATTGGGGAAGGTAACAAAGGATGTGTTTATTCGAGTTAGTGGATTCTGATACAGTGTAACATGGAAATGTGCCAACACACAGTTACAAAGATCAATTGGTGAAACACAAGGATGGAGCAATCTTGATGAGAAATATTTTAGTGCTTTTGATCACATACTGCTGAATAATTGAGTCTGTTGCTGCCCCACACACTGAAGAATTGCTACAAAAACTAGTGGTGGGACACATGTTTGGTATGCAAGGACCAGGGATCAACTCCTGGTTTCTCCAGGTTAAAGAGTCAGGTATCTCAGTAAGAATTAAACAAACAAAGCACTAGAAGGTCTCTTAGCTGAATAAACTGTCCTAAAAATGAGAAAGATATACTACAACAACTAACGTATAAAGAATGTGTATAACTAATATATAAAGAATATGTGTATCATTAGTAGGTATTCTTGGTTAACAGTAAATTTTGTCTGGCAATATTAGGTTTCTCACCTAGTCCACAATTGTTACATTTTAGAATATATATTATTTAGATTTTTACATGTTGTATTTACTATATATTCATTGCACATATTCGTTGTACATGAGTTAGGTTTTTTTGTAGTATATCATTCCAATTTTCAAGGCAATAATCGTCCCAGAGCAAAACAGTGTCTTCATTTCTATATCCTTTGATGTTTACTTTTCCCTTCTGAACTCTACCGTCATGCCTTTTTTAATGTTTTAATGCCGTTTTAATGCCTTAAAGACCTAAGAAGATCTCTCATGCTTGATAGGGGAGAATGGATTCCTTAAATGAAGGCTGCAATCAGATATCCTGGGATCAAGCCACATTTCACTTAATGGTATAATTTATTAATTAACATATGTGTGCTGGACTTACAGAGAGGGTTTTAAAAATGAAGGAAATAGCCAGGGGCAAGGCATGTATTATATTGTCCCCCAACAAAAAAGCATGAATTCATATATGTGTGTGTATATACCCCCCCCCCGCAATACAGTCACTGTATTTAAAAGAATTAATTAAACAGCAGCATTTTATTTTGATATAGCGAGAGGAAAGGTGTTAATAAAGTATAATATTACTAAAACCATTCATTGGGAGTGGTCAGGAAACATGAAACAAATATTGCTAAATGCGGTATTGAACTTTCAAAAAGGACAGGGGGAGGGGAGGAAGAGCAGAAGAAGTGTTTGAAATTTGTTGCATGCATGCAAGTCTGGCAGATTGGTCAAGATATTGCCTAAGGCAAAAATCACAATCCAGCAGAATTTAAATCCAACTCCCCAACTCTTTAATCCACCATAACAGCTTTTCCATCTGACTCTTGACTGATTTTTTCTTTCAGTCTCTGTTTGAAGGTCCCACCCTTCTGAATTAGAAATGAGAGGAATTAGCATGTTAAATAAACCTTTAACAATGAATTAACAATTGAAGGATGAAAGGAGGGCTGCCTAGCTTGCGGTCTCTTAGCCAGTGGGCGCAGCAGATGAATAATGAGATTAAATGTTGTTCATACTATTTTGAACATGTTTTGTTAACTTAATATTAGATTACCAATGTTATGCTCTGGTTAAAGTAAGTGTGTGTGTGTGTTAAGTAACAGATTATTTCTAATTAATGATTACCATGCTCTGGTATTATCTACATTGAACTGACAGGGCGTCTCCAAAATTTTGAATAGGAATATAGTCAGGCTTACCTGGGGATGACATGGATCAAACCTCGTCTTTCTGCATGCAAAATACAAACTCTTCCACTGAGCTACACTTCCCTCCTGTGAGGAGAGAATCTATGCTTTCTGCCAGCATACTTTTTGCCCACACCACACTACTTTCCAGATGTTAGAGTCTTAATTCCCCTTTTGACATAACTTCTTTAGAAACTGTTGATCCAACATAATGGAAGTGTTTCATTAATCTGAATTAACAGCATGTTCACCAAGAGTCTTAAAGAGCTATTTAAAATCAATTAAATGCTATTACCATGTCAAAGGGAATTCAATTTAATTTTTTTTCATGTAACTTTTTGTTTCATTTTTTTTTTAATAAGATTTGTTAAACCTCAGAAACATACTAAAAGCATACAAGACTGACAGTAACTGTCCGTTTCCTAAAGGCACCATCTTCTCAACAAAAGGCTGCAGAGATCCTCTGAGGGACACAAGACTGGTTGTTTCTTTACGGAAGCAGCAGAAAACTGTCTCTCCACAAGTTTTTTTACTTACAAATCCTACCACCTCAGTTGGAATATACAAACATGAAGGATCTTAAGAGTTACAGTCCAAAAACTTCTGAAGGACCAGTGCTGACCACCCTGATTTTAGACCTGAGGACAGAAACACCAGAGGATAACTGGTCCCTAAAATGCTCCCTTTTCCCTCAATCTTACATTATACAAGCATTTTCCTCCCCATACAGGCCCTTTACGCAGCACCTTTCCATCCTGCCATGGGGATGGAAGGACAGGACTGTGACAACACTTCTGCATGATGTCATCATGTCCCATCCTCCTCTCATATTCAGGCAGCACAATCACAGGTTAAATCATTGATGGGTTTTCCCCATCAATGACCTGCAATCGCATCACCATCCTGCACTTACCTGTCCTGCAGAAGCCCCAGAACTGCGATGGCTGCACTTTCTGCCCCAGTGTAGCCTGGGAAAGTACTTGGCTGCACTGCAGATGGAAGTGGCATGGTCATTGCACTTCCTTCAGCAGGGAGCCAGCTGGCGCAGAGGGGAGTGCTCCTGTTGTGCACCCTTCCCAGCAGTGCCGCTGCCAGGATCATCATCAGATACTGCCACAAGAAGGTAAGCTGCAGAAAGGGCCTTAGAGCTAAAGGTAGTATTACTGTCCTTTTTTTCTTTTTCTGTCTGTGATGTGGGATGAGGAAAGCCAAATGAACACCTCTCACCTAAGGATGCTCCGAAAGCTGAGAGGTAGGTTTCACAGAGCTGAATGTCAGTCGCTGATCTTATTGTGGTCAATATTGTATGGTAAAGTCTATGGGGCAACACTCAAGATTATTCTGCTGACCAAGAACATCTCTTGGAAATTATATGAATTATATGTTACAGTTACCATCAAGAAATTATTGAGGGAAGTTATAACAATATTGCTTTTGAAAAGTAACACAATGGTTTTTAAGGCAATTTGAGAGGCATTTGAATGAAATGAAATGTTTTATGTTATTCTCAGTAATCAGAGGGAGACAGCAGGAGAGAGAAAGCACTCAGTAGAAAATTAATGGGCAGCGCCGCCAAGTTACTTAGTTTTCTTTTTGTTTTTTCTCTAAACACACACACACATAACTCCCCTCTCACATCACAGTGAGCAAAGGCAATGTATTGGAGCTCCTTGCACTGTAACAAATAACAAATATGGAAAAAGTAATTTTTCAAGCTTTGCTCTTGAGATCTCCACAGGATTAGCAAATGCTTACTTCCTAAGGCCCATAAAGGGTTCGAGGCTGCATAAATAGTTCTTGCTGATGCTTTTGTGATTTTTCAAAGATTATTATATGGTTTTTAGATAGATCAACTTTCTAACTACTGTATTGTGCTCTACTGTTATCTATGAACTATTTTGAGCCACAATGTAAATGACAAAACTAAATAGGTTAATAATTAATCTATGTGATCTGAAGTGTTTTCAAATTTGGAAGTGATTTGCTGTAGCAGATGAAAGGAAGAAGCATTTGGCTGACTCTCTTCTTGCTTTAGGGCTGTTTGTTTAAAACCCTCTTTTGAAGATAGGTTTTTGGCTTGTATGAGGCTATGGATGTGCCCAGGAATAGTGAATAATATTGGCTGGTCCTCAAGTTTTTCAATTTTGTTGTTGGTTTTTTGAGTAATGGATTTAAAGACGTTCTCTTATTTTATGGGCACAGTTCTCTTTTTTGTGGGAACAGTGATTACTGGCTCATGCACCAACCTCTGCATATGAGATGAAAACATGTAGTCAGTCCTCCAGATGTTGTTGGAGTGCAACATCCATGATCGCTCACATTTGTTCTTCTGCACAAAATCAAAGGATATTTTCAAATCTCATGATGGTGGAATATTTTCTTAACAGAATATGTCAATTAGGGAAGATAAAATCTGTGAATATTCTTTAGATCTCTAAGGACAAGTAGGCTCTCAGCTTTGGTTACTAGAAGTTGAGGGAGAAAAGTGTTGCTCAGTGCTTCACAGGGAGCTGCACAATGGCTTTTCCCTTCACATTAATATTCTGGCTGTAATGTAGAATGCAGAGAAAGGAGAGGGCATTTTGGTAATAAAAGGACAGTACAGGCCTATAATGGTGCCGTTTCTTGCCCTGATCTCTATTAATGAATGAAGCAAACGGTGCCCACAGATGCTTTCATAGTCATTTCTAAACCACTACATGTACACTTGTTAATCTATAATACATCTTGCTAAAGTTTGGTTTGCTCTGTTAAAGTGAGAGGAAGGAGGAAAAAGAAACCACTCAGACATGTCTCACATCTGCCACAAACCAATATGAGCTTGCCAGAGGAACAACTGACCTAGTGATGCAGGAAATCTGATTGAAAGCCATGATGCTGCTTGTAATTTACATTTGGTCTGTTCTGTATAGGCCAGACAAATGGTGAAAAGAACAGGAAATACACATTTCTATTCTCCGAACTACCCAAAGAAAGATTGCCTTGGCATTAAGCATCCATTTCACAATTTGCTGCCAATGTTCACTGCAACAGAGAAAAAAAATACTTTATACAAATAATATTTTCTTTCCTTAAATATTCTTCTTCCTGGACATATGGGAAATGTGTAACAGCTAGGACCATTTGTATCACACTATTGCTTCTGGTCAAAAGTGAAATGTACACCATTCTTTATAGGAGCAGGAATACACATTCATCTTTGGACCAAACAGATTCAGACTTATTTGGTTATTATATTTTCCTCTCTGCTGCAAGATGCCAATTCTGTACTTAAGGTTATTTTTATCATATTTACAAGCATGGATCCACAGACATTTGCATCCATATGATGTTGTAATGATAACATTTGCATAGGTATAATGATAGTTATAAAAGTACTAAATTTTGAAAGAAATAGACTTTTCCAAGTAGTGAAGGTTTAGTCTTGTTATTTCATTTTTTCACTTTCCTGGAATTGGTCCATTCCTTGGCAAACAAATCACCACTACCACCAGCTTTGTAGCTTGTTGCTGAGAAATCTATGTCTTTTATCTGAAACATTAAATACTGTAATTGCTAGCTTCCTTCAAATGACTTCTGTATACTCTTTAGCCACAATCTTATCAAGAATTAGGGTAGGACACTGTCTAGCCAGTATAACTTTGCAAGTTAGAGCCAGATTGTTGTGGACCTGTGGGCACACATCATTTTGAGAGGACCACAGACCATAGTACCACCCTGAGGAATGTTTCCACGAAGAGGTCTTGGAGATCTCCTTATACAAGCTGGAACAAGCTGATGGTAGAAAATATGTGGCTCTTCAGATGTTGCCGTTCTCTTATTCTCATTACTTCTAAACCTGTGAAGTCATTGGAGAAGGATTGTGTGAGGTGATGTCTGGTAACATCTGAAGGCCAAGACATTCCCTATCCTTCTCCTTGGTGAAAATCTTTCCTTAGTTCAGTCTCACACATGAAAACAGAAACAATGCAGGTGAAAAAAAAAGGTTTCCCCTGCTGGGTAAAATTACAAGACTTTTCTTTTCTTTTCTTTTTAATGGTTCTTCTCATTTGGGATTTTTTTAATGCAAAAAAACTCCACACTTTAGGTCATTTCCACACGGGGTGAGGGAATCACCCTGTGATGCTACTCACCAGACTTTTGGGCTCCCTGGTCCGGTCCATGCTGCTCCAGAGCAGCGTGTGGCCGCTGCTCCACACTCCTCTGGGGATGAAAATGGCGGCTTCTGGTTGGTCGAGGGTCTCAACCAACCACTGAAGCTCGCCAGTCTAAAGCCCGCCCCCAGCAGATCACAGGCTCGCACCAATGTGAGTCTGCGAATCTGCATAAGAGAGAAGGCTCACTGTGGTGCACTCCATGCTTTTGAAAGACCTGTTTTTAGCAGTCTTTCAAAAGCACATTGGATGACCACTTGCGGTCATTCCGGAGCAGGCTGGGGTGTGGATCCACATTAAGTAGGTCTGACCCAGTCCACTCCCAGGTGCAGAGGTCCTCCCTGGAGGACACTCTGCCCCGTTTTAAAAACCCCGTGTGGAAATGGCCATATACTCCCATAGGTTTTCATCAACTTGCTTGCTAAATATAAGTCTTTCTCACACATACGTAGAGAGAGAGAGAGAGAGAGGCAAAGACAGAGAGAGAGAGAGAGAGAGAGAGCCCAAAGCATTGGTCTTTTTCTTGTTCAAACAGGTGGTTTTTTGTTGTTATTGTTTTGTTTTGTTTTTCGTTTTTTTTTTTTTTTTTTAACAGCAGTTGCTACTGCTTTTCAATGGGATGTCTGAGCCTGTCAGAACATCCTTTTTCATTAAGGACAATAAAATTCATGAACATTATTTACATAGTGAGGTCATACAAGTTTTTCATACAAGTTTTAGCTCAGACAACATAGTAAGAGGCAGATTAACTTTCAACTCCATGTATTTTGGCTTTTTATAGCATATTAATGCATACCATACTATATATTATATTTTCAGCTTCAGAGTTAGTGTCCTTCATCAGTTTGGCTGCCATCAATTTGGATATTTTGAGGCTAGAGCTCCTATTGTACATGAACACTGATCCAGCTGCCTGAAGCTGATGTGACTTGTGGACCAAATCCATGTTGGAGAAGCCTCACTTACGGCAAAAGTCTCAGACTGAACTGGATATTACATAAACTATGTGCACAGTCTCAGAATCTCCTAAAATGGCTCACTTTTCAATGGAGTTGATACTGCTGGCTTGAGTATCAGCAGACAATAAGACTGAATTACAAAGCTTAATGTTTTCACACATTATGAAACCATTATGGGAGACATATACCTCAAACACGTATAACAGCAATAACCATAAAACTAAGGTAACACATAAATGGAGCTAAAGTGTTTTTTGCTAAGGAAGGGAGACCATTTGCTAGGAGACTACAAACATATTTTTGGTCTCTTTGTAGTGCCTTTTATTCTCAATCTCTCTCTTTCTTTTACCCAGACAAACTCCCACACTCTTAACCTACTTTCAGATTTCTTCTAGAAATATACTATGAACTTATACCTATTCTTTTCCATATTTTATCATAGGTAACAGTAGATCAAATGTATAATCGACCTATGATGGACAGAAGTGCCAGTGTGGTATAGTGGTTTGAGTATATGACTCTAGAAACCAAGGTCTGAATCCCCACTCAGCCATGAAAAACCGTTGGGTGACCTTGTGTAACTCACACACTCTCAGCCTCAGAGGAACACAAAGGCAAACCATCTCTGAACAAAACATGCCAAGAAAACCACATGTCACAATAAGCCAGAAATTACTCAAAGGCACACACCAACAATATAGTAAATCATAGATCAAACAGGCTATCTTGTTTGAATCTGCAACTCATCAACACATTTAAGGATGTTCAACAGAGTACAGTTTATGAAGCACTGTGAACTATTTCCGGTAAAGAATATAGTAACACAAGTGTTCTCTTAAAAATTAAAATAGCAACAAGCAACAACCATATACCTTTGACTCCTGTATGTAATCAATTTATCCTTAGCCAAAGAAACACATTGTTATGATCATATGCTATGCCTATATTCAGTATGTAAAAATGTGTAAGTACTACTAATGCCCTAAAGCACTGTGATAAATTTCAGTTCAAATATCTAAAATAATCCTTCTGTTAAAAATATTAATCTAAATCGGCTAAATTTTCTACTCATCAATATTTGCAGAACATATTTGGTTATTGCCTTTATATTCTTAATTCATGGAAGGATGCCTTCTGCTGTCCCCTTTTATTCTCACAAAACCCCTCTAACTTAAATTATGGGGCTTGGCAGGGATGTAAAGTCTGGGCTCCCCACTGGGTCCAAAAATAACCATCATGTCACATTGGCTCTCTGGGATGGCAAATGGGAAAAAGAGAACAGCAAGGATAAATATATATGTATTCTGAAAACTACATAGCCACATTTACAGAAAGGTGTTCCAATGTGTAACGAATTCAAAATGTACATAATGTTCATCAGCACATTCATCTAACTAAGAAGGTGGCAGTGGGTAGTGATGTCTGGATGTGCACAAGAGTGTCAGTCACTGGTCTCTTCCAAAGTATTCCTAGGGATAAATTTGAGATAATAGTATTGGCCATTTCCGCAGGGGATTATTAGCACAGGTTACTGCACTGTAGCACTGAACTGTTCTGCACGTGGGAGTGAATTAGCTTGGCTTTATTTTCCATCATTCTGCATGGAATCCTGTGATAATGTGCTGCCATGTTGTAGGAAAGTGCACTATTTGAAAACCAGAAAAAATCCAAATCACATTCTGACATCAAAGCAAATTCAGATTTTCACAGTGATGCAGAAACATACATTCACACCAATGCGCATTGGTAAGCAGCAGTAGGTGGGCTGTGGGAATGGGAAGTAGTATGTACAGTATTTGCTGGTATTAGATGCACTGGCATAAGATGCACCTAATTTTTTGTACCCTTGTCTCCAATTCCATTCTCCGTGCCTGCTGGCCACTCCCTCCTGCACCCACTCAGAAGCCCCATGCACCTCTCTGCTTGTGCTGGCCACCCGCACACACCTCTCCACACCCCATTGCTAGCCCCACGCACCTCTTCCTGCCCGATTGCCACTTGCATGCATCTCTCCACACCTGATCACCACCCTCATGCAGCTCTCCATGCACTCGCCACCCCCACGTACCTCTCTGATCAGGCTGGGAGAGGTGCATGTGGGTAGTGATTGGATGCGGAGAGGTGCATGTGGGTGGCAAGTGTGTGTAGAGAGGTGCATGGGGATGGTGATTGGGCTGGGAGAGGTGTGTGCAGGTGGCAGTCAGGCATGGAGAGTGGGTGGGGGGAGTTACCATATTCGCACCCCATTTTCAGAAGGCATTTTTTGGGCGGGAAAGCACCTCTCATACGCCAGCAAATAGGGGAGTAGGTACCTACATAGGTACATACAAACATACCAACCCAAAAGACAAAAACAATTTTTTTTAAAAAAAAAACCAGTCAATCACAGCCGCTGGGGCGGGGTGAGGGGAGTCAGGGAAGTGGCCAGTGATGAGGTACTGCAGATGCATGAACTCGCACTCCTCTGCAGGAAAATGAATCAAAATAAGTGGAAACAACATCAGGGAAAACCGTGTTATTTGAATATGGTAAGAACTGGTGCAAACCACTTCTTGTGCCTTGTGCAAAAAGGGCCATTATATAGCCTCAAAGATATACTTCTCAATGGAAATATAATAGTCTTTACACCTATGTACAGTAGCACTCATGCATGTCCCTACTCAAGAATATATACTGCTTGAAGATGGAAGCCTTCAGTGGCCACTCCACGTTTGTGGGGGTTTGGGGCACAGAAACCTCACAAAAGGGGAAAATTGTGAATAGCTTCCCCACTGCCATTTTCTTCCCCTTCCCTTCTGAGGCGTTGGCACAGGGGCTTCCTTCTCCACACCTGGGCCACAGGCAAAGGAGTGAGGGGGTGAGCTCCAGAAGGGAGAAGGATGGAGCATGTGTGTCTCTCCAGTTGCTTTACCTTTTGCCTTGGTGTGAGTTCTCAGTGGTAAGACAGAGACAAGGGAATAGAAGGGGCATGCTCCAGAGGACACAGGGAAAGTGTGTGTGCTTGTCTCCCCCCATTGCCTTACCTTTTGCCTTGTGTGAGTTCTCAGCACTAGGGTAGAAGCAAAGGAATGGGAGGAGAGAGCCCCAGAGGGCACAAGGAAAGCAGAACATATATCTTCCATCACCACCACCCCAATTGCCTTATCTTTTGCCTTGACGTGAGTTGTCAGTGGCAGAGCAGAAGCAAGGGAATGGGAGGAGAGCTCCAGAGGGGTGAAGGAAAGCACACATGCATATATTTCCCCCCACCATTGCCTTAGCTCTTCCCTCAGTGCAAGTTCTCAATGCTGGGGCAAACAATAGGAGAGGAGAGATCCGGAGGGGTGAAGGAAAGCGTGCATGCATGTCTTCCAATTCCCCCATCTTTTGCCTTGTATCACTTGCCTTCTTTCTCTACACTGGCAAAACACAAGGGAATGGGAAGAGGAGAATGTGGGGGGTGGCAGGCATGGGTGTCTCAATATGCTACACCAGCTGTATATCCTCTGTAGTGAATGGGCTGCATGTTAATAAATATGAACTTAGGCAGAACTTAATAGGGAAATGGATTAAGAAAGATTGCAGAGAGGCTGTGAAATCTAAAGACAAGCTGACTTTTTTTTTGTATGCTAAGTTGTTTCCCCACATGGCATTTCATAATTATACTACTACAAATAATAGAGATATAATCTCATTTTCTAATTGCAGGTCCTCCTAATAACTGTGTAACTGATAGCACAAGAGACTACTGCAGGGGGGTGGGGGGTGGGATCATAACACATGCCTGTAATAAAGCAAATCCATTCCGGTCAAATTCAAGAAGGATATGGCAGAATATACCTTTTTCTCCTAACCTTTAAGCAGTCCGCAAGACAGGAATTAACAGCTTCAATAATGAAAAAATTTGGATTAGAAACTGAATATGGAAGAAAAATGCCAACAGGGAAAAGAAGTTTTAAAAAATCTTAATGGCTAGACATTCAAAATGAACCCATATGAGCAATAGGATAATATATCTTAACTAGAGTTAACCTATCTAAACTATGCTACTATTTCAGCCAAGTCCCTAATGGATGGAATATCTACTGTCCTTTCTCTATTCCCTCCCCAATGACTCCCCAGTTTAAATTGTTATGATACTTTCTAGGACTCCAGATTTCCTTTTTTCTTTTCTTCATTTTTTCTCTCTCTCTCTCTCTTTCACACACACATACACATTCTCATTTTGGTCAGAGTTTAGAAATAATTCATCAAAAAATAATAATTCATTCAGCCATATTAATTAAAGTTTTCAACAATGATTTTTAAAAATCACTACTTAAATCATTATTTATAAATGATTCTAATTAACAGCTATGTTAATAAGCTCAGTAATGATTTAATGTTTCATATTAGTTTCATCTATTATTCCCAGGGAATTATCTTTGGGGGGGGGATTACCCTTTGGAACCAATTTTTAATAACACTAGTTTCATATTTCATATTTAAAGCTGATGTAGTGATCTACTGAGTGTTTTTTTAAAAAAATACAATTGTGCCTCCACACTTGGGAGTTTGACCTTCACAAATTTGATCATTTAGGGATTATTTGCTTCATCCTCTGCTTCCCTTAGACATGCACTCACATGTATGTGTGGGTGGGAGAGTGGGAAGAGGGAAGGTCCATGCATGCATACCTTTGCTCACTCATGTGGGCAGATGGACAGGGGACAAGGGGATGGGATAGGGGAGTGAGAAGATGGAAGGCATGTGTGTGCATTCCCTTACTCACTTCCTCACTTGGGTTGGGAGGAAGGGGATGGGATAGGGGAAGTATGAAGAAGGAGGACGGATGTGTATGTTCCCTCACTCATTCACTCAGGTGAGGGGGGGAGATATTTGTGGTTTTTATTCCACTTGATGGGGTTCTGCACCCCTAACCATTGCAAAATTGCAGGGGCAACTGTAATGAATGACATTTAATTTAAGTGTTAACATGTCAGCATAAAATGCTAGCATTTCCAGACTTCAGGGTACATGCCTCTTTGCTCCTCCCCTTTTTAAAATTCATTGCTCTCTAAAAACACCAGCCAATCAGGAAATTAATTTTTTCTTTCCCAGCTTACTTCTTCTCAAACTAGACTTTTGACCTCTGAACTTTTCAATGTATAAATGAAATTGATGAACACAACGAAATAAAGTCAACCTCCTTTCAGCATGCTTTAGACCGGGATGGGCAATCTGGTCCACCAGATGGACTCAACACCTTGGATCCTGAGTAAGCAAAGGCCATTTCCGCACCAGAGTGGAGGAGGGTTTCACCGTGTGTTGTGAATGGTGTTTTTTAACCCAACTTACTCCAATTTTACTGGATTGTTATCTGCATGCCCTCCGGTTTCTGTTGAATTAATGCAGTGAAAATTGTTTGCTGCTTCTGTTCCATCAGTTCTCATGAAACTGCCATCCTCCTCCCACTCCCTCCCTTGGTCCACACTGCTGCTTCTGATTGTCAATTTTTTTTTAAAAAAAACTACTATGTATCAGAGGAGATACTTTAGTTGTTCTTACAGAAGACAAGCCCCCAATTCCAGTTTGCTAGTAAAATTGCTAGTAAAATTCCTGTGTCGCGAAATGATGCGTATCTAAAAAGTGTGTGACCAACATGAAAAGTTTGGAAAGCTCTGGTCTAGATAGACAAAAATTGAAAAGCAACTATCCTGAGGATCCCAATGTATTTCATTGTATTCCAGCACCCGCCTTGCGTTTGAGGGCGGAGACAGAAGCGGACAGAAATGACTCCAGGAAAAGGTGGGAACGGCCACAGAGAACCACCTCTACGTGTACACCTTCTGCATGTTGTCAGAAACACAGCCGAACCGCTTTTTGTGCTTTACATCAGAGTTTTTCTGGTTTTACAATACATTGGTTTTACATTGCTAGTAATCGCATTAAGAGCTCAAGCCATGAGAATCCGCAGAGGAAACACCGATACTAACCAGTTTAACATGAGACATAACAGCAAGAATACGACGCCAGTGCGAGGTATTGCTTTTGTGCAGAAAAGGCCATAAGTCAGTGATAAAGGACTAGGGGTGTTCTAGTCTAACACTGGAAGTGGTACAAGATGTCTACCCAGTCCAACTCAAAGCTAGTGCCAAACACTGCTTGACAATTCTGTTCCTTTACAGAGGCTTATAAAAGTAAAAGTTTTTCTCTTCATTCTGAATTAGTTTCAGATAATGAAATTAAAACAAATAGACATTTTCAACAGATTTATCAATAATAATAATAATGTTCATGCACACAAAAGCAAAGAGAAAGAGAAAGAGAAAAGTAGAGGGAGAAGGAAAGAGAGGAAATGAAATTTACATGATATTAATGGAGGATGGAGTAAAATTAACCCTTGGGCCAAAGTAAATGGAGTTGCATGGAATTCTGTATAGATATCTTGAATTAAAAACACAACAAAACTATGGTAGCAGTGTTAGTGAGGAAAGGAAGATGAGGAGGATGTGTCTTAGCAATTTTGCTCTTGATCAGTGGTTCTCAACCTGTGGGTCCCCAGATGTTCGTGGACTTCAGCTCCCAGAAGCCCCAGCCACTATGGTCAATGTTCAGGGCTTCTGGGAGCTGAAGTCCAAAAACATCTGGGGACCCACAGGGTGAGAACCACTGCTCTTGCTCATTTTCTCTTCAGATCTCCCCAACCTGTTTTCCTACTTGAAGGGAAGGAGTTTTAACTCCCCATATCCTGAACTAATTGACAAACAAAACAGTTCTCACTTCACTAAAATCTGTTACTGAGTTCTCCACTTTTTTTAAAAAAAAGGATGTACATAAAGGAAAAGATATACATTAAAGAAAAAATATATTCTAAAATATGTATATAATTGAAAAAGGACATTAAGAATTTAAAAATTGAAAAATGACTTGCAAAAAGGTATATACTAGGCACAATCGTATATGCATAGGGAGGCACTAGAAAAATATACATAAAATATATTCAATTTTTATGAGAATTTTTAAAACATCTCAAACTTCAGGATGAAATTAGCTTTAAATTGTTAAAATTCTGTAAATTTAGGATGAACTTAAGATCTAAGTTAAACTGAGAAACTGAAACTAACAGATTGGTTCTTCTCTAATCTTAAGGACATGAGGATTTGGGGCACTGACACTCAAATTGCATTCATTCGTGCATTCATGCATTTCAGCATGAATTCTAGAGCCTTGAAATCAGAAATGAAACACAAAGACCCTTTCCACACAAGGAGAGTGAATCGCTCTGTGCCATTACTTACTGATTCTTCTGGCCTCAAAGCAATGCGGACTTTCCTTTAAGCCCTTCTGCAGGGCTCCTCTGTTCATTCCAGGGTGATCTGGAGCACTGCGAGGTCTTTAGATCTGCACTGATGAGGCTAAAATGGCGGCTTCTGATTGTTTGTGGGTCCGGACCAACCGCTGAAGCTGGCGACACTCACAGCCTGCCGTCCGCTGATCGCAGGCTCGCATTGGTGTGAATCTGCACATCTGCACAACTGAGCAGGAATGAAATGGTTCGCTCCGGAAAACTGAAAGACCGTTTTTTTTCCGGTCTTCACTTAGCACTCTGGAGAACCACTCGGGGGCGTTTTGGATCGGACTTAAGTGTGGAACTAAGGTAAATAGTCCAAACTTAGTCCGATCCAAGGTGCGTACAACCTCCATGACAGGACGCTTTGGTCCATCTTAACTTCCTTGTATGGAAAGGGCCAAAATATCCTTGTAACTCAGTAGATGTCATGCCAGTCTGCAAAGACAGGCATTAAGTTTATTTTTCAGCCTGCTCATACTTAAACTGGAGCCCTTTCATTCCGCATGTATGGCCAGGTCATCCCACCTTAATCCCTGTAACTAAGGCCTCTTGTGTTCCCATACCAGTTGTGTTGTCTTTCTGACTCCATCTCCTGCCTGACCCTGTCAGCAGTCCTATGTGTCTCTTCTTTAGGGTTGCCCTTTTTAGGTATCAATGACAGTGTCACTATTATTATTGTTATTATTATTAATATCTATCTACTTTTTCCCCCAGTTTCATACTCAAGTTGGTTTACAACAAACTAAAAATATCTTGTTAAAAATCCATAAGTTACAAAGGTTAAAATAACATTAAATTATCAAAAAAATAATACCAGATCTGTCTGTCTGTCTGTCTGTCTATCTATCTATCACTAAAATCCTCTTACACACTAATGCAATTAGCAAGATCCAGGATATTATCTGGTGGGATGGGCCTTGTATAGTCAATCATCAAATGCCTGTCTAAACAGAAAACTCTTACTTGTCTGCAGGAAGAAAGTAGGGAGGGTGCCAGTCTAAATTTTCCAGGAAGGGAGTTCCAGAGTCAAGAAGCAACAACTGAGAAGGCCCTCTCCTATGTTTCCAGCAGATGTACTTGTGAGGAGATTGGCTGTTTGGAACCATAGTCTCTTCTGTGGCATAGTCATGTGGTGGTCTGGAGGGTGAAGGAAAACTCTCAGATGTCTACATCTGACACTCAAACTATGTATTTCCATATTGCTGCAGAGGAATGCAGAAATCAGAAATGTAAGACAAAATGTCTTCTGATTTTTGAGCATCCTTGCAAATCAGTAGATTTTTGGAGATTAATTTCTAAATTCACAATTCATACCTATACAATTCTCCAGGCAACAGTTATGAATAAGCATAAATAAATTAAGTATTTTAATAGACGAGGTAATTAATGACACCTTTAAGAAACCTATAGAATGTTTAACACCAAATCCACAACATCTGTTCTTGCAGATTCCAGATTCCAGTAGTGCTAAACATAGAGCACCCTGTTCATTAAATGCTAGATGTAAAAAAACAAGATCCAGGAAAGCAAGAGTTGTAAAAGGAGAAAATCATACATGCTTTGAAGCTGATCTCTCTTCTTACCAAAATCCACAAATTCTGATAGCTACATTAAAAACAAACAAACACATTAGCTACATTACAGTGCTTCCTCCATATATGCAGGGGTTCCATTCAAAGAACGCTTAGGCAAACAAAATAAAAGTGTATGCTCACATCCCATTATATTTAATGGATGCAAACTGTGCATTTCATGCATGGACATGATGCTTTGTACAACCTTGGATTCAAGTATGTTGAGACTGCACCACAAGAGGATGCACTGCATGCTTTATTTCTTCTGTGACCAAAATTCTTACCATTTCTTCTGTAATTATTTCCACAAAGAGTGAGAAGCCATTGCCACAGGCCATCCTTCCCTCCCTCCCTCTCTCTTTCTCACAGAGCAATGGCATAGTAGGTGCTGTGTACAGAAACTCAAATAATTTGGCTACTCGACAGTTGCTGAAGAGTCTGGATAAGAGAATTTTTAATATAAAATATGTAGGAGGTTTTAAGGGCATCAAAGAGAACAGGGTAGGATAAAATAAGAACTTCCAGAGCTGCTGGCATAGTTTATACAGCCCAAAGCCTGCAGAAAGCCCCATCCACGAGTTTGCCATGATCTCTTTCATTTTATTGTTGGAAATGATATTATGGATTGGACAAATTCTGGGTCTAATCCAGCAGAGCTCATTTTATGTTCTTAAAATTAAGGATTCAACAGAGTTTTGGGAAATGTAATCCTTTCACTCCTCTTTTGCAGTTTGCTGAAAGTATCAATAAACATGGGTACAGGGGTAATCCACTAGACATTTCTTTACAAATCTATATGAAAACGTACATATTTTTGTACATATTTTCTAATGTAGACACAAAGTTAATTTTCCTCCCTTACACACTGTGTCCTTCTGCAACATTTTTCAATAATATATGCATTTTTAGTACATTTTCCCTGGATGTGCACATATTTTGATTTTAGAAACATATAGCAAAAGTCCTGGAAAGTTTCAATATCAATGTGCACAGACATTTTGGACCACTTGCAAGTTCAGATGGTTCAAATTAGCTATTTTTTTTTCAAGAAATTAAAATATCATACATTTCTTTCCAATCCATGTAGTCCATGCGGTTTATTTGTGTGGTAACATTCAAAGAGATAGAGAGAAAGTTTGTCAAGCTGCAGTGGAAGCTTCCAGAAAGATGTCAAAAAAGAGGGAACAAAATAGGAAAGGGGGAGAGAGAGTAACTAAGGAGATGTTTTGTGAAACCTTTGCCATCTGCTGTGCTTTCAAGTCAACTCTAATTTATGGTGGCCCTAACCTAGGGTTTTCTTGGTAAGATTTATTCAGAGGAGGTTTGCCTTCCGCAGAAGTTGTGAGAGTGCAACTTGCCCAAAGCCACTTGGCAGTTTTCCATGGCTGAGCAGGGATTCAAAGTGTCACATCCCAGAATCCTAATTCAACACTCAAACCACTATCTCATAATGTCTTTCTTGTGAAAACATTAGAACCCTTGACAAAGTCCTCTTTTAAACTGGAAAAAAAATCAATAGAGGAAATTTCCCTCAGACTTCAGTCATATTCCTTCCTACAACAGAGGTCTAATCATTTACAATATAATGATAATTCATTCAGCTCTTAGATCCAGATATTGATAACCACCCATATAATAATGAAACCAGTCACAGAAAGTTGTGTTAAATAAGGACAACTTTGTTTAAACTAACCTATTTCAGTTACATTGGTCTGGACATGGAGCAATGAGAGGAGCATCCTGATTCAGGTCCAGCTGAGGCCAGGTGTCACCCCCTAGCTACCTCCTCAGCCTTCCCTTGGGTGAAGCATCTCAGCCCCGAGGGCAATCCAAGTACACGGGTGTTCCCCAGCTGACAGTAATTGGGAAGTAACATGGGAACTCCTACCCAAGCCCCAAAACTCTACAAGTGAGAATCTGAATCACAGGTTAGCCTCACCTCCCCCACCCTATGGGCCACAGGACCTTAAAGAGGAAATTTCAGAGCTCTACACTAAACCAAAAGGGCGACAAAAGTGTATACTGATGTCTTACATTCTCCTTCACTACCTGCCATATGACAGACTATTTATTGCAAGCACTCAAAGTCAGTTGTGAAAGTCACACAGATACAGTATGGGGTAGGGGAAAAAAACTGATAAAGGGGGAAAAATTCCTACTTGGCCCTGAAGAGACCAGTAAAACTCACATTGCACTGAAATCAGGAGGCTGGGGCATACTGCAAAAATCCAAAGAGTGTACATGAAGGGACAAGCATGACTTAAATAGCCTCTGGCATTGTCCTCATCACATTCTTCATACTGGTGCCCAGTGCCAGATGCTAGGCACCCTGGTCTCTACCATGAAGGGCATCAAACTCCTACTCTCCCCTGTAACATCATTCACCACATGAGTCCAAGTATGCATTTCCCATTTCAGCCCAATCCTTGAAAAGAAGTGGGAATGAAAAGACAATGCCAATATTTGCTTCCATATTACCATAGTAATAGTAATACTAGTAGGATCATATTAATTTGTAGTTAAATAAGTATGGAAAACATGTCACCTTCCAGATATTCTTGAACCACAATTCTCACCATCTCTTATTGGCTATGCCGCTAAAGCTGATGGGAGTTGCAGTCCAAAACAATCTGGAGGCACATACATTCCTTATCTCTGAAAGAAGCTAATGAGAGCAAATGTTTATTTTATGCCTAACAAGTAATTACGAGTGATTCAGATTTGGGAGGTTTCAATTCTGTTCATAGAGTTCTGCTTTGTCAATTGTGTTGTGATGTTAAAAATGAAGATTTTGTACTAAAAATGTATTAAAGGGTGAATCTCAACAGCTTCTTTTTAATTCTTCAGTACCTTTCCCAGCCTCTACTTCAGAGAGCCTTGGAAAACAAAAGTTATCTTCTAAAATAAAGAGAGAAGGAGGTACCAACAGTCATAATTCAAGCCTTTTTGTGATTGTTATACAGAGGTGCTAAAACACATACTGTTTGGAAAACTACCCATTTTATCCCTTTCAACAAGATGGAACACCAGAACATTTTATTCCAAAAAATGAGATCCAGAGAAACAATATGACAGGTGTAAATCTGAAGATAAACCTGTACATATTGAGATTTTCATGAATACCAGAGCTGCTCTTTATTATGTGTGGGTGAGAGTGTCCTTTGCATCTGGAGCAGAGACTGAGGAAGGAAGGAAGGAAGGAAGGAAGGAAGGAAGGAAGGAAGGAAGGAAGGAAGGAAGGAAGGAAGAAAGAGAAATGCTGAATAAAGATATTAATTTTCTATTTCTCATAAGTGTACCTCAGCATCTTGAACTGTGCTATGTGATTCCTACGTATTTCTCCTACTTGCAAAATCACAATGCAAGTGATATAACTGTTTATACAAGGAGAGGAAAGCGTGGACGTACATGCCCTTTCTATATCTTTCAGCCACTGAGAACTAATGGTAGGGCATGTTTTTCTAACAATCTAAAAATAGGCAGAATGTAATGAAAAGATCTATAATAGTCATCATTGATTCCCAATATATAGGATATATGGAAGTCTGAGAAGTCACCAATCTCACTTTTTGACCCTCATTTTAATATGGATGGGCAAAGTTGTTCTCCTAAAAGGATTTTAGTCAGCACAGGTGCTGGATCTGACATGGGTGTGTCAAGGAATTTGTGGAAGTGTAAGAAAGAACGGGCAACACTCACAGGCTTCACTTGGAATAGTTTAAATTCAGATATTTTATGTTTATATTTCATTCATTCATTCATTCATTCATTCACTCATCCATTTTGCAAACCTGGACAGGACAAGGAGGAAATTCAGTTCAAACAAGTCTGTTAGACCAGGGAAACCATTCACACTACATAATTATAGCACTATTATTCCACCTTAAGTTTCTTGGTTCCATCCTATTATTATCACCGTGAACTGACCTGGCTTTGGTAGACATTAGATATCATTTTGATATCACAATTCGGTCTTGTTTTGCCACCCTCAGCCAAGTGTTTGTGAGGCCCTCGAACAAGCACAGAGCTAGGCATGGCTATTAAATGCTGAATCATCTCTGTTTACACCTAAGCAAGCCAGACACAGCCAGATCTTGCTTTAGGAGACCTCCCGAAACAAACACTTCATTAAGGATGCACGCTAATACAAAGAGCCCCCTACCCTGAGCAGGCACCCTGGTGAGCTGGACACTCCACCGCCCAGGCACGCTGCATCTGCATACTGGTCATTCCTTTGTCAATTCGAATTTAACTCAATCATGTTAAATTCTGACCTTTTGGAGACATTGTCTCTTGCCCAAACCTCATTGTTCTCTCACAAGTACAGACTAGCCCATGGTCATATGTTCCCCCATAAAAACCCCAAGCTCTGAGAGCTTCCTCAGATCATTCCGGACTTACATCCAGTCTTGCTGCCGCTCTGTCGAGCGAACTCCCCTCGACCACCACGCTGAGTTTCTTCACTACCATCTCCAGCTTCTTCAGGACTACGAGAAAGGTGTTGTATCACCCATTTCCCCCAAACTCTCATTTCTCATTTCTTAGTTAGCTGTGTGGTTGTGTTGTCTTAAGTGTTGTCTGTTGCTAATAAAACATCCTTTTTGCTATTTTAAACTGTCAGACTGCTTAACTGACCTGACCCCGTAGACATTGGGTTACAAGATCCTCGCAAAGTTACCCTGCCTCTCGTTAGCTTAAGTGAGTGTTCCAGTTAATTTCCCCATCTTTGTTGTTGTTGTCTGGTTATTTGAGAGCCCCTCTCAGGACCCCCAGTTCACAGGGTAACACTATAGAATCCTGGGACTGGCAGTTTAGCTAGAACATCTAGAATTCTCAGCCAGTGAGCTCCTTGTGAGCCCCACAAAGTACAAATCTCAGGATACCATCGGTTGTTGCCATGGCAGTTAAAATGAATAATAGTCCTGTAGTTGTGAAGTGTGAATGGACCGTAGGTCAAAGAAGACTTATTTCAAGAGAGATAAACAAAGCTCTATAGCTAAATAGAATAAAGATCTTCAGCTCAATGTGTGGAATATATACTTTCTAGTAACTCCTTAGTCTGACTCCCAGATTCAGTTCCCAAGATTTCAAAATCAGGCTTGGAGTCAAGGAATAGCTATTGGCACCTAATTGCACAGTTTTCCATACTACCTAAGATGTACTTTTTTTCTTTTACAGTTGTGTGCATGTTTTGCTACTCATCTTATAAAATAGCCACACTATTTTGTGTACACTTTATTTCTCTCTCATCCTAACCCATGCACCCTAATTCTCAAGGCAAAGTACATATCTTCTTTCAACAAGTCTTGGTAAATGTGAAAGAACTATTTTGAGACTCTAGGATCCAATGAAGTTCTTTTCAATTCCTTCCTACAACCTATCATTTCAAAATAGCTCTGATGAATTCCTGTGAAGTCCATGGCCCCAATTAAGTATGGACAGCAATTTGATGTGAAGGTTAGGCTCTATTTATAAGATATAAAGGACTGTATGGAGGAAAGGAATGAAACCCCCTCTCTTCCTGTCTTGCCTCACCACACACATTGAAAACCATTTCCCCCATCCTGGTTCCAATATTAAAAGTGAGTTTAGGAAGGGGAGGACTTTATTAAAATTTAAGTGTTGTAGACAGATAAAGCAGAGAAGAAAGTGGGCCTCAATCTCTCTTTTAAATATCATCTAGAATATTTCAAAACAAATAATTATATTAGAAATGGTATGTTTAAATATAATGCCACATGCTGTAAGCTGTGTCATTAAAACTGAAGGACAGCCTATGGGTACAGGGATTTACATAGCTTTTCATTTTCTAAACTTAATGAAACCAATCCCTTTGCAGTATAAAACTGCAATTAAGCATTATTTAAGAAATTCAATCTATCATTAGACAAATCTATATGTGGATATTTAGTATATATAATCAGCCACTTTCTGTATTGTTACAGTTAAATGCTGTAATCCTCAAAAGAATATGTATCACAAATTCAAATTATGTGAAGTTAATTGCAGGTGTCAAGGGGTACAAAATTAAATTTATAAAGGTTTTGCATTATTAACTACCTATTTTTAATGGATTTACAAAGTAAAGAATCAGAGACATTTGCAAATGCCCTCTAAAATGTTCATCTCACCCTTATACCTTTTATACCTATAAAAAATCAAGGGGCCTAAGGAGAAATGAATTCAGTGTTCCGTTAGAATTATGAAAATAGTTTGAGGTTGTCAACTGATCTAGAAAAAATAGCCCAATTTGCTCTTGTGCTTTCAATAACTGCTTGATCTGCATAAATCAGATAAACTAATCATCCTGTCATTTTTGCTGTTAATGGGATAGTTACAAAGAGCAAGTAAAATGGATCCAAATTGTATTTTCCTTTAAAATATCTATCAACTGATATGTCTGTCTGTCTGTCTCTCTCTCTCTGTGAATTATACAGATATGTCTCACTGGTACATACTTTTGTTTTTGGGTTTGTTTTAAAGGATGAGATAACTATGAACTCATAGCATCACTTTTAGATAATTCGCACTGCTTCCAGGCAGTTCTTCACCTCAGTTCAAAGTGCTGGTCCTTATAATTAAAAGCCTACACAAAATTGGCAAGGTGTGTCCTATTCAGGGCCTTTTAAGCACATACAGTCCTCTCTCCGTATTCACGGGTTTGGCCTTTGAAAATTTGCAAGGTGCATATGTGCCTTCCCCCCCCCATTTTTCCTCCCATTCCCTTGTGTTTTGCTGGGCATGGAGAAGGAGGGCAAGTGCCTGAGCAAAAGGCAAGAGAATGGAGGGGAGGCATGTGTGTGCTTGCCTTCTCCCCACCAGAGCTCCACCTCCCATTTCTTTGCCTCTGGCCTCAGTGCTGAGGCTGTGTGCCAAGGCAAAAGGCAAGGAAAAGAGCAGGGGAAGGTGCACACATGCCTTCCTCTTCCCTCTGGAGTTCCCCCTCCCATTTCCTTTTCTCTGGCCCCAGTGCTGAGAACCTCTGCTGAGGCAAAAGGCAAGAGAATGGGGAGGACGCACATGCATGTGCCTTCTTTCTCCCCTCCGGAGTGTCTTTTCCTATTCTTTTGCCTCTGATCCCAGCAGGCAAAAGGAAAAGGAATGGCAGGAGAGCCCTGAAAGGGAATGGGATGGGCATCACAGAGGGGGGAGTTATTCACCGTGTTTCCACTTTCCGAGGGGCTCTGTGCCCTGAACCCTCACAAAAGTGGAAAGGTCACTGTATTTTGAAGTTTCTCCAATGGTCAACTGGCACTTTTGTTTCACAATCTTTATTTAACTGAAATTACAACAGCACAGGAGGAAAAACAATCAAGGCTTGTATAATCAGAGCTTCCTCCTTTTGAAGTTTGCTGTCTTAAGAAACATCCATCATTCTCACCCTTGTACAGTTTTGGCTACAACGTTGGGGTTGCCACATTATCTGGCTGTCCAGATTTTACTGAGAATCCAGGCATGCCACCCAATACTATTCCCGTGATTTGCTGCTCCAGAATCCAGTCTCAAGTCCTTGCAGGAAATGAAACATGGGACAAAAGACAAAGCCACAATTCTGATCAGACTTTGGGCAATGATGCAGTAGCTTTATGGAAAACTATGACAGTCCTTTGCCCTTCTTCCTTTAGTTCCCCCAGCTGGCACCAAGAGAGAGAGTAAGTGTTGCAAAAATGCAAAAAGACTAGAGGGATGGAAGTGCTGAATGGTGGAGGGTATATTTATGCAAGATGGATCTACCCAAAATGGTGGCAGCAAAAGTGAGCACAGGTAGAAGGCAGTATAAGCCCTGAAAGTAGGCAAACAGCACAGGACTCAGACAATTCTTTCACTAGAAGAAGAAGAAGAAGAAGAAGAAGAAGAAGAAGAAGAAGAAGAAGAAGAAGAAGAAGAAGAAGAAGAAGAAGAAGCAGCAGCAGCAGCAGCAGCAGCAGCAGCAGCAGCAGCAGCAGCAGCAGCATTATTTGTTATCTGCCTCTCCCTATGGATTGAGTTGAGGAACAAAAACTACAATAGATATAAAACTATATACAATTCCTCCACTTGTGTGGGATCTCAAAGACAGAGAGGTGAAATGTACAAAATGAGGCACTGTTTTTTAACTTGCTCAGCCAGAAGGCATGATGTTTGGGCCTGGAAATGAGGAGGCACTACAGATTTGGGCACCCTGTCAACATTGCAATTGCTGTTGGACTGGAGTGTGGCTGGGGGCATTCAGCATCAGATTCTTATTAAAAAGAGTTTTTAACATATAATGCAGTCACTTTCTGCCTAAAATTACACACAACAAGGTCACTCAGAGGAGTGCCTTGGAGTGGAATTTTCTAAAGAAAGGTTGGATTTACACATATCAGGGATATTTTACTGTAGATTCCTGCACTGGCAAGGGTTAGACTAGACGACTTTTGTGGATACTCTCTGATTCTCTGATTCTGTGATTTAGATCAGAGCCATCAATGCGTCAAAGCTTACAAGACCGAAACTAGCTCCAGTGCATATGTAGAATGCTAACAAAAAAATGAAGAAAAAACATACTTTGTGAATGCTACTCACTCAAGGATGACTCTGAGTCATAATGATGTAATAGGTCTTTATGCAGATTTTTCTCTAGTATAGTTTTTTTTAAAAAGGCTTCTGCAGTTCCCCTACCCCATTTTCCTGCTCCAGGAGGTAAGCCGCACCTCTGCTTGGATAAAACAACTAGAGTGCAGGTATTTCCAAGGCTTGCTGAGAGCAGACCAGCCTGTCTTCTGTTATGACTTGAAAACTCCAATCATGCTATCACAGCAACTATCACAGTTCCTGCAAGAACAGTCAGGGGGCAGGCAAATTACATCTTCCATCCTATATCATTCAATCAGCCTTAATTAAGAAGAGGTTTACAAGCACAGTCTGTACTTAGAAGTTCCTTCCATGTGTTCAGTGTACCTGACTTCCAAATAAGTGTGCACACAATAAATTTTATTCAGTCTATATTATTCCTCAAACAGCTCAGCTACAATATTATCAAGGTTATATGTCTCTGTGTGTCAGCTATCAATTCCTGTCTTCTTCTTCTTCTTCTTCTTCTTCTTCTTCTTCTTCTTCTTTCTTCTTCTTCTTCTTTAAGGAGGCTCAAACTACTTTGTTCCAGAATCCACAAGATCAGTTTTGCCAAAAACAAGTGGTTTTTTGGGGGGCAATTAACTTTGAAGTAAATTCTAATGAGCTCAGCTGGCCTTTACCTATGAATAGGACTGTAGGCTACAGACATATTGTCCATTATGTTGACAAAATACAAAGGATGGGCCAATCAAATTCTTGAATCCTTGGGAGGGATTCGAGATTCGGGAATCTGAATTCCTGTGCCAAAATAGGCAAACCAAATCTTTCGAATCCACCACCCAAACAGTTTGTTGGAGATTGGGACGCCTGAAAACCTGGGAGACTAGGACGCTTGAAAACCTGGGAGACTAGACACACAAGGAGAGATGGCAAGTAGGTGAATTTTTCCCTTGGAGTAATAATGGCCTTTGCTAACAATTTCACAAATTACATCTAGGATTGTATTCTAAGATATTTAAATTGAACATATCATATTTAAGTTCAGCACTTGACTGGAAGGTACAGTCTTCTTGAGGTTTCAAGGACAGCTGAAACATTCCTTTGCATAGCTCACTTGCAAGTATCTTTCAGACACAATTCTGGGGTTTCTAGTTTTACAAGGTGTCACAGCCTTCTCTGCCAAAGTCTGCTGGTACATCACCAAACTACAAACCCTAGGATTCCAGAAGGAGTTATGCAAAGGAAAGCCAGTTTTGACCTGGATTAGCTCTCTACTTTAGTGGTCCTGTTTACACAGGCAGGAAAATGTGGGATTAATCCACATTTTCCTGCCTTTGTAAAAAGGGCCTTCATGACATTTTCAGTCTGGGGAGATCCTGAGGCAAAACTACGACAATTGTCCTGGCCAGATTTCTTCAGAGAGAGGTTTGCCTTTGCCTAGGCTTTTGCTAAGGCTGAAAGAGCGTGTCTTGCCCAAGATTATCCTTCATTCCCTTGGTCTTAAAATCCTTTTTTAAAAAAAGGATTCAAAAGATTCGAGATTAGTGAGATTTGTGGATTCCCAGAACCTTCTAGGGATTTGGATCCAAATCTGGATTCAGAAAATTCTGGATTTGTCCCACCCCTACAAAATACCAGCCCTCAGTATAATTTCATTGAAATATTTACCTTGATTTACCTCTAACACCCATATGTACACAAAATATTACAAACCTCATGCAAGAGATAGGGCAAGGCAACTCTGATTGGCAAAGTTTTCACTCTTTGGAGATTCTGAGTTGCATGCAGCCTTGCTAGTTACTCATCTTAATCACCCAATGTCCCAGTTCTTTAAAACTGTTTTCTCTGCTTCAGCCTCTGGTACCTTCATTAATTTCAGATCACCTACAAACTTTTCACTGAGATTCATTCATTCTTGCTCAACCATACATGAAAACTGAATCTTGACTCAGTTAGTAACTGCATTTGCTAAAGTTTATGAATTTGAATTTACCTTTCAGATTATTCTCCTATTGGGAGAAATGATACCCTATTTACATCAATTATTAAAGTGATCCAGTTTCTTTTATATCTCAAGCATTTAAACTAAAATGATGTTGTTTAAGATAAGTATATTTTATTAGCTTCTTTTGTACTGTATTGTTTTTCTTCATTCTGAGTTATAGTGGCCATAGCTATTGTTACTCTAAAATGTGGTTGACTCAGGGGTCCACCCACTATGCCAGTGCCTCCATGAAACAGTGGGAAATATTAGCTCAAAGAGGAGGCCAGGGTTTGGGGTGTGTGTGTGTGTTACCTTACAAGATCTTTTACAGCTATGTTTACAGGTACTACTGCAGGAAAGAACCAGTTGAAGATCCAAAAGTCAGCTTATTTGTTTTATTGGGGGAATTGCAACTACACACACAAGATCCAAGCAGTCATGCAATCACACCAGGCTAACTGAAGGAAAAGGGAAGAAAGTTTTAGATAGCAAGATTTTCAGGGTGAAGCAGGCAGTATTTACCAATTCATCAGAGAAGTGAAGAAGCAATATGGCTTAGACTAGCAGTCCAAAGACAGTATACAACCAGAAATCAGAGTAGCAGAGTAGCTACCAGCAACCAGTATACTGTGAGTTGACTAACCAAAACCTGGAGTTTAAATACTTTTTTCTGCCTGGAGGGCGAAGGTGTTAATGGTTCTCTGGCAGAGTAAACAATGGAATCTGAAGAGTAAACAATGGAGTCCAGAATGGACTAATGATCTTAGTGTTAGGTGACAAAACACTAATGGGGGTCCTGATAGCTCCTTAATTGCTGGACACATGTTGGGACAAAAGGGGAGTTTACTGGTCAGAGGAAGAGAGACTAAGACAATCAGTCGTCCTGTCTCAGATGGTATTGCCTCTTAAAGTTTGAGTCATTGAAGGCTAAATGTAAGTTCATTATCACTGGAGCTTCCTGGTGATTTCCTGGCTATGACCTGCCTATGCCTAGAGGTCTTTCCTGATTTAATGTTGTGATGCACGTGTACAGCCAGCTTTTCCTCTTAGCCATGCTTAGCCATGTAGCCATTGCACAGTACAATTTATATATATCTTGACAGTTAAATCATATCAAAGTATGGGGTGTATGGCCTACTAACACTATAAAGTTCTGTAATACGAAAATATGGAAAGATGGCAATTCCTCTAATATTGTTCATGATTTAATCTAACATATATAAATCAAAGTTTGTGAGTTTGTGAGTTTGTCTGTGTCAGGCAGGCGAAGAACTCATATGATTGGCTGTGTCATGTGAGAAGACCTCATATGATTGGTTGCTTGTGAAGATTCTATGGAATCCTGGGGTTGGCAGCTTAGGGAGGGGCCTTTCGAATTCTCAGCCAGAGAGTTCTTGGGCCTCAGGTTGGTTGCTATGGAGATGAGGCCTAGCAGCAAGGAGGAGGAGAACAGGAAACCAGCCACTGTATGTTAATAACTCTGAATACAGATTGGATTGGGGAACATGTGGAAAAGTTTACACGTACTGGACAATACCATTTTGAGACTAAGAGGCACAGGATCTCAAATCTGTGTATTTCAACTGCGTTTAATTCCTAAAGTATGGTAATTCCTAAGGTATTTCTAACAAGTATTACCTATGAGTAAATAAAATCCCAGGTAACGCCAGGTAAATACGCTCGTAACTTATAAATGTACTAATCTGTCACCTCCTGCTCATTTAACAATAGAATCAGTAGAATACGATAATCTTTTAAAGCAGTGTAAAAGGGGAAGCCATTATTCTTTTGAGGGTAATTTGTTCAGGGTTGCATATTGGTGATGAGTGGGATCAAAGCTAAAACTGGATGTGGCTTTTTGATAATCTTCTCACTCTCTTCCTGGCATCTTTTTCTCTTTTTTACTTCCTCCTCCATTGTTATGCTCTCTAACTCTATCATTCTTTCCCTCTCTCTTTCTTACATGCCCCTTTCAGTTTAAGCTTTCTCTTCACTCTCTCTTACCATATCTTCTTGGGATTTTGTAAAGATTCTGATATAATACCTGCCAACTAGTGTTTATCATTCTTAAAAAATCAAGGTAAAAACAGGTAATAATTCCTCTCAGAATATTCCTCTTCCTCATTTAATATGGTGTCCTCAAGTAACTGTTTTCTGTCTTTATATTCATAGCAACTTTAGCACCCAATTTTAGCTTCTTTTGTTCAAAAGAAGCCTGCACTTAACCACATATGCATGTTGTCATATACAATTCAGTTCTTGCTGGTAAACAGTCGGAAAGAGTGGGACTGGCTGCCTTTTCCAAACCATACTGTTGTCCCACAAAACTGGGGTAGGAAGAAACTGTACACTCAGCTTGAGGACTTCTTTTCTTCTGATGATAGGCCTTCTATGCTGCTTTTAAACCGCTAAACTTAAACTACATAGCTACTATTGCATGGTTGTCATTGTTGTTGTTTTCATTACTCATAAACCTGTACACACTATTCCACTCCAAGGCAAGTTACTACAATAATTACTGCTATGTTAAGAACACCAAGCAGTTTTTTAAAGAAGAAAAAGATACAAGTGAAACAACAATAGTACAGTACAAAAGACCATAATATGCATGGGTCTCCATTTCAGGAAGACTGACATTTTTACAAAAAAAAAAAAAACCCAAAAGGTTCCGTGCATCCCCTGATATGCATTTGTACTGTTTTCTACATTCCTTCAACTGATTCAGTATGTTTCTTTAAACAATTATCAACTTGTTTAGAAAACAGCACATGGTCTATTGAATTTGAGTTGAGATTTACTGCACCAGCACTGGAGAAAGATTGATTGCTCGGAGTTTATTAATGTGCTGCTTGGTGGAAGACTAGCTGGCTGGCTGGCTGGAAGCCTGAAATAAATGGAGCATACCATGAGGCCTATAAGGAATTTTGTGAACCAATGAATTTATCCCTAGGTTTCCAGAATGTATAACAGTGTAGTAAGAACAACCCTAGGAAAAGCAGTGAGCCTACAATCAACCTCAATGCTGATCATTTGGAAATCCTCAGGGAGGAGAGATGGTGTAAATGTAGGTGATATAACGCCAAAAAGTCTTCAACATTTTCTGATTTTTGTTTCAAAGGAAACAATAGCTGAGCAGTACAGCATAGAAATGGAAAGAATATTAAAAAATATTTGGAAAATGGAAGAAAAACACATTTCTTGAGTGTCAGGAAACCATACTACAAAGGGGGGGGGCGGACCTCACAGTTTGTGAGCTATTTGGTGAAAAATTTGCACTTTTTTGTGCAGAAAGTCATATGTTATATGCAGGAAACAGCATTTTTGTGTATACAATAATATTTGTGCATTGAGACAGTATTTTCTAAAATGCTGTTTCCTGTGCCGAAAATGGTATTTTCTGCGCAAAAAACCACCATGTGAATGTTGTGGATATCTACCTGATATCATTTTAAGCACAGAAAACAACATTTTCTCCACAGTATATAATATTTCTATAAAGAAAATGCTGTTTCCCTCACAGAAAATGCTGTGTTCTGTGCAATAAAATCATGCACAAATCTTGTGCTGAGTAAGTCCAAAGTGTTGTTAGTTTTTGAAAACTGTACAGTTTTTGAAGACTTTCTTGCAGTAGGAAGAAAATTGCTAAAATTACTGATTGTTTTCTTCAAGAATATACTTAGCAAATAATTACAGCTCTGATATACCATCTGCTATTCATGACCAAATAGTTTTCTTGTAACTATGATTCTCTAAGTGGCCCAATTCTTGTTATCTCTATTTAACAGAACTTATGCCCTTTTCGCACACAGTTTCTTTTGAGAGAGGGCCCCTTGAGCAATGCTCACGAGCCTAACGCGAACCGTGCATGCACCTTTTCATTTTCAGCTTTAAGTCGAAAATGGTGTGCGGTCGTGCAAGGCTCCTGGGACCCGCGCACACTTACCTGCACTGCAGTACGTCAGGAGCCGGGCTGGTCGCACTTCCTGCCTCAGCGCTAGCCTGCAATTCCCAGCTTGCACTGTGGTAGGAAGGTGCAGGGTGTTCGTGCAGCGCTCACGCGACCGGCAAGCCAGCTGCGGTAAGGAAGGAGAAACGAAGTGAGCGCCTTGCGCAAGAGGCTGTTCACGCGAACACCACTCCCCACCTCTGCAAAAAGGTAAGATGCGGAAAGGGTCACTGTAGGTCTAGGAAATGATTCTGCACTTGAGAATTTCCTCCAGGAATTCAACAACATTTATCCTACCATCAAGTTCAGCTTAGATTAGTCCACAGAAGAAGTACACTTTCTGGAAGTGTTTTTTCCTAATGAACAAATCAGTTCCACCTTTGACAGAAGCCCACTGTTGTACATACTTGCATACTTCGAACTTCTATGCAGAACACACCAAATTACTGGCTAAATTGCTAGTCCCAAATAGAGTAGACTCAATGCAATTTTACTAAGGTCACAATCTACATTTATGCTTTTTGACATAACTGCACATATTCAGATTCATTAGGCAGAGATTCATAATAAAGGATATCATCTGGCATTTCTCAAGCTATAATACTCAACCAACAAAGTGGGATGGGGGAAGCAAGCAAGCAACAAAAACAGATTGACTAGGCATGATGAGCAGCCAGGGATAATTTACTACAAGACAGACCTATACCAGCAACCTTATAGGAACAACCTCCCCTCTGCCCTGTCTTTTGTGCATAATCACTGTTGATAATTGACACTGATGGAAAGCAAGGAAAAATATTGTATATATTATATATTCCATGTTAGTGGGAAAGACTACAGGTCATTGGGTGACTTGTATGTCTGTTCAGTCTCTCAAGAGTTCTTTTTATTTAATTATGACTCAAATTGGCTAGATGTTCAAGGATTCTCCTCAGCGAAGTAGGACATACAACAAAGCCTTTGGAGAAATCCACAAACTTGGGTGGGGTGACAAATTCTTTATATCTTTGAGCTGGTAGCAGAGACTTCTATCTCCATGTTTTCCTTTTAAGCAAATTTTGATGTCACAACAAGTGCAATGGAACTCCACTCAGACTTTTGGAGACGATTTTGTTCCATATTGTTTCTGACAAAGTATGCCACATACTTTTGCAGTATCCCTTCAGTGACAACTGTGCAATGCAAAACTTGGCTGCTCCCACTGCCACCTTCCCCAGTGTTCCTGGAAGGATACAGCAACCTGAGTTGGCATTCTTAAACAGGGGCATTGTGAAGCAATGTGGCCTTGGAAAGTTTTGGAGCTGTGTTGCCAGTAACTGCAGTGTGTGTGTGTGTGTGTGTGTGTTGCTTGTTTAAAGAGAAAAGTTACTGGTCCTATCATTAGGCAGAATAAGGAAGCTACCTCAGCAATAGATGATGAGAGGTACACAGTGAGTCATATTGTGTGTCCCAGGTGGTCTGCCATTGGCTTCCTAATCTAGCCTCCCATCCTTGGAAGAAGATATGTCACTCATGCTGAAGTAAGAATTCAGAGTTATCTGTCTGTCTGTCTGTCTATGGAATGAAGGAGACAACATCTTGTCCTGTTCCTCAGGCTGCAAAATATTTTGGACCAAACCTGTCCATGAAAGATAGGGGCACTGAAACTAAGATCACTATCAAGTCCAGCTAAGAAAGAGCATAGCTTCCTTTTTCTTTTTTCTTTTTAAAAACATTTAGCAGCAGAGCTCTAGAACATAAAAAGGGAAGCTGCTAAAATAAAGACTGTCTCAGAGTCACTGGAGCATCAAATTGCTAGCTCTTCCACCTGAACTTAATGTTAAAGCACTTCCTCTTAAAGGAAAAGAAAAAAAGAAACCACCCTGATTTAATTCTGCATATCTGTCGAACAAAGAGTATAATCTGGGAGGTCACATGCATTGTTCTGGTGCAGTGACTACAGGACCAGCGCTAGAGCTAACTTGCTAATTTGAACAAGCAAGTCTGTACACATCGGCAGGAATTGATAACTATTCTAAGTATACATTTTGAATGCTTGCAGCTCAGATTCCTTACTGTGCCAAACTTGTTCAGAAGTGTTCCCCATTTAATTAACCACTTATGTATATCTATATCTAAATATAAAATTATGATTTCACTAAATGACATAAGAAGAAAGAATAACCTACATGAAACCAACATAATCACGTTGTCATTGCAACAGAAAAAAGTGGTTCTTACTGAATACAATAGAATGTCTTGTAGAATTAAATATTTAGGGCAAGTCATATTATAGAGAAGATACAAGTTTTGAAAATGAAGACAATTGCACAGTGACAAGGACTAGAGACCTGAAAAAAATGGTCACAATAGCTTCAGAAGGTACAACTTTTCTCCACCCACCACTTCAATTTTTTAATCCTAAACCACTGAGAAGATACATATCACAACTCCAAACAATCCAGAGAAGAGTGGTACTAATTTCAAGACGGTGGTTTGTTATCCTATGTCAATAACACTTTCCATAAGAAGAAAAAACATTAAAGACAAAGGATTGAAACAGGAAATGTGTGTCTCATAAGCGGAGCCTCTCACAGGCATAGTAATTAGCATTCAGAAGCAGAAAGTGAGTAACAATCAGTTCCATGCTACTACTTCCCTCTAACACTGTTCCACAAAAAAATAAAACAATCTTCATTATAATAACCTATTAAGTAGTTTTACCTGCAAATACTAAAGATTCCCTAACATCTCACGGCAAGAAGCTTTGTAACATGGGGGGACAGCCAGAACCTCAAAATGGAGTACTAAGACACAGAGATTTAAAAATAAACTGAAGCAAAAAGAGAGGATCTGGCTGAAATCAACTGGACATTAAAACAGGGAAAAAAAAGGGGAAAAATTTGTACAGAATTGTGAAAATTGTCATCAGTTCAGGATCATCCTTGTTAGAGTTTCCTGACATGCTCTGTGACATTCCCCTTTTTTGTAATATCTTTGAATATCCCATCCCCCCCCAAAAAAAATCATGTCAGTATTTTTTCTAACACTGCTTTTCCAGAACCTATCTATCCTTTATTATTTTGATCCTATGCTTACAAATAAATAAAAAGGAAAGAAATGTGCAGGTATAGGAAAGGTGCACATTTATTTTAGTTCTAAATAAAAGTATCGTTGCTTTAACTTGGGATGTAAATTATCAACTATTTTGTTACTGTATGTTAGGATGAATGCTTCTATAGTCGGTGGCCTTACACATTTGTGGGGGTTGTGGGGACAGGATTACTGAAAAAGTTGAAAAAAAACATGAATATCCCTTGCCCCGCCAAAACCTGTGCATTGGGGGGGGGGTGCAGGGGGATTTATGATGCTGATAGAGGAGAAGGAGGAGCACCAGCGGCTGGTTTTTAAAGGACTACTGTTGCGTAAATGAAAGAAGGAAAAGGAAGAAGAAAAGTGTAGTGTCACATCCTTGGTCTTTACTGCTAGCTGTATAATTCCTCTCATATGTACCCACAGAAGAGACAAAATCTTGCCTTGGAATCACAGTTAATACAAACCATTTGTGAATAGATTTGATAACACCTCACTACGCAAATTAAAAAAGCATGATTTTTCAAGGCTGTTCAGATCCGTGACACTTACCCTGTTTAATTTTTTTTTAAAAATGATCCTTTATGTATCAAAAAACAACCAGTGTCTCCCCTTTTCTTTTATTCATATTTCCCTTCTATTGTTGGCTTCTTTATTTCTTTTCTTTTGTCTGCAGAAATCACATCGTTTGGAAGGAAAGAAATGATATTTCAGTGCGCAAATAGCTGTGGGAAGCTTCCAATTATCACCTTGAAAACTGTAGTATTTGCATGCAGAAAATGACATTGCTATACCCAGTTACCCTTTCAATCCAACATAACTGCACAATTCTGGTTAATCAAATATGTATGTATTTCAGTACCGGGAGGGTGGCTCTGCTCACTTATAGCCTTTAAACTATTTATCATACTTCTATGTATGTCTAGTTTCATAGGCGAGGATTCTACTGGGGCAATGAGCTATTGCAACTAAGGCTTATACTACTGGTTGTAAGCCTTGGTTGCAGTAGCTCATTGCCCCAATAAGGGCTTCAAGGATTTATCAAACCTCCATGCAGCTATTCAGTGGTTCAACTTACATACCAATCTACCCCCAAAGCACAGATTCCCTTCTTCATGACAAATACACCCATGACTGGTTCATGGGATGCACTGGGAAGCTGCCAGTCAAAAATTTGCCATCAGCAGGATGGCTGCTTCTGTTTTCCCTTTCTAACAGGTGCCAATCCCATGTTAAGTATACTGCTAGAACTTTCTAATCCTCCATCATTACAAAGGATATTGGCTATTGTATTTACTTCTGGCCATCGATGTCTGCATTTTTCAGGCATCTTATGATATTTGTAACACTATCTCGCTGACACGAGGCTGTCTTTCTCTCTTGCCTTTACATTGTCTATATGGTTTCTCAGACAACTGGATCTTTTACGGAACTGGCATTTCAGTGCAATACTGTGGTACACATAACAACCCATGTTGTCACTGTTATGAATTCTGTGTGCTGCTTTCCCCACAGACAGGAATAAACCAGATTATACTACCGCCAGCTTCAATTTATACCTATCCTTTTCATACGAGAATATCTATTATACACCCTGCTGCAGATGACACTTACCCATCTGATCAGATAATTGTTTTCCTAGTGCCTCAGAGCCTCACTGGGGAGAAAAAAACATGTGGGCGGAAGAGAGGAGATTTCACCTTTCTATCATTTTTAATGCCGTGTAATCAAAAAACTTTAGACATGCAATTAAAAGTTACTCAAGTGAAGCTAGCCATAGACTATGATTAACTAAATAATATATACCTAAACATTCTTCGCTTCCTTGTATATGAGGTGCTGAAGGCAACCAACCAGAATCTTTTCCTCATCTGTGGATCTCCACCCTCCACAACTTTTTGGGGTCATTTATTTCACTATGATGGGCTTGTAAAATCTCCTCAGTACAACCAAATACTTGGTCACGTGTAGACTACAAAATATATTTGTGAGCTAGCCATTGTCGCGGCCTCCCTACAAGGCTGAACTATGGGAATATAGAAAATTCACATCAAATTATCAAGTGAAAATTGTGTCCTGGTTCCCATAACACACGACAAAGTTGATTCCTGTTTCTCCATAGCTGCACACCACTCTGCTTTGATTGAAATATGTTGTATTTTATATAATTATACAAATTATTTGAAAATTTCATCTTCAAAACATACAGATTAGCAAGGACAAAGTTAATGCAAAGCCATGCTGTCTTTTATACTGTCAGTAGTGGGTAAACCACAACCAGTTTCAATCTCTTGATCTAGCATGGGATGCTGCTACAAATTGTCTGGGCCTTTCCCATTCATGGGTGTTCCACACCCACTTTGTCAGGAAAGACAAACCTATAGACTAGAGAAGCAGCAAACACCACAGCCTAATATGGGGTCCAAGTGCCAGCAATGAGTGGCAGTATTAGTACCATATCAGTATTAATATGGTGTCTTTCATGTGCTTTGATTTAAAATTTCCTTTTTTCCTATTTTAACATTTAGTATTTTCCCTTTATGTGTAATTGCCATTATTATAATTTAAGGTAAAATTAAATGGAATAAGGATAACTATAGGGTAGGATGATGATCATCATGATGGGAAATGGAAAGAGGGGAGGAGAAGGATATATTAAGACATAACCTTCTTGAGAGCATGCTGAACTTCTGAACTGATAGGGTTTTGAAGACTTGAGACTCCTGGTGCCTTTATTAAGTTGTAACGTATATAACAATCCAACGAGCACTACAAATGGCCTAAAAACAAAGTGATAGGGGCAAAAGGCTCTCCGCAACTTAAAAGAAAAGCAAATTAAACAAAGAAGAAGAAACCACCTCATTACCTTTAATCTAAGATTCTAGGTATAATTTGGATGACTGTGCTTGAGAGCTAAGTGAAGTGCCACATCAAAACCATTTTCCCCCCAGGCTGAGAAGAGCAAACACAAATAGATGCAGAGGGAAGAAATCTGACTCAGCAAGGAAATGCAATTTCTTGACAATGTTAGCATAAAGATGACACTGGGCGATGTTGGGATGAAAATGAAATTGATTTTTGAAATACGGGATAGTGGAACTACTTTGAGGTGACTCTCTCTTTTCCTGGATGATGATTGCCACTGGAGACAGCGTGTCTGCTTTGGAGAGTGAGGTCCCATAGATTTTATCCTAAGTTCTTCCATTGATCTGCTCTACGCCTTTCCTCCAGTCAGATGATACCTCATCTTACCACTATGTAAAATGTTCATGTCAATAGATATTTAGCTTGGAAGAGTCTTTTGAGATTTAAAGAGGGTTTCATTTGCAAAATATTTTGCTATCCAAAAAGCACTCAGATGGTAAACATCATTTGCATCCATAAAGTGCCTTTCCAATTTTGCTGAACTGTCAGAGGATGAGCAGCCAAAGGTACCTGATACTGCAGGTGCATGTGGCAATATGATACAGCAGTCTGCTGCAGATGGCAAAACCCATTCTGTTCAGAGGGAAAAGAGTGTCCTCCAGACAGCTGCATCAAAAACATTATGTGCAATTGAAACAAACAATAGACAGAACAGGGAAACTAAATGTGCTCTTGTTTTAATTTTCAAGGAAAAACTGCTAGCAGCATCGAGAAAACAAATGATGTGGATGTTACATCTTTTCTTCCTTCTCTACACAGTTTCTTTTACTTGCCTCTGCAGTAGTGCCACACCTTTTTATTATTAGTTACTCTCCCACTCCAACTGGCCACATGGAGAGTCCAAGCTAGCTGGCAATTATAAAATGACTTGAATTAGACCTAGGGACGAGCTCCGCCCCAATCAGACTGTGTTGCATGATAATATTCAGTGCACACAAATTAAGCCAATTGAGACTGAAGGTCATTTTCAAAGCAATCATAAGTAAATCACCTATGGAGATAGGATTGGCAGTAGATATTTCTGATCTACTGGAAATGTTCAGAAAATAAAAGTATGTGTATCTTATCTGTTTAATTTGTCCAGACAACACTGCTAATGAATATGCTGAATCACTGAGACAGACACTGTAGATAAAGTTAGTGAACTGGGATGTATTAGTCTTCCTTAGAAATTTCACTACTCCTTGCAAAATATTTTTGGTTTCTGTCAAAATTCTTCAGATGTTTCACCAGAGGAGGAACCTTCATGACTTGTTTTGGATGACTCTATTAAAGCCAGTTATTACAGGTATGTGGTAAACATTTCACTCACTGTCTGATCACTCACACTCTGGGGAGGTGGTTAACTACTGAAGTAACTAGGCAAACAAATGTAATCTCAGATCATTCTGTCAAAGGGAACTTCTAGAAGCCTCCAGGAGTAACAATTCACCTTTAAATAAACTTTTGCCCCACCACAGTGTTCTGTGTATTAAGCAAGTTTCCATTTTTGTTCTCAGAATTAGAAAGCATAACAATATTTAGGAGACGAGATCTCTTCTCTTCTCTTCTCTTCTCTTCTCTTCTCTTCTCTTCTCTTCTCTTCTCTTCTCTTCTCTTCTGTCAGTCTCTGAAACCTCAGAAGTTTCCCAGAGAGAGCATATTGACCAACAGATCTATCAGAGTTGACTTCTCCAGTTTGATGTGTAGCTGAAACTATATGAATCCCTTAGGCCTTCGATATATGAAGGATTCTCATCCCTGCAGCTATGTTAAAGTGATTCACAGGTAAATAACAAGACATACCACAAATGTAAATAATAACTAGATCTATCATAATTAGAAATGAAACAAAGGAAATGAACTGCCAATGATATGTATCTCATTTTATAAAGGAAACCCACGGCCTCAGAAGGCAAAAGGCAACACCCCCATGAATAAATCTTGCTAAGAAAACTCCATGATAGGGTCACCATAGGTCATAAATGAATTAAAGGTACACCACAACAACTTTATAAAGTACAACATGAACAAACAACTTACTCCAAAAGCTTGCAAGCTTTTCTCCCTGTCAATACTGTGGTGAAAATATGTGACACTCTCCATTTTGAATATGCTAGTAATGCTGAAATTCGGATTGCTAGGTTGAATACAGGACAGGGTAGCTATATCTTCAGCAGTTAACAGATCTTGGAGCATAAAGACATAGTCTAAATTTCTGGCAGGTGGAAACATATATCATTTCCTTCCTCACTTCTCCAACTCAACTTTTAACTGTTCCATGCACCCCAACACAGTTATTTACAGCAGTACAGTGTGTGGGGTAGTGAAGTGTCTCATTCAGACCCTATGGTAATATTGGGGAGGGAGAGCAGCAGCTAAGAGTTAGGGTGAGGGAGAAGAGCTTGCACAGCAGTACCTGGTTGAACTTTATGGCACATCTTCCTGCTTCAGGATTTGTCAGCTGTTAAAGATACAGGAGCCCTGTCCTGTTTTCATCCTGGCAACCCTAAATGAATGCTTCTTTTCAGTTAGGATGAAAGTACACTTTGAAAGATGAGACATCTCTTCCTCCCTATGGACATTTCAGAAAATCTCACTAGTGTTTCGTAGTATGCTCAAGTTTACTTCCAGTGTTCAATCAACTGAAAGAGGAACAACCTTATAGGTTCAGAAACATCTGAGACAGATTAATTGAATCACTTTATTGGTCTGTTAGTAACCATTACCACTAAATCTGGGGATACTAATGCCTAAGGATGACCTCTTGTGAAGAGTCTGCTACAACTTTCTAATTTAGTAGTACAGTTAAAAGGTTGGTTGGGAGGGTGGTTTTTTGGAGGTCTTAAAAATCTGTGTGATTAAGTTCAAGGAAATGGAAGCAGTGCCAGCAACAAACCTACCTAAATCAGTTAAAGACTTTCCTTATGCACTGAAGAGAAGCAGCCCTAATCAATCTTCATCAGGAGCTGCGTAGACAGAAACCATCACAACTGTGACTTAGCATGATTCATGCCAGCCTGCAAATCTTTTCCATTGATCTGTCTGTTTTGGCATAATGTCTGTATTGAATTCTCCTATATCCCTCATTATACTTGCTTGATTTTTCCACTGTCCCATTTCAGGATTCAATTGTGTCACTGAGGACTGAAGGAAATGAATGCTCAAGTCTTCCCAGTACAGAAGCTTTTGGTATGCAGATTGCAGATGCCTTTGCATTTCCCAGGGGTCAGAGAAAAAGAAATCTAATGATCAATCCATTTGCACAGTTAATTAATATTCAGTCCAATGAGGCTAAACACTACAACAATAACTGTCTAATTGAACACAGACCCAAAACGCTGCAAACACAAAGCTGCAAATAGGTCAGGTTGCTCTGTTTGTTCTGGGTTGGCGGAAGGAGGGAGGACAAAGGAAGGACTCAGTTGGTTATATGATCCTGTGCTTCTGGGTTGTTTTTTTGTGACTTAGAACAGGCCCAGGTCTAAGCCTCATGTGAGAGATTTACAGCATAGGGAGTACAACTGAGGATGTCAGAGATGGAAAGGAGTGAGGACACACATTTTATATGAAGTATTCCAACAAGAAGGAGATTTTCAAAGAGTGGTGACAAGAAGTTAGCTGTAGAACTGACTATTAAGGTCTGGCAAAAATGGCTAAGGGAGAAAATAACACTCTGCGGTTTTGAACTGAACATTATTGCCAGACCTCTAGATAACATCTTTTTAGAGATGTATTTCAGAGGCTGGTTGTGATGTTGCTTTGGCTCAACAATGCCATTTCTGAGGTGTGTTTTTAGTTATGTCAGACAGGGTGTTTTGTTTTTCTTTTTCCTGTACTGTAATAGGAGGTACAGTTGCAAAAAGCCAATATAGAGAAGCAACACGTTGTGCCATTGGAGTGCCTGTGTCGGTAGCGTATCATATATGCTCCTAGGATTTCATTTAAAACTAACTAATGATATAATGTTAGGCTTACTAAATTCTCACAGAAGTTCACTTAAACTAATAATATAACATTTACCTTTAACAATTAACTTGGTGCATTAAAATGTATCCTGTAATAATGATTACATCAAATTAGTTAGGTTTCGGACTCTCTAACAGTATCTTCATCTGCAGCATCTCGGAAACTCTTTGGCTGAGGCCATGCCATGTTGAAAAGATGGAGTTTGGAGGTCATGCTCTGTTATTAATGACTGTAAATGTGAATGCCCAGCAGTTACATAATTGTAAGTACAGCTTACAATTTCATAACTGTTGAATATGAGGCCAGCCACTATGGCATTCTGCCAATATAGTTTCAGAGACAAATGAACTAGATACTGAGAAATGATGTCTACAGTGCTCTCCTGATCACAGGATGCACTGAACTAAGCAGTTGCAACAGGACTCTATGAGGTGTCTCAAGCTGTCTGTTCGCAATGCACTTGAGACTCTGAGAGTGCTGCAGACATCATTTCTCAGCCCCTCAGTCTGGAGTGGCTTGGAAACCCTTTAGCTGGGGCACTGCCAGACTGAAAAGTTGGGAGGGGGGGTTGGAGAGGTTGTATAATCAGATGTAACTATGATTAATGAACTCCATCATTGTAATTACTTTTAAAGATGCAGGATCTTGGCCATTGTGCATTATCTATTTAAGACGCTGGCCTAGAAAGCCCCTGTGCTAGCAGGCTTTCCTGGTTTTCAATCTAGGGGAGGAGATAATATGAACAACTTGAGACCTTCATCACCTCCTCCAGACAACCCTGCAAAATGAGGATACCACAATCTTAGGTGTTTTTGAAGAACAGGAATGGAAACAACCCTCATCCATTCCAGTTGTATATGGTCATCTCTCAAAATGAAACAAACAAAACTGCCCCAAAAGGACTGCAACTCTAAAATAAGTTTCCCATCAATAAAATTCCTTGGTTGCTTCAGAACAGAGATGTAGCAAACATGGCGCTGAAAATATTGCAGAACAGCAGTCCCCATCATGTCTAGCCAACTGGCTGCACTCACTGGGATTGATAACACTTGAACTTAAAAAACCTTGGAAGGCCTCAGCCTTTTAGTCTTTCTCTCAAATGCATCTGTGCTTGAAACAGGATGACTTCTGAACAGCAAACTGGCATGATATACCGTACCTCAAAAAGTCTTGGCTTTCTATGACCTTCTTGTAGGGCAGATGCTAACACGATCTGTTATGTTTCTCTCCCTTCTATTGAAATTCTGTAGAAATCAATGAAATTGCTGGTTTATATAGAAAACAAGTAGGTGAACTGGATCATATCCAGTCCAGCTCTTATCTTTTTTAAAAGAATGCGATGGAGACAAACACTCTTGAGAGAAATAAAATGTTAATCTGTTGTAGCTGTTGTTGTCTTTAAACAGGGAAAAGTAAAATCAACATGTACTTCTGAGAATATTATGTTATCCCCTAATGCATTTTAAAACCGGACTGCACACCTGTATTTTCTAACATTAAAGTGTGATGCAGGACTATAGCGTTTCTGCTCATGTTGGTGTCAGGTGGGGGGGAGTAATGGAGCTTAAAATGACAATTCTCTAGAAACTTCCCCCCTTTTAATATCAAATAGGATTCGTAATACTATCCATTTTGACATTCCTGAACACACTGAGGCAAACAGATCAACCAGCAAAGTAAACAGAAAAGATGTTGCTCTGAAGGACAATAAATGAAATCAAATGTGTTTGAAATATTAGGTAGATATGCCATTTGTCACACAGCTGCTAACCAGCTCCCTATCTCACACAGAACATGTTAGTGAAGAATATTCCCGGTGCCATATCATGATAGCTTTTATTCACTAACAACTTGCTTTTGTTCATCTTGGTTGTCAAGCATGTCCATGGGGAGGGGATGGAATCCTCAGAGGGCCCATTATATCCCCATTTCCCCTTTCCTTGATGTGTACATGTACCACAGTGCCATACCACTATGAGGTATGGGAAGGCTGGGTTATTTTTCTGTTTGGTTATTTATCTTTTTAAAACCATACAATCTTTCAGTACGAACCTTCAGTGAAGATTAAGAAGAAGAGGAAAAAGAGGAGGAGGTGGTAGTAGTAATGGTAGTAGTAGCGGTAGTAATAGTGGTAGTAGCAGTGGTAACTGTGTTGGTTGAACTCCTATGTCATAATAGCAGATTGCCACTAGCATGTTTAGATTTCCTTTCCTTTACCCCCACATTGCTTTGTGTTGCTCCCACAACTACTTTGGGAGGTTTTCAGCCTTCTGGAGAAGTTTTGAAGATAAACAAAAGTGGCAATGGGAAAGTTCCAGTGATGGAAGCAATTATGTCAATAAAATGACAGTGGTTGATCTCACCTGACTAAAATACAAGCAAAACAACAAGAATAAATGTAAAACAAATTTTAAAAAAGCATCAAAATATTAAGAGCCAAGGGAAACAGTGAAAATTAGATCTAAACTACTTGGGATTTTTTTTTTTTTTTTTAGGGAATTCTACAGACCCCTAAAAGACAACAAATTAGGCTGTAGAAAAACCTCCCTGGGTAGAACATTTTGGAACTGAAGCACTAGTACTAGATGACTTTCTCCTCCACCCTCAGTTCAAATGGCAGAGACATTTGTAGAAGCACCTGAACCAAAGATCTTAAACATATACTTGACATGTATGGAAAAAGAAGGTATTTCAAATATTGGGATCATAAGCCATATGAAGGGGAGCTAGTGCAAGTTTTCTAGCACTTCTATAATTTTATCATAACATCAAGCTCTGAGTGCCACATTCTGAACCAATTGCCATTTTCAGGGCCTTTCCACACTACACTGTTATAGTGCTATTATTCCACTTTCAATGTCCTATGGAATCCTGGGATTTTCAGTTTTGGGAGGGACATTTAGAATTCTCAGCCAGAGAGCTCTCTGGCCTCAGTAAACTACAAACCCCAGAATTCCACAGAATGTTGAAAGTGGAATAATAACATTATAATAATGTAGTGCAGAAAGGCCCTCAGCCTTCAAAAGTAGCACCACAAAAAATATATTGGGAGAATATTTTTTTAATTTATGTATTTGTATGTATATATTCATCCAAAATGGTTAAAAAGAAGTTTCTCAAGTGTCAAGAAACCCCCACATGAAGAATCCCAGATTGATAAGACTCTTTGTGCTTTTGGAGTTAATCTATGAAAAAATTATATGGGGTTGTTGTGGGCAGAAAGCACTTTCTGCAGAAATATTATTTTCTGTACTGAAAATGCTGTATCCTATATACTACATGTATGAATTTTAAGCAGAATAAGTCTCAGACTATTAACAGTCTTTGAAATCTGCAGTTTTTGAAAACTTTCTTACAGTGAAAAGAACATTTCTGAAATTACTTGTTGCTTCTTTAGAGGAAAAAAAAGCAAAGAATTACATCCTGAGAATTTACCAAAGACTACCAGAGCATAGATCTCTCAGGCTAGGCTATTTTTTCCTAGATGGGCTGACAGCTGACAAATGTTGCTTAAAGGCACTCTGTGTAATCACAGTAATATGTGCCACAAGCGACCAGGGCAGATCAAGGAATAGCCGCAAGCTTCAAACCAGGATCTTCAAAAATTCAACCATGCAGAACACATGACTACTATTGCCCTAGGCAGATGAACCAGACACGGACAAAGGTTTTGCCTTAATTGGAGAAAGCTACTTCTGGTCCATTATCAAAGTAATATAATATCCCTTGAGTGAGTGAGTGAGCATGGAGAAAGACATGAACATGCATGGGAGAGGAGGCATAGCACCTGGATATTTGCGCGTTACGTGGAATGAAGGGAAAACAGAAACATGTCCTTTAGAACGCTCTCTGAACATAGATATAGTAAATGGATTAAGTCCTAGACAGCATGTAAACATAGCTTTTTGTGAAGGAAACAGATATTCTATGGAAAAGGGCCTTTTTTGGGGAAAAACCCCCACAAATATTTTTAGTGAACTATTGCTTTTTCTCAAAAGAAGTCTCAAAGTAGGGAGAATCTTGTGACTGTTCATCTTTACCTAGATAAGATGTCTCAAATATCAGGACACCAGGGGTGAAACTCTGAGAAGGGGAATAAGAGCATTACAGCCCCCACCCACCCTATAAAGAAATCTGTCTCCAAATAAAAGTTTCTTTCAGTCCCCAAATTTCTGCCATTGCAGTAACTTAAAACATCCATTGAACATTCAGGAATAGAGTTTAAACATCCAAAGGAAAAAGGAAAGCAAAGATACCAAAGGAATGCAAAGACAGAAGATGTAGAGTTGGAGATGTTAATGATTTTGGGAGAGTAAAATTTCATTAATAATGAGGAGATATGTTACAAAAGCAGTCAAAGATATAATACAAAGTCCAACTGAATAATATCAATAAGACTTCATGGAAAACCCGTCAATATAATCATAATTCAAGTTTATTGTCCAACTACAGAGACAGAAGAAGAAGAAATCAAAAGATTCTGCGCTAGAGTCCAGGAAGAAATTGATCACACACCAAAACACAGCTTGTTGTTAATCGTAGGCAATTGGAATGCAAACGTAAAGAACAGAACAGAATCAAAGACTGTAGGGAAATTTGGCCTGGGAACAAGAGATGAAACAGGAGAGTGACTGACTCAGTTCTGCAAGGCCAACAGTTTGTTCATCATAAACACGTTTTTCAAACAATCAAAGGGGAGGTTATAGACATGGATATCATCTCATAGGCAATATATCATCTCATAGCCAATAGCCAATATCAAATAGACTACATAATTCATAGTATAAGATGGAGAAGCTCCATTTTCTCTTCAAAAACAAGTTAAGATTGCAACATAGACTGTTAACTGCTACTATCAAAACTTAGGATAAAGCTATTAAAAGAACACTAGACCAGCCACTGTGCTGAAATATAACTTAAAGAACATCCCTGTAGAAATCAACAATAATGTAATTTTTTTTTTTTTTAAAGATAAGATTTGCACTATTAAGCCTAGCTGACTGGGAGCCAGAAGAACTCCGGACTGAAGCCAAGGACATTGTCAGGAAGGAAGAATGCAGCTAAAAAGGAAAAGAAGTCTCAATGGTTGACAGATGAAACTTTTCAAGCAGTGGACAGCCTAGAAGAAAAGTAAAAGATGACAGCAGTAGTCAGAACCCTGAATGAGCCTCTTCAGTGACTTATATGCACAAACAAGGAGAAGTGCTATAATAATCAATCCAGATAAATAGAAGATTACAAAGAATGAGAAGGAGGAAGAGAGACCTCTTCCACAAAATCTGAGAAATCATAGGGGAATTTAAATCCAGAATGGGAATGTGCTATGACCAGTTGGAGAACACATTACATGATCAGGTGTGTGTGTGTGTGTGTGGGGGGAGACAATGGAAATAATACACTGAAGAACTGAATATAAAATAGAAGAAAGGGTGACAGGTTCACTCAAGAAAGAACCATTTGAAGATGAATGTACAATTTTAAAAAGTGAAGTGGAAGCTACACTCAGAACACTTGGAAGAAATAAATCACCATGAACAGATACCATACAAATAGAGCTGCTTCAGGCTACAGAGACAAACCCTATTCTGGTTCTAATTAAGTCTGTCAGTAAATATGGAAAATAAAACAATGGCCCAAAGATTGGAAATGCTCAATATAAATTCCAGTCCTCACGAACGGGTTTTCAGTAACCACACGACAATGACATTAATCTCCTATGCAAGCAAGGTATGCTCAAAATTCAACAACAATGACTTTTAGCATAGATGAAGGAAGGAATTCCAGATGTCCAAGCAGGCTTCAGGAAAGGAAGAAGCACTAGAGATCTTATTGCAAACATATGGTGGCTTATGGAGCATACCAAAGAATTTCAGAAGAAAATCAGCCTATGCTTCATAGATTACAGCAAAACCTTTGATTGTGTAGATCATGAAAAACTATGGGTTGCTTTTAAATAGGCATGCCAAAAATTTTCATTGCCCTGAAGGGTAACCTGTACTTAGGATAAGAGGCTACCATCAGGATAGAATACACGGAAATGAAATAATTTCCAATAGGCAAGGAGGTCAGGCAAGTCTGCATTTTATCACCCTATCTGTTTAACTTGTACACTGAACATATCATATGTAAAGCAGAATTAGACTCTGAGGAAGGAGGCATAAAAACTGAACGAAGAAAAACCAACAATTTCAGATATGCAGATGACACCATACTACTAGCAGAAAACAGCAAAGTCTTGGAACAATTACTGAAGAAAGTGAAGGAAGAAAGTGCAAAGGCAGGTTTATAGTTGAACGTTAAGAAAACAAATAATGACCACAGGTGGTTTACATAACCTTAAACTAGATGACAAAGACATTGAAATAGTTCAAGATATTATCTCGGCTCAATCATATCTTGGCTCAGTCATTCATCAGAAAGGATGACGCAGTCAAGAATCAGAAGACTAGGACTTGAAATGGCAACTATGAAGGAACTGGACAAAATCCTGAGGTGTCAAGATATATCATTGAATACTAAAATTAAGATTGTCCATGACCTTGTATTTCCAGTTCCTAAGCATTGCTGTGAAAGCTGGACAGTGAAGAAAGCAGACAGGAAGAATATCAGCTCATTTGAAATGTTGTGCTTGAGAAGAGTTCTATAGATACCATAGACTATTAAAAAGACAAATAAATGGAACCTAGAGGAAATCAATCCTCAACTCTGCCTAGAAGATGAGATGACTAAACTGAGATTTTTGCTCTTTGGACACATCATGAGAGGGAATGACTCACTAGAAAAGACAATCGGGTAAGGAAGAGGTCAGTAGGAAAAAAAGACTCCATTAGAGATGGATAGACTCAAACAAAGAAGCCACAGTCCAGAGTCTGCAAGAGCTGAGCAGGCCTGTTGATAATATGGTGAGCTATAAGTCTCTCATTCATACGGTTGCCATAAGTTGAAGTTGACTTGGTGATAGTTAACAACAACCAATGCCGATGCAGAAAGGGATGCTTGTTAGCATAAGTATAATATTATTTATTTATGTGCTGAGATCTGGGTGCCAACTTTTTACATACCAGCCTCACTGATCTCAGGGTTTTTATGAAGTTAAAATGGAATACCCCAAGCATATTACTCTGAGCTATTTGTAAGACAATTGGACAGATAAAGGTCTTTTGTCAGGATCTGCATGTTATATTGGGTCACTAAGTATCTGAGGTTCATCCAACTTCAGGATAATTGTACCATTATACAATTTTTATTACCCAAGAAAGTTGTGAGCAAGAAGAGTCTCCCAAGTAGTTTGCTCTGATTAGCAATTGATTACCTGTTTCACATTACCGCTTTCAATAGTCATTCTTAATGATTCCATTAATGTGCAGGACTCGATAAACCTCTTTTCCATAAATGAATGGGGTTTCATTTCAAGAGGCTACCAGAGTGGACAGTACAAATCATATTCCCTGGCATTGATTCTATAATATCCATTGACACAAGGAGAGGTTGACTTTTAAATCTGTTATGGACTGTTATGAAATGTTGATGATGAAAAAAGTCAAAATTATCTATTAACTTCCAGATATAGCTCCTTTGTTGGTCAGTGAGGTGATCAGATTGAATCTAGACAAATGCATTCATTAATTACAAAAACGCAACCAATCACACATATCTTGCAACTCAGAAGATACCAGAATAGGAACTTCCAGAATAGCAGAAAAGTCAGTTGAGAGTGATTCAGGTAATTCCTAGTTGCACTCATTAAAATCTTTATGCAAAGCAATAAATCAATGTGGATATAACAATATACGATGAATTATCATTACATGAATGAAAATTAATAAAACTTGGGCTTGTACACTCACCTCAGTCCTGAAGCTTTTGATTTGCTTTTCAGCTAACCACTGTTTATTATTATCTCTCAAAGCAGTAAAACTAAGGCTTGTCTTAACTATGGTTTACTTACTGAAATAGCCTAATTGTAACCTTAGCTTATGAATCAGTCTCTCCAAATAATCCACAGTTAAGCTTAATGATGGTTTAGGGTTCTACCTGAAATACTAGTAACTGCAGTCAACTGGAAACAGAACCAAAAACACATGCTCTTATCCACAATGCTGCAGGAGGGAAGAGGGTAATATATAACACCAAGATTTGTTCATGCAATAATTAATTATTGCTTATTTTTATGTCTGGAGGCAGCCACTATTTTTTAACAGAGACACTTTCTATGAACTGTATATGAACAATAATATTAGTTGTTTTATAACAAGGGAAGACAATTTGGTGTCCAGATAACCCACAGACAGCATGGGGAATAGATCATAGCAGGAAAAAGGTAAAGAGAAAAAGTTCAAGAATCATGAGCTTTGAATCTAAACATCTGGAGGGCACCAGAAGCCTGGCCCTTGGTTTATATATAGACATCAATGATTCATGCTATGCGTGGCAGGGGGTTGGACTAGATGGCCCCTGTGGTCTCTTCCAACTCTATGATTCTATGATTCTATGAATTTTAATGACATTTGATTTTTAAAGCAAAAGCTGTTCTTTTAAAAATGTCAAGGCTTCTGTCTAGCTCACTGCCAAGATAAGAACAGGGGACTAAGTTGAATATTACACTGTAGATTTCCTCTCTACCATAATCTACATTCCTCTTTCTCTCTTAGCAAAATCTTTATCAATAGGAGAGAACAAAATCCAATCACTTCTTATGGCTTAGGACAGTGGTTCTCAACCTGTGGGTCCCCAGATGTTTCTAGACTTCAGCTCCCAGAAGCCCTAAACATTGAACATAGTGGCTGGGGCTTCTGGGAGATGAAGTCCACAAACATCTGGGGACCCACAGGTTGAGAACCACTGTCTTAGGATCTCATCACAGTACCATTGTCCAGGAGAAACCCTCCATGTTTTTCTTTTGATTGTCAGACATGTGGGAGTTGAAATGACCCCAAATCTAAATGTGGTAAACATGTATTCACCTCTCTGTATTTCAGAATCTCTATAATAATTCCAGTTCTAAATAAGATTTTAAAACGTCAAGTGTCTGGTGCAAAGTAAATGAATGGTTAAACAAATTTCAAATATTTATGACAATAAGTAACATTAAAAACTTCAAATTAAAAAAAGACATATACAAATTGATCAACTGAAGTTATGGATGGATGGACTTAAATCAAAATTTTAAAGATTTTTTTAAAAAACTGTTAAATAAGTCCTGGAACTAGTTAGTTTTAAAGGAGAAATATAAGACAATCTGAAGCTTAATAGAGTATGACCACACAAATAATAATCTGCTACATTTACAGTTCCCTTCACTACAGATTTTTTTATGAAATTCTCTTTTACTGGTAGGTCACCTTGTTCCTCCATCCAGCTATTGGATGAGATCCAGAAAGACCAGACAATTAGTTTTGCCCTTGGAATGTATTTCTTGAAACTACATGACAACTTCCACTCATAATGGGGGAGGTTCAAAAGTATTTCCCCAAAGGGTGGGGAGAAGGACAGACAGATCTGGGGATGTTCAGTCTCTAGGACAGCTTTGCGTTACTGACTTCGGATGCTGACAAGTCATTACCCCCACCTGCATTTTATCCTGCACTTGTCATTTGTTGTTTTGTGCTTTCAAATCATTTCTAACTCACAGTGACCTGGAGGGGAAACCTATTGTGGGATTCTTTTGGCAAGAAACTTCATCCATTTCCACACAAGACACCATTAGCACAATATAACATTATAATCCCAGCACTGCCACTCGCATGAGGGTGGCAGATTGGGAAACCTGATTTCTGCACCTTTCCACCTTAAATGGATGAGTATTGCCACCAGTGTTCCTTCTGCACTACAGCATCCTTGGCCACTCCCTTTCTCTGCCTTCGCCTTGCCACACCACCTCTGATTGGTCAGGTGCCCCCCCTTTGGAAGCCATAGTAAACACCCAGTACACTATTGCACATGCATGCAATAAGCCTCAAAACATAGTAAAAAAAAAAAATACACAGTTTTAACTCAAAGGAGAACTTTAAAATAAACAGGGAAAAGTGATAGCTTTTGAAGTTACCAGTCATGGAAGTCACTGAGGGAGGGACAAGCTGGCATCCCCACAGCCCACCCACTGCTGGATCCATGATCACAGGAAGTACTATCGAGTGCTATTATGGTTCTGCCATGAGCCAGCTGATGGGATTGAAGCACTAAAGCAGGCGTAACGGATTTTTTTTTTCTAGAAATAGAATATGGCAGTTTGACGCTGCTTGGGGATGGGATAGCAGCTGGATAATGGCAACGTCTTGTGGTAGCATGACTGCTGAACCAGAAACAACCTGCTGCTATGGCGGTATAGTGACATTGTGTGGACATGGCCTTCCTTTGAGGCTGAGAGAGTGTGGATTTCCCAAGGGCATCCACTGGGTTTAAATGGCTGAGTGGGAATTCAAATCCTGGTCTCCAGAATTGTAATTCAATGTTCAAACCATTACACCGTGCTGACTCTCATAACTGTCATTTTACAATGATTTATCTCTTTCCTTCCCTCTACCGTTATCCAAAAATTCCAGGTCACCAAAGGTTTCCTTCTGCATAGTAATACAGTCAATTTTATCACACAGGCATCATTAAGAGCAAGAAACCATAAAGTATTAGCCGCAGTGTGAAAGTCCAAAGTGAGACCACTTATATTGCCTCGTACATTGTGATATGTCCAGCAAGCAGACATAATTAATTTATAGAATATTTTACTACCCCAAAATAGAGTTGGAGTTAACACTCACTTAACACGAGGATGATTGATATTCCAAGGGAACAAGCAATTGGCCATGAGGATATGTCTCTTTTTCACCCCTCCCTGCTTCTTCAAACAGAGCACAAATTCTGACCTTGTGGTTTGCCTGATCTCTCTGCTGATGATTTTTTTTAAAAAAATAATTCTGTTACATAAGACAATTAGATAAAATTACTTGTCATTGGCTGAGTTCCTTCATCCCTGACAAGCATAAAGAATTTGGCCTGCTGCTCACAAATTCACTGGTGTTTTGCAAATGCTCTACTTGTTCCTTGAACAGCAGCAGCAGCGACAACAACAAACCTCACACACAAGCCAGCTTGGGCCACAGCTTCCAACATACACATTTTTCAAATGAATCACTCATTGCAATTCAGAAAGAACACCTCTCCCCAAGATACAGTTATTGTGGGAACATGAAGTATTAGGGTGATCTGAATTCCATAATCACAAATATCTTGTTTTGTGAAAAATTTGTTTCAAAAGTTTTACTGTTAACTGTATATACCATATTTGCCAGCAAATATGGAATTCCTATTCTTTTGTCAAACAGGCCCCTCCCTAAACTGTAAACCCCAGGATTCCATAGGATGTTGAAAATGGAATAATAGCACTATAACAGTCTAGTGCAGAAATGGCCTAAAGGGAAGCAGGACAACTCCTACTCCTGGTTCTGTTGTAGAGTCTCCCTCTGCTCACTTTTGTCCCAGTCAGGGCTCTGAGATAGATTTGTGGCTCAAGCCAGAGGAAGAGTCTGTGAGAAAGAGATGACAAATGTAGGATGCTGGGAATAAGCAAAGTTGCAGTCCTCTCTCCTTTGTTCCACTTCTCTCTCCCATTTTGCCCAGTGGCAAAGCAGAGTGCAGAAATCCTGTATTTGTGCTAAATGTGTTAGTTTCATCCACTGTTCAGAGTTGAGCGGTTTCCCCTTTATTTTATCACCTCTCCAATAGACTTCAGTTCAGTGGCAGCCAATGGGTCTCACCAGGAGACTGGTTAGATCAAATACTATTTGTTCCTGGGATCAGGGCTGGATTATTGGTAGTTCAGCTGGCTCAATTATTTCAGGCTCCTCACTGGTTGAGGGCCCAATACCAAAGAAAAACAATATAGTTTCCTTTCCCAGTGACTTTCTGAATCTTTCCAAGGCTTCTGTTCTCATCATTTCGTGTGTTGAGTAACTGTGTAAAACTGCATAAGATCAGGCTGTTAGTCACATCAAAGCTGCAAGAATGAAAATGGGTTCAGACATGAAGATTTTTGTACTGGTCTCTCATGTATTATTTAATTTCACTGCTACCACTCCTGCCATTTTAATCTGGCCTGTCTGGGATGTGTTCTTTATTAGAAACAATACCTTCAATTGCAGATAGCACCTAGAGGGGCTGGGGATAGGAGAGAAAGGCTAGGCCCAGAAGCTAAGTTTTCTTCAAAAACAGAATAGCTATTTTAAGCACTTTTTACTGAGTTTCTAAGAATGTCTACTTAGGTCTCAAGTCTAGTTCCCTCATGTTAGTAAAAAAATCGCTTTCAGTATATACACCATAGTAGTAGCTTCCAGGTTGGCTTGGCTGTTTCTCTACCCCTTCAGATACCAAGAGATCTAAAAGAATGCAATTTCCATTGTTTTGGAGCTGCAAGGAAGGATAAACCTCTTTCTTTTTACTACTCTTCCCTGTACTTCAGAGAGATTTTTCCAACTCCTTTCTCTGAAGCACTCTGAGAGAGTGTGTTTGTCCAAGGTCACGCAGTGGCTGGGCATGGACTCAAATCTGAGTCTCTCAGAGTCTCAGTCCACCACTCAAACCATGGCATCACAGGCCATTTCCGCAGTAGACTGTTATAGTGCTATTATACCACTTTCAACATCCTATGGAATTCTGGGGTTTGTAGTTTAGGGATGGGCCTTTGAAAGTGGTATAATAGCGCTATAACAGTCTACTGTGGAAATGTCCACAGTGTCTGTCTTGGATATTTTTAAATAGTGTCATATTGCAATTATTCTCATTACTCATTGCTTCTACTAGGTAAGAAATCTCCCCTTTGTCTCAAGCATCAAAATGTCCTTGCCTGGACTTTCAGAGTATTGAAAGTGAGAAGGAGAAGAACACGAAATAAAATGTTTATCTGATGTCTGCTAAACATGGCATATAAAGTAGATTAGACAGTGAAGACAGTTTTTGCTTTAAGGCTTCTAAAAACAAACAAGAAAGAAAGGAGAAAAAGACAAATGTCTGTGGAAAAGGACTTCTGCCAAGATTTCTCAATATCATACTTCTGGTTGAAATATGAAGTCTCAGCATTTGAGCACTGCTTCCTAATGTTCCATACTGCTTTGTACTTTTGCACATAAACCAAGGAATGCTTTAGCACATAAATCAGGGTCTAGAAGTATGCTTTAAGAAAAGCCATGGCTTCTGATCTGCTTCTGAGAAGACGGCCTTCTTATGGTCCTGCTGGTTCAAATCCAAGGTTTTAGAAGTGGCAGTGTTGGTGTAAGCACACAGCCATCTACACAGCTCTTAGAGATCTACTAGGATATAAGTCAAGGGTCTAGCGCAGCCTAAAAACATTGTGCCTGCTGAGTCATGGAAGGGGAATACACTTTGCTATTTACAGTAAAGACCCTTATTTCTAGGCATCTACTAGTATGTTTTGGGGCCCTTGGCCCACTGTAAAAATGTTTCTGGGTCACACTTCATCCACAAGCTGTGTTTCCACGGGGTCAAATAGAATGCCAAAGTAAAGCCCTTTCTGTGTGATGCACCCAACCTGCCATAAGAATGGGAGCAGGACGGGGCCAGGATGACACTTATGCATGATGTTCTCCCAGTCCCAGTCCCAGTCCTGTCCTTCTCCCATCCCCAGGTGGCACGATTGTGCCATGAATCATTGGGTTTTCCCCATCAGTGACTGGTGATTGTGCTGTTCTCCCACTGCATGCCAGCATTTACCTTGCTTGCTGAGGTCCTGAAAGTGCAATGGGACAGAACCTGGCTGCCCTGCAGCAGGCAGAGGAATGGCATTCATGCTTTCTGATTCCTGGAGGCAGCTAGTATGGAGGGGAGTGCTCCACAATGCTCTCCATGCTGCTGCCATCATCACTGGATGCTGCTAGGACAGAAGCAAGCTGCAGAAAGGGCTTAACATATCTCCCATAGAACCAAGGTTCTCAGACTTTGGAACTGTATGCCAAATGAAGCTAAGATAGACTCCTCTTCCTTGTCCTGGCAATGAAATACTTTATAGACTGGAGATTTTTGGTAGTTGATCTACTTTCAAGAAATGGATCTACTTTTAAGAATGTCACAATAGTGTGACATTCTTCCTCTGTCCCTAGTTTAGCAATGTATTTTTTAAATTCCTTTTAATTATATTTGAATGAGGCTTTTAATTAAATTCTGTTTTAACTTTGATATTGTTTTTAACTATATTATTCTGTTATTTAACATAATTGTGAAATGCCTTGAATTGCATCTGAAAGATTAGTTTAACATTACATTTATTCACATTCTCCATGATGAGCTAACTTCTGCTCCTGGGCAAAGGTGTAGAAGCAAGTCATTATACTATTGTCTGGCTGTGGCTTTACCATTACTCAGCCATCTTTGGCTATTTCCACACGGGGTTTTTAACACGGGGCAGAGTGTCCTCCAGGGAGGACGTCTGCACCTGGGAGCAGACTGGATCGGACTTACTTAACGTAGATCCACACTCCAGCCCGCTCCAGAACGACCCCAAGTGGTCATCCAGCGTGCTTTTGAAAGACCACTAAAAACAGGTCTTTCAAAAGCATGGAGTGTGCCACTGTGAGCTGCTCTCTTATGCAGATTCGCAGGCTCACATTGGTGTGAGCCTGTGATCTGCCGGGGTGGGCTTTAAGCTGGTGAGCTTCAGCAGTTGAGACTCTCAACCAACCGGAAGCTGCCATTTTTGTCCTCAGAGCAGTGCAGAGTGGCAGCCACGCACTGCTCTGGAAAAACGTGGACCAGACCAGGGAGCCCAAAAGTCCGGTGATTAGCGTCACGGGGCGATTCCTTCGCCCCATGCGGAAATGGCCTCTGTCAATGATAAGAACACACACACACACACACACACACACACATTTCCCCTTGACAAATGCACAACTAGCATGGGAAATACCTGGGGCATTCTTAGCTGGAAGTAAAACTCAGAATGACATTTCTTGTTTGGGATCAAATGATTGCTATTTTTCACAGACGAAAAATAGGACACACATGATCAAGCAGCATGACAGCATGGTCAAGATTATGAAGTTATTAATGAGGAAGAACAAACAAGCTGCAGCAGTTTGCAGCAGTTTGCTTTTGCATGAGTCCTCTGCAAAGGCCAAGATTCTACCTCTCCTCCTCTCTTCGTCCCAATGAATTAATTAAATCTCTCAATTGAATGTGAACTCCTTTTGCACTTTGAACTCACTTTATAGCAACTAAAGTATGCTGAGGACAAAGGGGAAAAGTGGGAGGGCAAAAGAGAAACTAGGGCATGTTAAAAGCACTGAAAAAGTGGAATGGCAGAAGATTGGTTGCCAAATGGGTACAGTTGGAAGATATGTGAATACAATACCCTTCTGATCCTAACTTAATCCAGGAAGCTGAATACACTGCTGATCCAATGCTCCTGAACAAGGACACTTGTGGGAGTAAGGGAATACAAAATTTTACCCATTCACTTTACCCAAGCCATCTTCTTAAAATTTAGAAAGAGAAACAAAGACAGAAAGAGAAGGAGAGAGTTTCCATCTCTCCAAAACTTCAGTAAAGCTTAGAAAAAGTACATGTGTTTCCAGGTTAGCTGGGAAGGATGCGTCATTCACTACTGAAAAGGGAAAGACGCTGTTTGCTCCCCAACGGACAACTGACCCTGGACTGTATCTCATTAACATGACAACAGTGACAGACAAGAGGAGGATGCCACACTGATCCTAAAGGGCATGTTACCTTCTGTTCTTGGAAACTGGAAAGTGATACATTACATAATTAAACTGAGCTCCTTCCCATTTAGTGGGGCAAAGTCCCCACTCTTGTTTCCCCCTAGTAATGTGTGCATATACCATGCCTTTTCTGTTCAATGTTTTTGAAAGGTTTCAGCAGCAAGAATATAGTTTTAATGATTGATACTTATAAAGAATTGAGAATTCAGACTTTGCAATAACATTATCTCCAAAGACATACATCTGTTTGTGGGTGTGTGTGAAATTATTGGTAATGGATATAAATATCTGCATGTGAAACACTGGCTTAAATCTCTCCAAAGAGCAGGAAAACTAAACAAATGCCAAAATGGGCTATTTGTAATGTCACTGAAAAATTCACAGCCAGAGACTCACTTATCATAGCAAAAGGGAGACAACCTCCGCCCACAAGCAGACACCTTGTGCAACACACATCTTTAGCATACAGAGCACCTTATTTACTTTGCCATTTCTAGAAATACTGCATATATCCAAATAATTCATCATTAAACTGAAACCAAATAGGGGAAGCAAACTCAACTGAAATCAGAAACTTACACAGACATTCAGTTTCTATACTTGGCTGAAGGCTAGTAAATCATCCTTAATTAAGCACATTTCAAATTGAATCTAGTAACCACGCTTGACTTATATACTGTAAACACACTCACTCACACACACACAACTCCTAATAACAAGAGCAAACAAATTAACAATCAATCAGTATTTGAAGAATTAATGATCCAGAGCATCAAGATCACAATGGTGGTGTTATCTTTTCCTTTGTCAGCACAACACCGAGATACTGTGGCTCAATATGCCAACACACTTTCCATCTCATTGTGAAGAACAAGTGCATGTATAATTATTTTTTAAAATAAATAAATAAAATAAAACCCAAGGCAGTTCTCCTCATTTGTGTCTTTGGCCCAGAATTTCACAAATGTTTGCAGGCTTGGCAGAGATGTCTGTCAATAAAGCAACCTAACACTATATGAATAGTTTTAGTTCACCAGATTTCATGTCACTTTGACCAGCTGGCTTGATAACGGAGGGAGAGCTGGCTGATATACTGGATGGAGCCATGTAGAAATGCTGTGAAACCAGCTCCCAATCTCTTGTCTTGTCTTGTCTTCTGTCTGTATAGTCAGGACCATATTTTTTTATCAGGCATTGCTGACTCTTTTCCTCTTTTTCTCTTCCTGATCCACATGTGTATGCTTGCAGTAGTATAGATGAAACAACATTGAAATCTGCATCATCAGTGGCTATGTACCAGTGATGTATTTAGGTTTTGTTCTCCAAAGCCTTTTCTGCATATTACCTTTCTTCATCAACTTCCAGGCATTATCCCAGCAGTGCCTCTGCCAGGATGGGAGTGTGTTCCCAATGCTCTTCTCTACATGCGACTGGCTGCCTGTGGAAGGGACTGCGAGAGGCATGCTCCTTCCTTCCAGACTGTAACTGGCCTTCTTATCAGGCAGCAATAGGAGGGGAAGCATATAGATCATACTTCCAGCCCTTCCACATGGCCGGCTGCAACAGAAGGCTGGTACGATTAGGGGTTATTGAAGGAGGTTCTCCATCAATGATATAACCTGAGATCATACCAGCTGGTGACATGAGAAGGGCAAGACTGCAGCAATGTTATGCAGAAGTGTCATTGCAGTCCCGCTCCTCTCATGTCCTCATGCCATAATCATGTGGAAAGGGCCCAAGTCTCGAGTCAGGTCTCAACTCTCTACCTTCAAGTCTCAAGTCAAGTCTCAAGTCCTTGCAAGATACTTTCAAGTCAAGTCTCAAGTGTGGGAGCCAACTTTAACAGACAAAAATGGTGGTGGTGTGGTGTATGGGGGTCAATGGGCTTTGGTCTGCAGCTTCCAAAATGGGGAATAGAATCCATCATACTCCCCATTCCTCAAGCTGGAGTATTTTGTGTCAATGGGCATAAAAGAGTCTGCAGGTTCTGAAGTGGAGAATAAGATCCTTCTTACTCCCCATTACTGAAAGTTCAAAAGCTTTAGAAGGAAAGATCTTTCTTCCTCAAGCCTGTTGCCTAACACATTTGCTGTTCCTCTCTGAGAAATGTGCCCTGTGCTGTGGGAGCAAGTCTTGCCTTCTGCTATTAGGAGAAGTTTTAGAAGGCTTCTCCAATATGCAACAGAAACAGGCTGCTGAGCAGACCTCAACCCCACCTCAAGCCTATTGCCTAACACATTTGCTGTTTACTTTCAAGAAATATGCCCATGTTTTGGGCTTGAGACAGATCATCATGTGACCAGTAGGCAAAAAGAAATGGAAGCATTGTTTAAAGTCAAAAAGTTTCTGGATGAATGGGTTATGTTACTGAACCAAGGGCAGCAAGTCTGTTACTAAAAATGTACAAGTCACAAATTGAATCAAGTCAGTGTGTCATTTATCAAATCAAGTCCAAGTGGAGTCACTGAAGTCACTTGAGTCTGACTTGAGTCTGAGTCAATCAGCTTGAGTCTACATCACTGCTATGTACTAAAGGTTTTCTCAGATTTACAGGAAGAATAACCTAAAAGAAAAGGCAAATCTCAAAGCCCAGACCTCCTTGTCCAAGTCAAACACCACCAACCGATAAGCCACTCTAAGAATAAGCCATTCTAGATTTAACACTTTCCTTCGTCAAAGGTATCAGACATGGAACATGCAACTAAAATCCCAGCACAAAGACAGTACAAATTAAGCAATACATCTCTTTCTTTGGCCCTTTCCGCACAAGGCAAGTGAATCGCTCTGTGCTGATACTTACCAGCTCTTCTTGCACAGACTTTCCCTTGAGCCCTTCCGCAGGGCTCCTCCATTAGTGCAGGACAAACCAGAGCAGTGCGAGGTCTGTAGATCCGCTCTGCTCCGGCTCAAAATGGCAGCTTCCTATGTCTTCCGGCTCAAAATGGTGGGCTTCCAGTGTCTTCGTGGAAGTGGACCAACCACTGACGCTGGCCACGCCCACAGCCTGCCCTCCACTGATCGCAGGCTCACATTGGTGCGAGCCTGCGCATCTGCACAGATAAGTAGGAACGCAGTGATGCATTCCAGAAAATGTAAAGACCTGATCTTTACTTAGCACGGTCTTTACTTAGCACGGGGGAGGACCACTTGAGGGCGGGTTGGGTTGGACTGAGGTGCGGAACTAAGTTAAATAGTCTGCACCTAGTCCGATCGAAGGTGTGGACAACCTCCGTGCCAGGATGCCTTGGCCCATTTTAACTGCCTCATGCGAAAAGGGCTTTTGTTAAAATAAACTACTTTGAAAAAGTTTGTGGTTATGGGCCAAAGGGCATCAAATTCATTCCCTTCCAGCCATTGGCAAGCTATTCACATTTTCTGCACAAAAAAATGCTGTTTTCTGTGCAGAAGCTACTGTTTTCTAGGAGGGAAAAAAGGAAAGAGGGTAAAATGAAAAAAAAGAAAAAGAAACCCAAATTTGTTCAAAATAAGTCTTGAACTGTGGAGATTTTAATCAACCCATTATTATCCTCATCAAGGTTTCCCAATACTCAATAAACTTTTTTCTTACCTTTTTTTTTCTTTCCATCCCTACATTTTACTGCTAAGATGTATCAGCAACAGTCTCTCCCCATCCCCCACCAAGCCCAGTCAAAGTAAAATTATTTCTGAAAAACACAAAACAAATGGTTAGAGAAATCTTAATCTCAGACTGACATTATACTAGGTGCTTTAATACAAGCTGTAATATGAGATTTATCAGAAGCTAAGTGTTTTGTCTTGTCCATTATGGCCAACAAACAAACAAACAAACAAACCTATCCTTGGTTTCCAGCACACGTAAGCCTACCTTTCAAATCAAACATAGTTCTAAATCAGGCAGTGATTTTAAATAAGATTTATTCTGCCACTTGCAAGTCACAAAAGGAGATGGGGCACAAGTACTCAAGCACTCTAATAGAACTATTGTCGTTGTTGTCATTATTACTATTGGTGTGTGTCTCTGTGTTTTACTTAGGGATGGGCCAACCGAATCCTCGAATCCTGGGTAAGGATTCAAGATTCCGAATCCGTATCCCTGTGCCAAAATAAGCAAACAGAATCTTTCGATTCTGCCAACTAAATAGGGCCCTTTCCACAAGAGGCAAGGAAATCGCGCTGCAACGCTACCAGTCGTTTTTTTTCTGTATCTGCACTAACGCGGACTTTAATTTACGAAGTTCCATACGGATCTAGCGTGAACCGGTATAGCGTGTGTTAATAGATCCACACGATTTTCTCATGGCCACTCCCGTTAGTCTCCTTACCTCGCCCCCTTCGGCTGTGATTGGCTGTTGTTGTTTTTTAATGGTTCCATGCGTCATTACGTACGTGCTCACGTGCGCACGTATGCACAGCCACCTAGGTCGTCCCAAGATGCCTCCTTCCCTCCACCTCTCCCTCCTTTTAGCCTTGAGAGTTTTTTCCTGCCCATTCTTTCTGCTGTTTTCTGCTGGCTTTGCAATGGAAGAAGAGGGGATGACCAACGTTGCCAGGGTCCCATTGCTCCAAAAGATACAGTGAATACAGAGGTATGGGTGCTGGACTACAGAAGACCAGAGTTCAGATCCCCACTCAGCTGTGGCAACCAACTGGGTGACCCTGGTCAAGTCACGTTCTCTCAGCTTCAGAGGAAGGCAATGTTAACACACCTTCCCATTAATTAATTTTCGGATGGAGATGTACGCCTTTGTTTTAGCTGGGGAGGGAAGCGGTTGGGTCACTTGCAACAGAGGCCATTACACCCCCCCACCCTCCCTCCCTGCCGGGATTCAGTCCAGGGGTGACCACATGCCACTCTCTCCGGACGCTGGACTGCAGCTCCCAGCATTCTTCTCCATGGCCTATGCAGTTGGGTTTGGGGCTGCTGGGAGCTGCAGTCCACCAGAGGGCGCCCACACCTGCAGAAGGGCACGCATCCTTTCCCCGATCCTCTGGATGCCTCTGTGGCATTGTCAAAGCCTGCCCCGCCCAGAACTACACTTCCCGGCATGCTTTGGGAAGAGGGCGATGACATCTCCTGAGTCTTCCAAAGACAGAGCAGCGCGTCAACCAATGGAGCACCCAGCGCAGTGCGGCTCATCCAATAGGGAGCGCCTGGTGGTGGTGGAGGTGAGAGAAGCCCAGGGAAGTGAGAAAGGGGAGAGCTGCAAGAGCTGGGGTACCTGCAGTCCTCCAGATTGGGGCTTTACTGCAACACCCAGCATCCCCAACCGGCTGGCCAGTCGTAAGGGATGCTGTGAGTTGGAGTCCAGCCACATCCCAATAGTCGCATGATTCCCACGGACACCGCAAGGGTGGGGATGCGTGCGGCCCCCCAGATGGGGCTGTAGTGCAATGCCCAGTATCCACGGCCGGCAGGGGAATGCTGGGGATTTTCATCTGACAAAATTGAGGTGTTGGAAAGGATACGAATCCCCCTCCCTGACTCCTAAGGTGCCGTGTGAAGTCAGATGAGGGGGAGAGCCTGTCAGTCTCAGGACTACAATTCCCAGCAACTCCTAAGTGGGATGATGGGAGCTGCAGTCCAAAGACAACTGCAGGGGTCTATTTTCCCCATCTCTAGCTTATTTTTTTTATGGGGGAGGCATTTCAGCTTGGGATTGCCCCCCAATAAACCCTCTCTGATTTCAAAACAAGTTTTTTTAAAATCTTTTTTTATTGGCATTTAGGTTCTTGAGCTCTTCCCTCTCCCCCCAAAAAATTTCTGGTTTCAAAACAAGTTGAAATCTATTTCGTCTTAGGTATATAAGCAGCAGAGGTGGACACTGAGTGGCTGTCCAGACCTTGGGTTCCAATTCCAGGAGAAAGGCAGCCTACAAATATAATAAATTAAATAAACTTTGAACCCCTCCCAAAATAAAACTGTAATAAAAATGAAAAACTGATTAGTAAAAAGGGAAGGGAAAATATTGTAGGTCCCATACAGCATGCCAGCCAATACATGGAGGCTATTTTAAAAATAATTAAGGGGGATACGGGTGTGCTATCAGATCAGGGGAGAGAACAGGCAGTCTTTTGTTCTGATATGAGGAAGGAGAAAGCATTCACCAGTCCCCCCGCGAAATATAAGCCCCCAACTGCATATCCCCAGCCTCCAGAACTGCCAACAGCTCCATGCACACATGCAAAACTTATTTTAAACTGATAAAGATAAAAACATATGCATTTTAATCCAAACTATGTACCTGCAATCTTTTTTCTTTTTTCCTGCTGTAGCTCTTAACCGCTTTCCAAGGATTAAAAAATGGCGCCGTCCTGTTCTTTGTGGGGCGGTACCAACCGCTGAGGCTGTCCACGCCCACAGCCCGCCCTCCATTGATCTCATGAGCGAATCAGCACGTATCTGTGCTTCTACACAAATGAGCACGTACGCGATAGCGCGCCTCGGGGGAAAAAAACACTTTTTTGATGGTTTTTAGAAAACACGTGGCACCACCACTTCTGGTCACTTCTGAGCGGTTTGAGGTGTGGAACATCAAAATTATATATGACCCAGTGCACTCTACGGTGAGGAAGACCTCCGTCAGAGGTCGCACTGACCCGTTTTAATTACCCCGTGTGGAAAGGGCCTAGATTGTTGTAGACCAGGACGCCTGAAAATCAGGCAGGCCATACATATAAGGGAAGATAGTAAGTAGGTGAAGTTTTCCCTTGGAGTAATAATGGCCTTTGCTAGCAATTTTACGAATTACACCTGGGCTTATATACTAAGATATTCAAATTGAACATTTCATATTGAAGTTCAGTACTTGACTGGAAACTACAGGCTTGAGATTTCAAGGACCGCTGAAACATTCCTTTGCATAGCTCCCCTGCAAACCTCTTTCAGACATAATTCTGGGGTTTGAAGTTTTACAAGGTGTCACAGCTTTCTCTGCCAAAGTGTGCTGGTGCATTATCAAACTACAAATCCCAGAATGCCAGAAGGAGCTAAGTTTTGACCTAAGTGAGGAGCTAAGTAAAAGGACAGTTTTGACCTGGATTATCTCTCTACTGTAGTATGTGGCCCTGTTCACACAGGCAGGAAAATGTGGGATTAATCCACATTTTTCTGCCTGTGTAGAAAAGGCCATCATGTCATTTTCAATCTGGAGAGATCCTGAGGCAAAACTATGACAACTGTCTTGGCCAGGTTTCTTCAGAGGGAGGTTTGCCTTTGCCTAGGCTTTTTCTAAGGCTGAGAGAGTGTGTCTTCCCCAGGATAATCCTTCTTTCTCATGCTTTTTAAACTCTTTTTTAAAAAAGGATTTGAAAGATTCGAGATTCGTGGATTCCCAAAACTTTCCAGGGATTCGGATCCGGATTCGGAAAATTCTGGATTCGTCCCATCCCTAGTTTTACTCCTGATAATACTCCTATGATTTTTATGTCATTGAAATTTACTGTAAATGATAACTATAATAAAAGAATGCCTGTAAACATATGAACACCCTTCTTTAAAAAGTGGTTTTGGAGTTCTTGTCATGGCAGGACCCACTAAATTGGTGAGATTTATGATATGAAATGCTGAGAAACACTGAGCTGGATCAGTAACTTTGAAGGGAACATATTCACATCTGCCAATAAAAAAAAAACATTGCTGAAATAAGCAGTATTCTGCTTCCATTTTATTTTCCTTTACCAGGTTTACAGCACAGTCTTGCAGCAGACTGCACACTATCTTTGTGATGAATATTTCAGTAGCCAAAACAGCCAAAGTTTTAAGGTCATGCCTATGATGACCTTTTATTACTTTCTAGAAGTAATTTTTGAGGAAAACTTCCCAATGCACTGTACCACTTTATTGCTTATATGGCATCGTTTGCTAAATCTGTCATCTATATGAACTCTAGCAGACCTCTCTTTCACACTACACAATTACAGTGCTTTTGTACCACTTCAGCTATCATGGCACCACCCTATGGAATGCTGAGATTTGTACTTTAGTGAGGCTGTAGAGTTCTGTGGTAGAGAATTCTAAATATCTCACAAAATTACAACTCCCAGGATTCCATAGAAGGAGTCAACACTGTATTGATGTACTATAGGTGTGTAGTGAGAAAATTATTCTTGCCAAATGATTCTGACAAGACAATGGAACTGTATTGATGGGACAGCACTGGTTATGGGAAGGGTTTCCCATTTAAAGTAATTAATAACCAAATGATAGAATAAAGAAATCAGACTCAGAAAACTGGGTTAAATAAGGGCTACTTTATTTGGCCTAACCTACTTGAGTTGCATTGACCTGGAAATGGAGCAAGAAGAGGTAGCAACCTGATACAAGTCCAGCTGAGGCCAACTTTTACTACTTGACAAGCTCTTCAACCTTCCTTTGGGTGAAACACCTCAACCCCAAGAGCAGTTTAACTACTTGGGCTTCTCTCTGGCCAGCAGTAATTGGAAGACAACCCAGGGGATTCCTGCCCAAGTCACAGAGCTCTACAAGTGAAAGCCTAAATCCCAGGTTTCACTCAAGGGTAGCTTTCTCTTCCATCCCATGTCAGTAGACTCTTGGGCCTCAGAACCCTCCAAGAGTCAGTTCCAGGGCTCTACCTTACATCTTAAGGGTGCCAAAAGTGATCACCAAAGACTTAGGTCATTTCCACCCTACACTATTATAGTTATTATTCCACTATCAACATCCTTTGGAATTCTGAGGTTCTTGATTTACAGCATTCTTCACCCTGGACTGTTTGATACCAGATACATTTTGCTTCCATGGTTTCCTGACCTGGGAACTCTGAACCTTGTTGAGGTTGAGAGCAGGACAGACAGTACTCTTTGTATGAACTCCATCATCAAACACATTTCTCCTATCATTACCTTTATTGCAAAAGATAAGAAACATATAAGGTTCCACGTGACTGGGACACTCAGTTCTACTGGTGTCCAAATTGCGTGAAAGCCCCCATATGAATACTTGTTGATGTATTTGTATTATGCTTTTCTTTTTCAGAGAACCACAGAAATGTCTCGTTGTTTGGATATGGGTCAAGAGAGCTTGATGAAATGATATGAATGGGGATAAGAACTCTCTAGCATTCACACATTGCTGTCCTCTCTCTGCACAAGTGATTTGTGAAGATGAATTATATTTCTTGTCAGATATTGATACACATTATTCATACTGACTTCCTAGAATGGAACTATGAGTATTAACATAACTTTTTCCTCTCTCTTTAGTGTATTGCTAGTAAGCTTAGCAATTTATTTTACTATGATTGTATATGAAATTGCCTTTCTCTTACATGAAACTGCCTTTCTCATACATGAAAGTAAATTAATAACTTTATGAGAATAATCCAACCATAATTATGCAGCATTGCACCTTAAATTAGGAGTACTCTCCATTTGATGCTCACATAGTTAGGAATAGACCCTACTCAATACAATGGGACTGACCTTTGAGTAGACCTATGTAAAAATGTGCTGTCTCAGAACTTCGTCTGGACTGTGCCCTGCATTTTTGCTGGTTCCTTTTCATGCTTTGAGTATTTTTACTAGAAACCATCAGAGCTGTAAAATGAATAGGACGTTGAATGCAGCCATGGACATACATCATCTTTTTTGTCTCTTCTTCAGTTGCTGAGGTGCATTGCTCATTATCATGTTTTTACTGCTCTTGCAGTTTCACAAATACATTTCCAATAAGGCAGTCTTAAATCACACTGGCTGTTTTATTCAATTAATTTTCAGTAGCCATAAACAAACACAGCAATCAGGCTTCAGCCAATAATTTTGGATAGGCAGATAATACAATTGAAACAATCTTCTTTCACATACTATATACATTGTGACATTTAATGCTTTATACATGATGTAATATATTTTCAAGATGAGTCTGACATCTTCTTAATAGCATCAATATTGGATAAGGATGGCAGAATACATTCTTTTCATTATATTAAAAATTGAAGTTTCATCCACTATAAGGATGTCCAGCTGTTCAGAAAACATATTGTATTCAGTTGCCACATCCATTGGCAGATTCCTACATGAGTTAAGAGTGAGTCACAGATAAACATGAATGATAAGATTAAGTAAATAATGGAAGAATTCTGAATGTTTCAGAATTATTCTTGGACGAGGTTGTAGCTATTCTTTGGAATTAAAAAAAGAAACCAGACTTGTGGCATCTTTATGATTAATCAAAAGAGCCCTGGTGGCGCACAGTGGTTAAATGCTGGTACTGCAGCCACAAGGCTGTGAGTTTGATCCTACCAGGCTCCAGGTTGACTCAGCCTTTCATCCTTCTGCAGGTCGGTAAAATGAGTACCCAGCTTGTTGGGGGCAAATAGCTAAAACACATTGTAACCGCTTAGGGAGCACTTAGCTGATAAATGGTATAGAAATACACATGCTATTGCTAATCAGTTTAGTTCTTTCTAAGCTTTCATGGACTACAGCCCTCTTCTTCAGATACGTGGCATGTAGCTTCAGTTTGTATGTGTATAACATTATACAGGAACAGAAACAGAGGAGGATGCAAAATAAAGTATGCATCTTAAAGGTGACTGTTGAGAATTCTTAGAACAGTGATTGTGGACAATACTCCCAAGTGCAAGTAAGCAGAGAAATGTATATATGGTAGGGAAAAGTCTCTTTCTATGCCAAATGAAAGGGAACATGTAACCTATATACTCAGTTGGAAGTAGATACAAAAATTACAACAGGAATTTGGGAGAGTATTCCAGTTCAATTCTTTCCATTTCCAGTCACACACTTTAATTCCTTTATTCCCAAGAGGTCAGTGACTAAGTACTGCCATTTCTAATGTGCTCATTTGTTTCCACATATTCCCTTGAGTAAAGACTGTGTGTTCACACAACATAGATGGATAAGATGCTGTGATAAATCAAGATGCCAACTCTGTCCCCAACTGTACTCTGGCAACATCATCATAGACCCTATTGATGTCACCCACAACAAGAGGGGTGCATTTACCTGTTCATCTTTTGTCAGCAATAACCTTTTTCCTTCAACATAGGACAAATGTGACAATTTTTGTCTCCTAAAACACTCTGCTACTAGTTGCAAAGTAGATTTTATGAAAGAAGGATTCCCCCCGCCCCCACAATGTCTGACCAGTATGATGGGACAAGACATGTCCACTAATCCTGCTGGAGAGGCAAAGACTCTTCACAGGGTCATCAATGTTAATAGGCTATACACCTCCACACTTCAATATGGTTTAATTGGTAAAATATATATATTTAATTGGCAAATATTTAATTGGTATAAATATAAATTATACACTGTAATGGCTTCATGGCTATACTGGCGAAGAGGAAAAGCTGGCTGAACACGTGGATTGCAACATCAGGTCAAGAAAGACCTCAAGGCACAGCCAGGAAATCATCAGGAAACTCCAGTGATAATGAACTTACAGTTAGACTTCAGTGACTCAACTTTTAAAGACAATAGCATCTGCCATGTTCCTACAAGACAGCTGATCATCTTAGTCCTTCTTCCTTGGACCAATAATCTTCCCTTTTTGTCCAGCAGTTATGGGCTATCAAGGCTACCATTAACCTGTTGTCACCTAACACCTAACACATAGCTCATTCCAGACCCCATTGTCCACTCTGCAAATTCCATTGTTTACTCTGCCAGAGAGCCATTAACACCTTTCCCCTCCAGGCAGAAATACAATATTTAAACCCCAGTTTTGGGCTAGCCAACTTGCAGTACACTGTTCACTGATTGTTGCTCTGCCACTTCAATTCCAGTTGGTGTACTGTCCTTGGAGTCTGAGTCTAAGACACATTATTCTTCGCTTCTCTGCTGGATTGGTAAATATCACTCATGTTGCCCTGAATTATCACTATCCAGACTTTTCCTTCCTTTTCCTTCAGTTAATCTTGTGTGATTGTCGGACTGTGTGGATCTTGTATGTGTGGCTGCAATTCCCCTAATAAAACAAATAATTATACTTTTGGATCTCCAGCTGGTTCTACCCTTCACTAGTACTGGTAGACATAGATGTAAAAGATCTCATAAGGTTACCCTCCCTTCCAGGCCTCCTCCTGAGCTAATATTCCCCACCATTTCATGGAGGCATTGGCATCACAGGTGGACCCCTGAGTCACCTACATTTTGGGGTAACAATAGACATTTCTGGAACCTCCTTGGAGGGGTGCTGCACCTCAGCTTGAGAACGACTGTCTACCAGAATTTGTGGTGGTACATTCCAAGAGATATTCCTTGTATCATTTCAACAACTTGACCAGAGGTGTAGTTACTGGAGAAAAGAAAATGAGGACATTGCCTTCCAATAAGAATTTTCCCCCCTCCATGAAAGTTTCTTTCAGTCCTCAAATTTCTAGCTTTGCAGAGATGGCAACACTGAAAATCATTCACTTGGCTGCTCTGTTGGTATTTCCTTGGTAAGTTTGCCTAGGCCTTTTCTCTGGATTTCTAAACTGCATTGTGAAAAATTTGGAAATAGATGTAAATTTTCATGTCGGAGGAATAATGGGTGGGGGTGGGGCCATGCCTGTATTTTGCTTTCCCTCATAGCTACACCCCTGACTAGAACTTGTTGTTTGGGGGATGTCTAGTCGGGTTGTGGCAGAAATTTGCATCATGTTTATTCCTGGGCTAAACCTTTGACAACTTGTAGCTCTTACCATTATAAGAAAAGCAAAATATTTGGAAGCTTTGAAAAGGAAAAAAAGTATATTTCCACTGCTTCCATTTATATTTGATTAATGCTTGGTTTATCGTTAGCTGACAGAGCTGAGGTTTTATCTCTCTATATATCTGTCAACTGTTCAAAGGACTGAAGTAAGAAGTCTGGAGAGAAATAAATCTTCGTTTGATTCTAACACATTTCACAACTTTCCCTGACTTTTCATAAATTCATCTATTTGTCCAGATATTTTGCTGAGGAGGCAACCAGGGTCAGGCTCCAGGATTAGATGCTCCCATTAAGACCAGACACAGTTTTCTTTCTGATGCTCCAGAGGGAAGATTTTCTTGTGCTTAATAATTCTTTAAGTAGATTTGCTAGCAACAGTGTCAGCATTTCTGCCTGCAGAATTTTCAGCGATATTTATTATCATCATATTCAACCTGCAATGCCACTACTCTATAGCATCTGTTTTCCGAGTTTAAAAAGTTAGCATATTCCTTTTGAAATACAGACATGTTATCTTTCTTCATCATGTCTGCTCATAAGGAGGAAAGATAAATTTTTGCTAAATATATGTTTAATTGCATTTTTAAAGGACATAGTACATACACATTTGCTTTCTTGGAGATCATTACTTTACCAGATTTCTGTTTGCTTCCTACTGGCAAGCATAACAGCTTTCAGTAAGTATTATTCAGACTGTGATCTCACATATACTGAAAGGTATTGTCTTAAGGGACTGTCCTAACTGAGGCAAAGAACATGCTGGTACCCCCTTCCATTCTATGTTCAAAAGCGGAACGGAGTAGTTGAATCTTTCTTCACTGCTGACTATGGGATAGTGTTCTCCATTACAATTGAAAGCAACAGGTAAGAGTTTAGTGGATTCAGCACAGGATGTTTTGAACCTCTCTTCCAATGCCTTGCTGCAGCTTCCCCAAACCTGCTGTCTAAAGCAATTATATCATTCTGCCTAATGGTATGGCTGGGTGGGGAGAATATAATTAACACCATTAGCCCTGCCACCTCTGCCACTTCTGACCAGAGCCTAGAGAAGGAAAGAATATTTGAAAATATTTTTAAAAATGGTTGAAAAATAGATTGGGAATCTGACGAAAAGAATGGCAAGAATCTTTGCAGTTTAAAACTTAATTTGCATAAAAATGCACGTTTTCTGCACAGAAAATGCTAGTTTTTTTTGCACTGAATATGTTGCCAGCTATGAATGGTCTTTGAAAACTGTAGTTTTCAACAACTTTCTTCCAGTGAGAAGGGGGAAAAAAAGTCAAACCATTCATTTTTCTATGTGAGAATGAAATTTGCAAAGATTTACATCCCTAGCAGAGCCTATAAAGAGCCTGTCCTTTACTGTGTGGAGCATCAGTATGTGTACTTGCTGTTCAGGATAGGAGGCACTAAGAAACTATCTTAATACAAGAGGGAGGGAAATGGAATCAACATTTGTGATCTCTTTCTCTCTTCTATATGCCCAGTGTATGGCCTGAGGAAGGCTTTATCAACAATGAAGAGAGCTGTCATTGAATACAGCACAAAGAAGAATTCCAAAAAAAGTTTCTGCTGAAGAGAACCAGCTGAACAATTTTGAGACAATTTTAAAAAGCCATACTTCTAGTGGAATTCCTTGGAAGGGAAGATAGAAATAGACATAAACTGCTGCTCTAGCTGCAACTGACAAGGAAACAAACCACAGATTCAGTGGGCGCAGTTGCGGAGAGCACGGTGTCTAGAATTGCCACCAAAGATTGTCTAAGGCTGAATATTCATACAAATTGTGAGGTCTGTGCTCCAGGAGAAATTTAAAGATTGCCTCAGAAGGACAAACCAACCAACCAACCAACCAAACAAACAAACAAATAATTTGATCTCCCTCTCCAGCAATCCACTCTGATCACTGCTTAGATAAGAAGTTTAACTTACATTAATCTCAGGCCATTTCCACATGGGGTATTTGAAATGCTACAGTGCGTCCTCCACGGAGGATGTCTGCACCTTGGAGTGAACTGGGTTCAGACTACTTACTGTAGATCCACACCTCAGTCCGCTCCGGAACGACCCCAAGTGGTCCTCCAGTGTCCTTTTGAAAGACCTCATTTTTCCGGTCTTTCAAAAGCATGGAGCGCGCCACTGTGAGCCTGCTCCCTTGTGCAGATTCACAGGCTCGCATCAATGCGAGCCTGCGGATCTGCCAAGGGCGGGCTTTAGGCTGGAGAGCTTCACCAGTTGGTCGAGACCACGACCAACCGGAAGCCACCATTTTGGATGCTGGAGCAGTGCTGAGCGATGACCACGCACTGCTCCTCCTCACTCCGGACTGGACCAGACCACCAAAAGATCTGGTAAGTAGCAGAGCGGGCCGATTCATTCACCCCATGCAGAAATGGCCTCAGTTTTATTAGGGTTAAAGAAAGCTGCTAACTTTGCCACTGCTCATATTTTCTTAGTTCCTTTAGAATGTATGTATGTGCATACACACACATACACATGCACATGATTTCTTTTGCAGGGAGGGGAAGCATTCAACTTGGGAAGCAGCTTGGGAGCCACGTTTCAGGCAGAGGTGGCAGAAAAGATGTTGACTTGCCTGCTTTCAGTGGAAAGTAGGCAAAACTTCTCAGGCAACAAACCAGAGCTCAGTTCTAAGCATCTGAATAAGACAGGTCAGTAGCTTTCTGGGTGGCAGTTCCATGCAGCAACTTGGCAACCCAGTTTCATAGAGCTCTGATCCCAGGCTTTAATCAGCAATTCTACTCAACAGAAGCAAAAGAAAACCTTCAGGCTAGATAAACTGGAGGTTCCCCCTCTTTGCTTTAGGCTGAACTGCTAATTAGGGCCTATAAAAAGGTTTTGAAGTGATCATTTATTTAAATCAGATCAGCTAGATGATACCTTCAGAATATTTTTTTAAAAAATTGCTTTGGTGGATGAAAGTTCTATCTAATATACCATTTTCCTGTTTCCAATAGCAACCAAGCAGATTCCTCTAAAAGTTCAAAAATTTAGTAGAAGGGTGTACCCATCCATCTCAACCTGGAAGTTTTACTTAGCCTTTAAGCTTCATTGTCATTGATAGATTCATTCCCCATGTAATCCTTCTGTAAAGGCACCTAAGCTGGACATCATCCTCATCTCTTGCAGTAGTGAATTATTACAATTGTATTCTCTAAGAAGTAGTAGATCCATTATGTCAGTTCTAAAGCTGCTGCCAGTTAAAATGCATTCAGCATACACAATGACATATGGATCACCTCATTCTAGTTTTTAAAGAAATAGCTATGTTAGTCTCTTGCAGTGTAAAAATTAGGAAGAAAAGGGAAGAAAAGAAAAAGAAAAGAAATGTAGTGTTCCCTTTAAGACTAACTTTTTATTTTTGCATGTGCTTTTGTGGCTACAAATCCACTTCTTCGGATGCATTGCAAATACTGAATCCAAACAAAAACCAGTTAATCTTAATAGTGTTGTCACATTTCTTCCCCCTTCTTTCTACTTCATGCCAGTTAACATGAACCAAGGCTCTTCTCTGAGTCAAACAGTGGTTAGTTACAGACACCTAGAAAATGGTGTAGCAAAGCATGGTGAGGATATAGCAGCTATGTTGCATTTTCCTAGGGTCTAGGAAATACATAATACTACACTAATGCATTAGCACACTATACTGGCACTGAATAAGTGCTAAGAATGCATAGGAAAGGATCCATTTAGATGGCAAATTTAGCATCTTTTTTTTTTATCACAGTTTTTTAAAATGCTATGGTATGATATGACTGTTAGAATAGGTTTTAATAAATTTAACATGAAATAACACATGAAAGTCAATCATACAGTCGCTGTGGTTGTGTGATAGCAAAAACAATGTGTTAACGCTGGGAAATCCACAGGTGCCTCACATCCTGTTTCCATCTGTATCCTCATGAAAATGAAGCCCCACCATGACCTAGATGCAGACTCAAAAGACTGAGGAGACAGTGGTGACAATGTACCAAATCAAAGTAATATGGCAGAACTGGAGTCCCATAAGCCCAATCTGCTGGTAATTTTTGAACCTGGCAAATAACTGCAGCTACCAAATTCAATAGCAGCACACCCACCTCCAAGGGTTTCACAATCCATGCTGCCTGTATGCCAATGAAGACAACATTCTTGGCATAAAAGAGCTGCTAACTTTCAGACCAAAAGCTTTTAAGACTCTCAACTTGGTCAAGAAGTATAGAGTCTTTTAGACTAGCACAGACCAGACTTTGTCAGACTAAGTTGTTCACTAGACACTCTCCTATGTGCTATAAGATCTGTCTTGCCTTTCTTGCTACTCTGACACATTGACTCCTGTTCAGGAGAAGAAGAGTATGACATGTATTGCAATGATGGCATACTAAAAGCATGATTAATAGTGAAATCTCATTTAGGCAGTAGACCTACATAGCCATTCAGTGAAACATATGAAAGTATAGAATGTGTAGAAAAATATATTTCAGTCCTGTGTCTTCTCTCTCACCCTTTTACATTAAGGCTATAAAATTCAGTGTGGAGATTCCTGAATGCACGAAGCATTTAAGTTCAGTTACAAGAAGACATTAAGAAGATCCATCTAGATCTTCCTACTCAATGTGCAAAGGTCAAATGAGGAGCAGACAAGAAGCCCCTTAACATTATACAATTATCATATATGATTCTACTTCAACTTATGTCAATATCATCTGGCATTTAAGGGTTTATATTCAGGGGAGGCACTAGAGTTGCTGTCTGGCTGAGAATTCTAAACTGCAAGAATGGAACCATGCCAATTAAAGTGGAATGATAGTGCTATAATTGTGTAATGTAAAAGAGTCTAGGGGTTCCACAGACAGAACCAGTGGGGGGAGTTGGTGGATGCTGTCCTGTACCTCTTTCCATTTTGTGTCCATGCACATTCAGATGAATGTGTGAAGAAAGTTAATAACCAAAGTTTGGGGAAAAGTTACTTTATAAATAGACTACAAACAGAATCTCCAAGCTAGTATGTTTATTGGCTATATTGGCTGGGAAATTCTAAGGGCCCTATCACACTACACTGTTATAGTGCTATTATTCTACTTTAACTGCCATGGCAACACTGTGGAATTCTGGAGTTTGCAGTTTAGTGAGTCCCAAGAGCTCTCTTGCTGAGAATTCTGAATGTCTCTCCCTACACTCCAAATTCCAGGATTCCATAGGATGGAACCATCTGAGTTAAAGTAGAATAATAGGACTATAAAAGTGTAGTGATATAGCCATAAAAGTTGCAGCCAAATGCAACAGGTTCCTAGGCTATGTTAGTAGAGACTCACTTTTCATCACAAATTATGGCTGAAAAAAGACAGTTGTGCTTAAAGTTTCCTTAATGAATAAAGCTCACACGAGTTTTAGCTCATATGCATTTTAGCTCACATGCATTTTATGCACACCCATATATACAATTTGATAATAACAAAAAAATTGCAGGTTTTAAAAAGTTACTTGCATTGACAGGAAAAAACAGGAACAAGAAAAAGAATCAGGAAGTCAGTCAAAGTGAGCACGCTGTCAGAAGTTCCACGAAGTACAATACAATTTTGTGGAAAATGAAGGAACTGGGATGATGTTGTTGTTGTTTTCATTGATATGGACGGATTAGATTTCCTGTTCAATTTATCATGCACTTTAAATCACAAACTCTTTTACATTTTCCATACGCCAGAGTAAAATGTAGTGGAGTTATAGCACTGAATATACATTTTTCTCCCTCAGGAAATATGCTGATTATAATCATCAGGATTCTTAGCACAGGTGCAGGGATCATTTTGCTTGCTGAAAGAATCCTAACTTTTGCTTACTAAAGTAAGCTGCTACAAGGCTTTTTTTGGTTGGAAGTTGTATTCATGAGGCTTTACTGACCTATGAAATCTTTCAATGTTTAGATAGGAAGACCACCCTCAGATTATATTTTTTAAAAAATCTTTGTAAAAGTATGTGAATCATACACTTTTCTACCAACCCTATAGGCTCAGCCTGTAGACAGACATTTTGTAAATGAGGCTTTAAAAGCAAACATGCCAAAAACAATCCAGACAGCAAAACTACTTAGCAAAGTATCATTTTGATTTACACTTAAATGGCAGAACACACACCAAAAATGTCTATGCCAGCAAAACCAAATAGGTGCTGATGGACAAACATGACATATAACCGCAGGAGGAGATGACGGGGCAAAATGTCTCATGCAACCAGAAATTAAGTAGAAGACAGTTCCTGCCAGCCTATTGGCTACTGTTGGAGATGGGGAAATCTGTCAATTTCACTTACTGCATCATCATCTTTTTGACAGGTTCTGTGTTTTTGATTTGATATATGTAAAAATCAAACAAAACCTTGAAATAACATTTTCTCTTATTTTTAACAAAGCACATTCAATAGGAAGACCCATGCCCATGATGGAGAGGATCACCTTGTATCTCCCTGCCATATAAGCATTATGTTCAGCACTAACAGACTTCTAGGGAGGTTGATGAATGGCTGAGATCTTCCCTTTGGAGATTCCATGGAGAAGAAAATGGCAGCAGCAATAGGCATCAGAAGCAATTTCTGACTGATGCCTTTACCCCCAAATAAGAGGGGAATGAGGAATGTGTCCACAAGTATCTGTAAACCCTACTAAACGTTTTGGCGCCATTGTAGCCTTCTGGGAATGAGTTGGGGGGAGACTGCAGGACAAAGCCATCAATTTTTTCTGCTGTACACAAGACTTAATGGGGCATTAAGCCATAACTACATTCTCTTTTTCAGCTAGGAGTTCAACTAGTATCTAGGAGACTTATTAGATCACAAGTTTAACACAAGACAGCAATGTGATGTGGCAGACAAGAAAGTCAATGTGAATCTCAGCTCCAACAATAAGAGTATAGTGTCAAGGTAAGGGATAGTACCACTCTGTTTTGCTTTACTCAGACCCCACCTGGAATACCGTGTCCAGTTCTGGGCATTACAGTTCAGGAAGGATATTGACAAGCTAGAATGTGTCCAGAGGAAAACAATCAAAATGGTAGAAGGTCTGGAAATCATGCCCTATGAGGAGCACCTTAGGGAGCTGAAGTTTAGCCTGAAGAAGAGAAGGTTAAGAGCTATGACAGCTATGTTTAAATATTTGAAAGGATGTCATATGGAGAATGGAGCTAGCCTGTTTTCTGCTACCCCACAGACTAAATACATGGAGCAATAGCTTCAAACATCAAGAAACAAGATTCCATATAAACATTAGGAAGAAATTCCTAATGGTAAGAGTGGTTCAAAAGCGTTGTGTCCCAGACAGACCAGGCAGCCAACTAGCAGACTGATAGAGTAGAGCTTTACTCACAGCACAGAGAAGGAGTTGTTCAAACAAAGTTCAAGTCAGGAATTCAAACTCTCAAAACAGACAAATCCATAAGAGCAAATTCAAATCAGTATCAGGCAAGCAAAAATCCAAGAGATTCAAGGTTCAGGAAGACACATAGGAGGGCTTCAACCACAGGGAAGATCAGTTGTTGACCCTGAGGAGACAGGCCAGCTTTTGCCTTTTATAGGCTAATGATGTTGCTACAGGGTGCTCCCTCATTAAAGTTCATTTGTTACACAAATGAGCTGAATGCCTGAGAGCTTGTTTCTCAAGTTGTCTTTTCAACAAGGTAGGAGTCAGTGTTGTTTCACCTTCAGATGCTTGTTCCTCCTGCTCAGGCCCTTGCTGGTAGTTATTTTTTCCCTCTGGGCAAACTTCTGGGCAAGGCTGATTCAAGCCAGGGGAGGACAAAAATAGACTACATTGTCTCAGAGTGTAGTGGACTCTCCTTCACTGGAGGTTTTTAAACAGAGGTTGGACAGCCATCTGTTGGGAATGCTTTGATGGTCTATTCCTGCATGGCAGGGAGTCAGAGTCAGTGGACATTTGCTCTCTATTAGTTCTATGATTCTCTATTAAGTACTTTAAAGATACCCAGCAGTGCATTCCCCATTATCAATGGCCCTTTTGGTTTCATCCAACTCTATGCCTCTCTGATGCTACTGATACTGACATCTGGATTTAAGAGTAAAAAGAAATCTCTAGGCAAGTGGTTATTCAGTGCTTCAGTGAGTCTCCTGCGTTTTGGTTAAATATGAGAAATGTTGAGGATTGTTTTTATGTTAAACCTGTGGATCGAAGGCAGAAAGCCTTTAAGACAATGTGGAAAAGGAAAAGAGTATGGTTTTTGTATGGGTAAAGTTATAGATGCTGAAATGATGAGAGTAACTTTTTAAAATCAAAGATTGACTGTTTTGTGCCTACTGTGTAATTGAAGTTGGACTAAACAAAAGGGAAAAAAATAAAGAGAATGAACTTTCATGAAAAAATAGCATCTGTTCTGGCTCAGTTGGAACAAGAGAAGCTAAACATCTGATTTTATCATAGGCATAATGTTACTGAGACGCCCTGGTAGAGGCAGTTAACTGAAAGAGTTAACTCTTTATATGTCATGACTTTGTTAAACAGAAGAAAATGCAGGTACTCAATCAAGAAAAAGAATTCTTCATCTGATTTGTGTTTTGGCTTGAGATGTAGGAAGAAGCTAAATCACTGAAAAACTGTTTTAAGAAATATAGACCAGCTTTGATGGATGAAATGACTGCAGGCAGAGATATGAAGGATGAAATGGAAAAAGCAGAGGAATCAACTGGATCTCAGGAGAAAGACAGAGAACCTGATTTGGAAAGTGAGTATATTACCCCAGGAGGAGTTTTCTGGCCAAAGTGGAAGGATGATGGAGACTTAGAATGGAGGATGTACCTAGAGAGAGTGTCAGAAGTACTGCTGAAATCATAGAGGAGGAGGAGAATACAGAATTCAGAGGGAACAACAATATATGGGGAGGTTTCTGTGAGGAAAAAAAATATTGCATCAAACTGAGGGTTGAAGCTCTGGAAGCAAAAGTGAGGGTATTAACCCCACATAAGAATTTGAGAGCCAGTGTAGTGTATTAGTTTGGGCATTGGACTATAACTCTGAAGACCAGGATTTGAATCCCCACTTACCTAGTCTTGGCTATCACTTAGCTAAACCCACTGGGTCACTATGGGCATCATACTCTCTTACCCTCAGAGGAAGCAAAAGGCAAACCCCTCTGAACAATCTTGGCAAGAAGGATCATCATCAGTCACAAAGGACTTGAATGCACACAACAACAACATGACAAATTAGGATTGCCATTTTTTTTTCCTCCTGGGAACCACTTCATCTTTAAGACACACATACCAGTTTTTTTTTTAAAAAAAAAAAGCAGGTGAAAGATGCTTTTCTCCATTCTTCTTGCCTAACTGGTTCTCAGTATGTGTCATATTTATCACAACCAAATGGTAGGAATATACATTTAGTTGCATCTCATATGGTAACTAAAACAATATAATTCTATTTTATTTCAGTCATTCTCTCTCTCTCTCTCTCTCTCTCTTGTGTGTGTGTGTGTGTGTGTGCATGCGTGCGTGCGTGCGTGTATGCACATGGTAGTGTGTATTTAATGGACTTAGTTTTAATTTTAACATACAGCATAAACATGTTAGTTTTGGGTTTTGGTATTGCTTTCATATACCTAGAATGAGTCTGAGATGCACAGTTCTGTAGCAAGCATGATGATCACTGTGTATGCCTTTATTTAAAACATTTTAGCACATTATCTAGCCATCTATTTAAAACATTTTTGCCTGGCTTATCAAATGAAAAACATCCTTGGAGGCCAATTGGCATTACAAACACATTAGGCAGTATTGTGACACATCCAGGGAAGCCCTGTCACAGTCCTGCCACAAGTTCAGTGATGCCATGACATGGCAATCTCTAATAGCAGCCTTATGGGTAGACACCACGAAAGCTGTTTCTGCAGGGCACCACCATTCTGAGCTCCTGTTTGCTTCTAAGCTTGGCTAGAATCAGTGTGCTATGCTAGGGGTTGCACCTTTTCCCAGGGTGCATAGCCATGGTAAATAAAGGTCCTTTCTGCAACATACCACATTAGCACATTCATCCATTACAATCTGAGTGTTGCCATTTGCACAACAGTAGCAGGTTAGAAACACTCTCTTCTGCACTTTTCCACCTAAAGTGGATGAGTAGAGGTATTGCCATTGGTGTTCATTCCACACTGCAATGTTCTTGGCCACTCCCTTTCCCTGCCTTCACTCTGCCACATCACCCTGGATTGATCTTTTTTTTTTCCTTTTTTTTTGGAAGCTGTTGTTTTTTGGAAGCGCAGCAATACTGTAATGGAATTACATGCCAGAACACTATTGCACTTTTGTGCTATAATGCTTAACAGGTATTTAAAAATATAAAGTTTTAACTCAAAGGAGAAACTTAAACATGGAGAGGTGACAGATTTCAAAGTTACTATGCCATGGGAGTAGCTGAGGGAGGGACAAGCTGGGCATACCCACACTCTACCCACTTCTGGATCCAGGAGGACAGGAAATGCTGTCAGGCACTATTATAGTACTGCACTGAGCTGGCTGATGGGACTGAAGTGCTAAAGGGGCTCTTAACAGATTTTTTTCTGGAAATGGTATAAGGTGGTTTTGCAATGCTTGGGGATGGGATAGAAGCTGGAGAGCAACAACTCCTGGATCAAAAACAACCTGCTGTTGTTGTGGGATAGTGACATTGTGCAAAAATGGCCAAAGGCAGACAAAATCTGCTGGTTCTGAGCTGTTTACTTCTCCAATGCCTTATTTCCTTCATGGCTGTTGGGCCCATGACCTTCTTCCTCCTGCCATTGCTTACAACCATAGAACCATAGAATCATAAAGTTGGAAGAGACCCCAGAGGCCATCGAGTCCAACCCCTTGCTATGCAGGAACACACATCAAAGCATTCCTAACAGATGGCCATCCAGCCTCTGCTTAAAAACCTTCAAAGAAGGGGACTCCACCACACTACAAGGCAGCACATTCCACTGCTGGACAGCTCTGACCATCTGACCACACTGCTGACTCATGTTCAGCTTTTGATCTACCAAGACTCCGAGATCCCTTTCACACGTACTTTTATCCAGCCACAAGTCCCCCTCCTATATTTGTGCATTCCATTTTTTCGGTCTAAGTGCAGGACTTTACATTTCTCTCTGTTGAAATTCATTATGTTAGCTTTGGCCCAGCTCTCCAATCTGTCAAGGTCATTTTGAAATTTGATCCTATCTTCTGCTGTATTAACAACCCCTTCCAATTTGGTATCATCTGCAAATTTGGTCAGCATGCCCTCCACTCCTTCATTCAAGTCATTGATGATGATGTTGAATAGCACTGGGCCCAGGACAAAACCCTGTGGCACCCCATTGGTCACTTCTCTCCAGGATGAAAAGTAGCCATTGGTGAGCACCCTTTGGGTTCGATCAGTCAACCAATTACCAATCCACCTAACAATAGCCCTGTCCAGCCTGCATTTCACTAGCTTCTTTGCAAGGATGTCATGGGGAACTTTGTCAAAGGCCTTACTGAGGTCAAGATATGATACGTCTACAGCATTCCCTTCATCTATCAAGCTTGTAAACCAATCATAAAAAGAGATAAGATTAGTCTGGCATGACTTATTTCTGAGAAATCCATGCTGGCTTTTAGTGATTACGGCATTGCTTTCTTAGTAATTAGAAACTGACTATTTACTGATCAGCTCTAGGATCTTTCCTGGTATTGATGTCAGGCTGACCGGGCAATAATTATTTGGGTCTTCTTTTTTTCCCTTCTTGAAGATGGGGATGATATTCGCCCTCCTCTAGTCTGCCAGGACTTCTCCTGTTCTCCAAGAGTTCTGAAAGATTATTGCAAGTGGATTAGAAATGATTTCTGCCAGTTCTTTTAATATCCTTGGATGTAATTCATTTTGCCCTGGAGACTTGAATTCATCTAGTTTAGCCAGATATTCCTGTACTACTTCTCTACTTATTCTGTGCTGCATTTTTCCTGCTTCTTCACCTGCTCCCCACTCCCTAGGTTGGATACTTCTATCCTTTTGGGAGAAAACTGAGGTAAAGGAGGTATTGAGTAGTTCTGCCTTCTCTCTTCCCGCCATTAGTAATTGGCCATATTCTTCAAGCAGCAACCCTATCATTTCCTTGTTTTTCCTTTTGCTGCGGACATATCTAAAAAAGCCCTTTTTATTGTTTTTGATGTCTCTGGCAAGCCTGAGTTCATTCTGCACTTTAGCTTTTCTGACCTTCTCCCTACATCTCCTGGCTATTTGGTTGAATTCCTCTTTGGTGGTTTCACCATTCTTCCATTTCCTGGACATGTTTCTATTAATACTTAGCTGAGCTGAAAGTTCTTCAGTCAACCATTCCGGTTTCTTTAGACATCTGCCATTCTTGCTCCTTTTTGGCACAGTTTTCAATTGTGCCTTCAGTATCTCACTTTAAAGAAACTCTCAGCCATCTTGAACTCCTTTCTGTTTTTGTATTCTTGACCATGGGATTTCAGCAAGTAACTCCCTAAGTTTGGAGAAATCAGCTTTCTTAAAGTTCAGGATGCATGTCTGGCTACACGCAGCTGCTCCTTCCCACTGAATGACAAACTCCAAAAGAGCATGGTCACTCCCTCCTAAGGATCCCATCACCTCCACCTCATCAACTAGGTCATCCCTGTTGGTCAGGAGGAGATCTAAAATAGCCAATCCCCTTGTCGCCTCTCCACCTTCTGGACCATGACATTGTCTGCAAGGCAAGCAAGGAACCTGTTGGACCTTGAGGTCTTTGCAGAATTTGACTGCCAACAAATATCAGGATAATTGAAAATTCCCATTAACACAGCATCTCTCCTTTTTGAATATGTGGTCATCTGCTTCAAGAAGGCTTCATCCAAGTCCTCAGGCTGGCCTGGAGGCCTGTAGCTAACCCCTACAATCAGATCCCTATTGTTTCTCACTCTTTTAATTCTTACCCAGATGCTCTCGACTTGGCTTCCCAGATTTAAGTCATGGATCTCTTCACAGGTGAAAACATCCTTGACATATAAGTCTCCTCCTCCTCCTTTCTTGCTTGGTGAATTTCTGCAAAATAGGTTATACCCCCCTATTCATACATTCCAATCATGAGATTCATCCCACCAGGTTTCAGGGATGCCTATTAAATCATATTTATTTTGTTGTACTAAGAGTTGGAGTTCCTCTTGCTTATTCCCCATGCTCCATGCATTAGTGTAGAGCCACTTGAGACGATGTGCTCTTCATGGAAGTCCTGTACTAAAGTTACTTTCCCTCTCCTTCTTGGTCTCTAGTTCTAGTTGGCCTGCCCTATCTATATCATTTGGGCTATTTTTCACAGCACTCACTGAATCCTTGCCCATAATAATACTGTTCCCCTCCCTCCCTAGTCAAACTCAGTTTAAAGACCTCCTGATCCATTTTGCGAGACTGTTAGCAAAAACGTTTCAGCCAAAAGTTGTAAGGTACAGGCTATCCCGTGCCAGAAGACCATCTTTGTGGAAATGGAGGCCATGATAAAAAAATCCGAATTGCTCCCAGTGGCACCATCTTCAAAGCCAGTTGTTGATCTCCACTATTTTTCTTTCCCTTTGTGGACCATGTCCTTCCACAGGGAGAAGAGATGAAATGACAGCCCGCTCACAAAGGTCCTTCAGCTTCCTACCCATCAGCTCGTAATCCTTCATATGCGGTGATGTGCCTTGCCATGTTGTTGGTTCCGACATGAACCAAGAGGAGGGGGTTACGGTCAGTGGGCTTGACCAGTTTGGTTAGCCTCTCTGTTGTGTCATTGATTTTGGCCCCAGGGAGACAGCACACCTCACGATTGATCCTGTCCGGGTTTCAAATGGTCAGTTTCATTCCTCATACCAGCATAGTCATTTCAGCATAGTACACCAGCTGGATCCTAGCCTCTTCTTGCATAGTGTCAAACTGTTCTATCCCATGTTTGTTGTTCCATTCTAAAAAAATCCATTTAGCTCATGTAATACATAGACATATTAAACAAAAAGCCTGAAGCAATAGAGACAGAAATAGGAGACGCCAAGTGAAAGGATTTCCTGGGGACATAGCAGGTAGCATAATATACATGGTGCTGGGTTAATTCTGAGGGCATAACATATTTTTCTTTCTTTGTTTTACTTTTATTCAAATCTGCAAAGCTGGAAGGCAACACAATGGTCGCTGTTGTTGTTGTTGTTGTTGTTGTTGTTGTTGTGTGCTTTCAAGTTGTTTCTAACTTACAGCGAACTGTCATAGTGCAAACAAAGTGAGGATGGTATTCTCCCAAGACTTCTCTTGTGTCAAAATTGAGATCTCTCATTGGATGAGAAGAGCCTCACCATTCTGGGACAACTTGCTGAAGCTTATATACACACATCTGAGTTTAACAATGAAAACAAAAGCAAAGAGAAGATTCCTGCTTCCTGATAGCCCATAACAAATGGAATTGATGTTCAATAGCACATTGATCAACAAGTGAGCAAGAAAACAAAATTAGCATATTTAATTAGTTGGTAAACAATGCTGTACCACACTAACCTTGTCTCAAGAAAGTTAGCCACATGCTCTCTAGCAATACTTTCTTTATGTTCTGAGTCCTTGTTATAATCCGGCTGGAGTTGCCACGTCTGTGTCTGACACCCCTTACTCTCCCTTTTCTTTCTTTGTCATCAGGTTCCACCTTTTTCCCTGTTCTTCTTTATAGTAGTATGCAGGCATCTAGCAGTCGTACCCCTGTTTTCTGCACACAATCATATTATATTTCAGTACTAAAGCATATATTTGAGTATGTCAGTCACTGGCTCTTGTCTTGTTGCTAATTCTCTACTCAGGATAGTCCACTTTCTTGGTGACCTTTCCTTTGGGTACCCTGACTTCTCTCATGGCACACTGGCACTCTAGAGACATCTCAAGGAATATATGTGTGGTACACACATTTATAAGTATAAATGAGGATATTACCACAAAGCTTTTTGAAAAAAGTTTGGTATCTCTGGTTCATTAGTTCTTGCATTGCTTTAATTTCAGTTTTTTGATGTTTATTTTAATCTTAGCCTTATTTACATATCCTAATTTATTTACACATCTTATTTACACATTTTAACCTTAGCCTTATTTACACATTTTTTCTCCTTTGGGAAGTGAATAGAATGCATAGAAGAGACTCTCCCCTTAAAACTGTTGCTGTCAACATAAGGCAAACAACATGGGGAGGTGGGGTTAGACTATTTCCTCTCCCTCATGTACTTAATTAAATTATTCAGAATAGCTGAATAGGCATTTCTCTCTGTGACCCTGCAAGTCTCTGCCTCCTTCCCCTTCTAATCATTTCTCTCCCCTGACAGTATTCTGAAGGTTAACCTTCCATTACTGGAATTCCCAGAAATGTCTTGTGAGATATTTTGAGTGGCATACCACTAAATTTAAAGTGAGCATCAATATTTCATCCAGATACCTTGATTCTCTCTCTGCTCTCAATTCCTACGATTAGCATCCCACTCTTTATCCTTTCTTTCATACTCCACTGTTCTCATACTCACTAACCACCATGTACTCTCATTTGAGACTAATGGGATGGTTGTTCCTATAGAGATACTGTCAATCTGAAGCAAGTGGGGGGATAACCTTTGGGACCTACCTGATGCTGATGCTGCTTACCAGTGAGAAAGAAAGACTGCCATTGGGACCTCATACTGCGGCTGCCTACCTGAAGGAGACAGGGAGACTGGCTATTGTGAGTCATAGTGTTGTTGCATTCCAGAAAAACATAGTAGTGAAATCAGGTTGGTGCCGCTTTCTTTATTTCTAGCAGACTCACCTGGTAAGCACACAGGAGAGAGCCTTCTCAGTTGTTGCTCTCACCCTGCGGAGTGTTCTTCCATGGGAGGCTAGCCTGGCCCCCTGCCTGCTTTCCTTTTGTAGGCAGGCAAATACATTTCTTTTTAAGCAGAACTTTAATGGGTGTGCTAGGGACTTTTTACTTATTTAATAGCTGTTTTTTTTTAAAAAAAAATCTATTGTTAGTTTTATAATTTTGTATGTCTTTCAGTGTTCTAGTTGTTTATATGCTTTTAATGCTTTTTAACCTTTTGGAAGCTGCCTTGAGTCCTATCTTGGGAGACAAGGTGGCATATAAATTCAATAAATAAATAAATAAAATTATTATTATTTACAATACAAACAATATTAAAAGAAAATATTTTCCTTTTTCCTTCCCCTCAGATCACCCTTAACCTTGTACTTTACCAGATGAGGTAACAATTTTTGTAGTATTAAAGTAGTAGAATTAAAGTCCTTCCTTCTTTGTCTTGTTTGACTTTACTTCTGTCTCTCTGAAAGATTAAGAAACTGACTACAAGCACTCTCATATCTGTTTTCTATTCTTCGAAAGAAAAGTTGTGCCCACACATTACCAGCCTTGTTTTAAGAAAAAAAGATACTTCTTACATCCTTATCTTCAATGCAGATTTTACCTCACTTTGAAGGTGAGGTTTTACCTCACCAAGAAGGAGACTTCTCATTTATCACCTCTGTCTCTCAAAGCCTGCTCAGTACCACATGTTGGGTTGCCAGTGACACCCTCCCTCTATTCAACATTCGCTTTCTGCTGCAGAATAGTGTAATTAACATAAGCTGCTAAAGAGCACCCAAACTGGGGATCAGAGAGTATCAGAAAACTAACTTGAGAAGAGTTGCAGTTCCCATGAGGAAGAATAAATTAACAGCTTTTGGTAGGCAGATGTCTTTTTGCAGTGAACTTTGTTTTTTTAACTTCAGAATGTTTGTGTACACATGCACACACACACACACATGTATGCATATGTATACACACACACACACACACACACAGATAGACTGTACTTTTGTTTGCTTATTAATTGAACTCTTTAGTTCTCTTTGTTAATCACTCTAGTAATTAAATATTAGGCTAGTTTAGGTAAAGAGCATCAGTATCCAAAATAATAAAACAAATTGAATGCAAAAGTGTTGTGGTTATGTATTTATGTTTATTTCTCCAAGAAGGGAATCTACAACTTTCATCAGATTCTCAGAGGAGGCCATGATACCCAAAAGGTTAAGACCACTATGCCACAGGTTCCAAATCTACTATATTGTTTTCTCCACAAATTCAAATCCTAGCTGTCTACATCCAGCTCCACTTTCACATGAAGAAGAAGAATATTGTAGAGTCTTGATTGAGCAAAACTGTGCTTATGAGGGCTGGTACACCCTCCTTGGACTCTATGGGTTGCATTTATAGGGAACAATAGATGGAAATAGAGCTTAACTAATTCCTCCTTGTCTTTATTCAAGATCATTTCTGTGGTGCACCTGCTTCCATCCCTTGGACCAGAAAAGAGTAAACATGTCTCCAAATTTCTGCACCCCAACTGCCATTCCATTCAGCTATTATGGCTAGGATTCACTGACATTTCTGTCTTACACTGATGTCATCTATACTTTTTTGTTTGTTTCTTTGTTTGAAATCTTATTGTATCTCTGCAACAGAAATTTTAACTTTGAAGGAAAAAAAACACTGAATTTCAACAATCAATTCTAACTATGGCCATTTCCACACAGAGATACAGCCCGCGCTGGGACGACCTCACCGGGAGGTCGTCTACACCACAGGGTGCGCTAGGGCGGTTTGAAAAGGTGAGGTTCTACACCTCAAAGTGCCCTTGCGTGGCCGCAGGGGTGGCGCCGCGTGTTTTATAAAGACCACCTTTCAAGTGGTCTTTTTAAAACAAGAGCGTGCTAGCCCGTCGCAGTGCCCCATGAAGAACTGCAGGGGCGCGCAAGCGCATCCCTGCAGAGCTGCCCGGGGGCAGGCTTCTGGCTGGCGCGCTGCCCCGATTGGTAGAGCACCACCAGAAGCCACCGGCCACCATTTTGGGCGTGCCGGCCGCCACCGGCCGGCGGTGGCATGTAGAGCAACAAACGTGTGCTGCTCCCCGCGGGGATGGAGCCACCTGGATTAAGCTAAGCTCTGTCCCTGCGTGCGCTGCCCCGTTCCGCCGCGTTTCAGGCCCCCCCGTGTGGAAAGGGCCTATATCTCACTCATTTGTTATATGTACCTGATGATTTATATCACTTTATTTACAGGATGAAGAATAGATATATTATTAACCTAGAAACAAAAGTAACACTCATAAATATTGCAGTGAAAATGCCACAAGAATTTTTTAAAAACTAAAAAAAACTAAAAAGAAAAGACAATTTTAATGTGTCACATTTTATGATATATGCTGCTGTACAACAAGTTGAGAGAACAATAATAAAAGGCAGACTGTCTGGCAGACAAAGAACTACACAATTGTCCTCTAAACATTTTTTAAAAGTATCTGATGATTGCATCCAAAATAGCATGCTAAATAAAGCTTTTGTGGTAGAAAGCAAAATCAAGGGAAAACATTCAACAGGAATTGAAAGGAATTTTTTTTTATCTCATAGTTAACATGAGTAAAAAGCAAGACACACAACCCAAAAGTATGTTGCAAAACAATAATAATCAGGAGAACAGCGTTAAAATTAATAAGTAATATAACAAATTATTATTATTGTTGCTATTGTGATATTCTAGTTAAGCCTTGCTTTTAAAATGATTTTTTTCTAATAGAAAAAGAAAAGTGACACTGTATATTAGATCAGGGTCCTCAACATGTTTGGTCTGAAGGGTACATTAGGAATTATGAAAGGGTGGCATGTTCACTATCACAAAATAGCTGCCATGAGGATGGCTGTCTTGCAGGGTTTTACCACTCAGAAAACATCAATCTCCTAGAAGATCAACTGGTGAGACTAAAAGAAACACAAACCAAACAAACAACCATTGTGCAGAAACATATGAATGTGGTAGGAGTAGTTTCTGAGCCTCAAAACACATGCACACATGCAAACACACACACCAACAACAATGCTCCCCATTTTGGCTCTAAAATAGTTTTTCATTTCAGAAAAGACAAACTAATGAGACTTAAAGGAAAGTAACTTGATTGAGAAAATGAGTTCAAGGAGAAATTTTATGTGACTCTGAAACCTACATCATGTACTCGTCCTACAAAGCAGAACAAAGTACACATTCCACACTAGTCAAACCAGTGGTGCTCAGAGAACTATACACACCAAAACATTGACCATGCCATACACTGTCCCTGGCATACACTGAAACCAAACACAGAAATAAACCTTGTCGAAACATCTACCGCCACCAGAATCCAGGCAAAAACCTAGTGTGAAAGCACATACCAGAACAACAAACCCAGTAATATGCCTCAAACATATGAAACAACACAACAGCAACAATAACAAGGGATCATATAAAAAAGAAAATCCCTGAAGACATTTTCCTCTACTCTCTTAATCTACCCCAGGGTTTTCTAAATGGCGTGTTGTGACACATTAGTGTATTACCTATAGTGTGTTGGTGTGTCACCTCCCTGGCTGAGAAAGACACCCCCACACCCAAGTCTTTTTCTGGCAAGAGCAACAGCAGTGGGTAAGGACTAGGTGAGAGGGAGCTGTCTTTCCCCCTGCTGTTGCTCTTGCTGGGGCCTTGCTCGGGCAAGAATGATGGCAACGGGCAAGGACCAGGTGGGAGGGGGCTGCTTTTCCCCTACTCTTGCTGGGGCCTTTCCTGACGAGGGTGACAGCAGCAGACCAGGATTGGGGGTCCTACCTTTCTTCACCCTAGATATGCCTCTGGATACGTCCGGTTTGCTAGTTAAGCTGAATTACTGTGTCGCGAAATGATGTATGGCAAAAAAGTGTGTTGCCAACGTGAAAAGTCTGGAAAGCTCTGATCTACTCAAACTATCTCTATTTCTCCCTAGCCAAGGGTTTATTTGTTTGTTTTCTTTTTTCTGGGTGGGTGAGAAGGTATGCTTCAAAACAAAGGTCTGGTCTACAAACAGTCACTGTACCAGTTATATTTGTGATGAATAAATCTGTGGTTCATGGGAATCCAGCAACATCTCTGGAAATAAATACAATGCTAGAAACTGGACAATTGTCTTTGCAGTCTCTCAGTTATTTTATTTTTGAGGGGGAAGGGAACCTGAAAGGACATGTAAAGAAAATCAGGGGGAATAACTTGTTTGCAAGACAGTGATCTTTGGGCAAAGTGGTGCCCGCAGACACCATTTTGAGGGTCACATTTGTGCATCAGATTTAAATTAACTCTGAACTTTCAAACAATTCAGGATGATTTAGGCAGATTCAAAATCATCTGTAGTGAAAGAAGGGCCCTTTCCTCACAGGGAGGGGCTGAAACGGGGCCACGCACGCAGGGGCGGAGCTTACCCGCGAACGGGTTGCTCCATCTCTGCAGAGAGCGCGGATCCACCATTCTAAACGCCGCTGAATTTCGGCGGCGCTTGGTGGCACCCAAAATGGCGGCCGGCGGCTTCCGGCAGCGCTCCGCCAATCAGGACAGCGTGCCAGCCAGAAGCCCGCCCCCCAGGCAGATCTGCAGGGACGCGCTACTGCATCTCTGCAGTTCTTCACTGAGGGCTGCCATGGGGCAGCGCGGGTGAGTTTTGTAAAAACCACTTGCGAAGGTGGTTTTTATAAAACTCGCAGTGCCACCGCCGCGGCTGTGCTAGAGCAGTTTGAGGTCTACAGCCTCACTTTTTTAAACTGCGCTAGCGCACCCCGCAGTGAAGAAGACCTCCAAGAGAGGTCGCCCTAGCGTGGGCAATATGCCCATGTGGAAATGGCCAAGGCCTCTTTAATATTCTTTATACAAGGAGTGATTCAGGGATCAGGGATTCAGGGATCTGAAGTATTTCAAGTATAGTGACACTTTCTGTGACTGTTACATTTGCTCTTAGGTTCTCTAAAAAAAAAAAGTGACTTAAAATGGAATGGTGGTAAGGATTCCATTGTTCACAGTACTCCTGTCAAATACACCCTTGGAAAATTACTAGGATCTTGTGTTCTAGGACTCTTCTGTGAATATCCTGAAACATAATGGAGAAGCTAGAAATGTGCTATGATTTTCCCACTGCTGCCATTATGACAAGACAGGTCTGCAGGAAATAGAAGGGATCACATCATGGTTAAGTGCACAGCAGTTCAAATGGGCTTAGAGGAGGTTTTGAGTGCTTCCTGTGCCCCCTGTAATGTCATACTAGATGAGAAAAAGCTTGAAATCCAAAGAACAGAGTAGCATATTTCCTTTGGCATGGGTATTTCTGTTAGCCCAAAGAGAATCAAGAAGATCCTGCCTGTCACTCAGTGGAAACCGTGAGGAACACTAAGGAAGGATCCATATGGTCTTTTTTTTTTTTTTTTAAAGTGACATTTTTAAGAGGCAGTAGTGACTTTAAAGCAATCTTGAACAATTGGCAAAATCAGGATATACAGTGGGTATCTGCTCCAAAGTGAGAGAAGGCCATCTTGTGGCAAGAACAGTAAGTCATGGTGAGAATTCCAGATTGTATAAGCTCATCTATCAAATATCCTATTGTTATTGCAGTTCCTGAGCTGCACTTGGGGTGACATTAGATATCACTTTGATATCAATAATTCGGTTTTCTTCTACCATCCCTTTCCACGTGTCTGCGAGGTCCCCCAGACAAGCTTGTAGACAGGCATGGCCACTAATCGCTGGAATATTCAAAACAAATACAGGCTGGCAAGAAATAGCCAAACTGCTGCTTCAGGAGACCTCACAGCAAGTACCCTCATCAGGTATGCACGCTACTTACAAAGAACTTCCTGCCCCGAGCAGGCAGCTTGATCAGAAGGATCCTCATCTGTCAAGCACTCTGTATTTGCATACTGTCTACTCTATTGTCAATTCGGACCTAGCTCAATCATGCTAAATTCTGACCTTTCGGAGGCTTTGTCTCCAGCCCGAAACTCTTGTTTTCCCCAAGTATGGACTAGCCTGTGGTTACATTTCCCCCTATAAAAACCTCTGACTTTGTGAGATTCCTTGGATCACTCCCGACTTCCATCCAGCCTTGCTGCCGCTTTGCTTGGCGAGCCTTCCCCTCAGTCCCACGTGCTGAGACTCCATATCTCTGAACTTCTGCTGCAGACTACCTGAGTTTCAGGACAGGTGTAGTATTAACTAAACCAACAACTCCTCTAAAAATCCCTCTATCCCACTCCAACCTTTATTTCTTTAGTTTTCTGCTTGAGTGTGTTGCATACACTGTTTGATTGTATTTTAATAAAGACAACAATTATTATTTCAATTCTGTGTGCTCCTTGACTTGGCCTGACCCCATAGATGCTGGGTAAAAGATCTTGCTCCGTTGCCCTGCCTCTTGTATTGCTAGCTTCTGCTCTTGGCTAATTTCCCCAACCTGTATAATTGAGAGCGCATTTAGATGTCCCTCCTGGGACCCCCATGAAACAGGGTAACCCTATTCTTTACATATTTACAAGATAACTCAATATTCCAACCAGCAGTGCTTTTCTTCCTTCTATTTGCACAAAAATTAATTTGCCTCAGAGTATGCCTGACATTTAGGTGCTAGTAATATTTTTCTATGCAGTTGCTAGCAAAAAATGAAATAATCACAACAACTTGCTACTTCAGCCAGCAAAAATAAACTTCTACCAGCTATCCAGTCAAGTCACCAACAGCCACTAATAATGGACAGCAATAAATTAAGTCTACAGTTACAATCATCAGCAGAATTTGTCTCTACTCTTGTTTAAAGAAGGGACAATTGTTCTAGGCTTTCAGCTTGTTCACACGTGTAATCATCACTTGATGTATGGACCCCAGCCTTGGAAATATGCTTTTAAAAATAATTCTTATGGGTATAGTTCTAAGTGGTAAGGATGCATTACTCAAATCAGAGTTCTTCAGTCTCTTGGTTTGGAATTTTGAGAGAATGTTGAGGTCACCACCATAAACTCTCAGTGGGCAGGGCTGACCACAAAACCCCCAGAATGCATTCTCAGATGATAACCTGTTGAGACTAGGGCCACTACACTGTTATACTGCTATTATTCCACTCTCAACATTCTATGGAATCTTGGGGTTTGCAGGTTAGGAAGAGGCCTTTAGAATTCTCAGCCAGAGAGCTCTTTGGCCTCAGCAAACTACAAACCCCAGAATTCCAAAGAACGTTGAAAGTGGAATAATAGCACTATAACAGTATAGTGTGGAAATGGCCTAGAAAAAATGTAATCTGACTAAGAACCTAAGAATGAAGCAAAGGCTGGGTCTGAGCTCCCAAATATCATATCCATTTTACAGAAGACCAACAAATGAGAAATTAACTTGGCCAGTCTAACAGCAATTTATTTTAATAAAAGGAACATATAAGCTCTTTTCAAAAAGCAATCAGAGCAGGTAGCCTTCTATGGGTCAATGGAGGTGTCCACAGGCTATATGTTGATACCCACAAACAAATAATTGATGGTTCATGTATGTAGGTAAATCATCCTTGATGCTGTTATCCAAAAGTGATTAACATGCCTATGGAAAACAACCTCAGGTTTGAGCAATTGTGATAAATATGAGGATGATCCAAAGCTGAGTTACACCATGAAAGATACTGAAAGCTAGTGTCTCCTGTTTGTAATCCTATTCAGCTCTGCGCATTTAGACAACCATACTCTTTCCTCAGATATCACAACTAGGCTGTTGTCTTTGTGGTTAAAAATGTCACAATGAAATATGTAACACAGTGAAACTGGCAATGTGCATCTGGGTTTTAGCCTTCCTATACCTATATGCAATGAATAAGGGAGTGAAGTGGAAACAAGACACCATCAAATTTGGGTTATTTATGAGTGGGAAGAATATTTGGATTCATCCACCACTTACCTGAATAAAGCTTCTGTTCTTGTCTTGTCTGTTGCATCTATTCACTATAATCATGCAAATCTAATTTAGAAAGCCAGTCAACTGCAACATAACCTATCATCTGCTCCACTAAAGTGTTTTATGGGTATTTTTCTGCAGAATAACTTCTATTTACATGTACAGAATCTAAGTTACTGCATTTCACTAGGATAACTATTGTCTAACCACACACATACTCATATGGCAATTTAAGAACAGTAATATTCACCTTCCTCTAAGAGTTTGTTCTGAAAAGTATTGCTAAGATATCTGTGTGGGGGAAAAAACAATCTTCATTTGTGATGTTAAAATCTTTCAATTTTGATTAAGACGAATTTCTCTGAATCCCATCTGCATTTTCTTATTGTTATGTACTGAGCGCTAAGACTTATGAGATTTCTTCCTGCACTGAAAGTCACACAATTTTAAAATGCATTTTCCTTTATTTGAAATTTATTTATACAATTTACCTAATTTACAAAACTGACCCTGTTGACTAAAATGTGTTTTGGCCATTTTTTTTCCAGTTATACATATTTTATCTCTTTGAATTTTAAAGTATGTCCACTCTCATGTTCATTTTTCCCTTTAGAAGCCTTACTTACTTATACAGTGTGAATGCTTGAGAAGAAACCAACAAAGGTTGAAGGAGCTGGGTACATTCAGCTTGGTGTAGAGATGACTGAAGGATGAAGTTATTGCATTCTTTAAATATCTCAAGGGCTGTCATAGAGAGGAGCAGGTAGGCATGTTCTCTGCTGCCCCAGAGGGTAGGATCAGGCCTAGTATTCTGAAGTTACAGGAGGGTAGATTTCAAATGAACATTAGAAAGGACTTCTTGACCATAAGAGCAGTTCAGCAATGCAATCCTTTGTCTAGAGACATTTTTGTGGACTTCATTTTAGGATACCTTCAAAAGGAGGCTGGAGACCAGTCTCTTTAGTGATTCTTTAGGTAGAGATCCTGCACTAAGTAGAAGGTTGTACTAGATGACCCATAAGACTTCTTCCAACCCTATGATTCTATGAATCTATGGCCCTTCCTTCACCCTACCTGATTCTAGTGGCATCCCGCAAGGATATCAGTAGAGGTTCTCCTGGGAGGGGAGCATGACAAGAGCACTTCCCTTAGCATCAGCTGCCTCTGCAAATGCAGGAAGCACAATGGCACTGCCTCTTCCTTCTGCAGCACAGCTGAGTACTGTCCCATGGTGTGCCAGGGCAGGAAGCACAGCTATTGTGCTTCCAAGGCCTCCACATACCAGGTAAGTGTGGGCAGTCGGCAGGAAGACTGCATGATTGCTGGTTATGGATGAGGAAAACCTGTCAATGATTTGTGGCTCAATCACACTGCCTGGGGATGGGAGAAGGACAGTACCTGGATGACGTCATGCAGAATTCTCATCCGGGTCCTGTCCTTTTTCCCCTCCCCAGTGTAGGACAACAGCATCCTGCAGAAATGGCCTATGACTCTATGTGACAAGTTACTCATTTTCTTGAAACAAGTTGCTGGAGGTGCATAAATGCTACCTGAGACTGTCAAGGTCAACAAAATCCATTCCTTCCCTCCCTTATTTTTGTAGAGGAATGATTTTGCAGTAAGTTCTAGTGCCTGTTCACCCTCAACCAACCTCTTTTCTATCCTGCCTAGTAAATGGCCAGACATGCATACAGCTATAATCATCCAGAATTACTCTGGAAGTAAGAAGTCATTCTGTCATAGGGAGAAGTGAATGAGACAGGCTGTTCGTCTGGCCTAGATTAATGGTTCAGTTAGAACCAACTTTCATCAGCATGAAGAACAGAAATATTTATTTAGGCTTCTTGGACTGAACTTTCACAAGCCCTGCCCTCTGTGGTTATAAGTTGTAACACATTTACTCATGTTTCCAGAAATGGATACTCTTTCTTTTGTCAATCAACAGTTTTATAAAGTCTTTTATTTTAGATCCTGCCTTTCTCTGGGATATTCTCACTCCCTCTTCCACTCTCTCTCTCTCTCCCTCCTCTGTATGCATATATGAGAGAATTAAAATTTATAATAGGGACACACATTTGTTTTACAAGTAAAACTACAAACATGTAATCATATTAAAATAACCAAATTAAAAACAAGTTTAAAGTGCATTAAATTAAACCAACTCTCCTTTTCCACATAGCATTCCTTATCAGTCAGTTAGCTGCCAAAGGGTGTCTGAATAAAAAGTTATTTGACTGCAAACAGAAGGGCAACAGACAAAGCCTATTCCTTTGAAAAGATAAAAAGGAGAAAGGGAAAAGGAGGGGAAAGTGGAATCCAGCAGCACCTTTAAGACTAACTTATTTCTATTTTACCATGAGTTTTTGTAGGTATTGGTCCACTTCAAATACAGTACAGAATAACAGTAAAGCCTCAGGTTATAAAGCATCTCTTTACACTTATGGGAGTGGGATAGAATGCAAAAGGACAGAGAAAGATGCAAATCATGATCCTTGCCCTTTCCCCATAATTTTCAAAGGCCTGTGTGAGCTGATACAAATCTTTCAGATCTTTATAGTGGTCAGTGCTGATGAGTGAAAGCAATAAATCTACTTACCAAAGGTCACTTTCCTTGGGTTTGAAACCTTTTCAAATAATATTTTTGTTATATATGTTGTGACACAAACACACACAGAGATGTGTGTGTGTGTGCGCGCGCGTATGTAAAACATCATGAAGCCATTACCTTTGTTCATATCTGTGCTAATGGATTAGAATTTATGGATACAATTCAATCCAGCTGTTTTACTTTCTAGTCCTTCTTTATAATTTACTTGTTCAAGAACTGTGACCTATAAATCCCATACTGCATGTCTAAGAATGCTGGAATGTTCTGCAACTGGTTTTTCAGCGTCAACACTAAATATCCACTATAAAGACCTGAAAAACCTCTGTTGCCTGATGCGCTTCTTTGAAAATGTAGGCTCAGGGTCATGATTTGCATCTTTCTGGATTTTGTTATATTCTATTCCACTCCCACTACAGTAAAAATAAGTTTTACAACCTGAGGCTTTACTATCATTTTGTATTGCATCTGAAGAAGTGTTTTGCCATCCACAAAAGCTCATGTTAAAGAAACAAATAAAAAAAAATCAGTCTTCCCTTCCCCTACTCCTTCCCTTCAACCTTTTTATGCTCCAAGAGACTAACACAGTTACTTCTTTAGAAACTCACTCAAAAGGAATTTCATTTCTGGAAAGCAACTGACGGTCCTCAGACTAAAAGCAACTACGAAGGATGTTCATTATTTAATTGTAGTATTGGAATAATGGAAAATACAACACTTCTGCTGTGGTCTCATTTCCTGCTTGTTGTTATGTCTTGCCCAGTCAAGAGGTATGGATGTACTGAAAGCTGTTCCTCAATACTGTATACATTTTATTGATCCTAAAAAATGTCATTGCTTGCTTGTGGATTTGGGATATTTGTTATAGACTAGCATGACTCAATAATTCATAAAAAACCTTCTATAACTATTTAGAATTATGATTCTAAAACGGAGGAAGACAAATACATGCCACCTGAAGATGAGGCTTTACTCTAAGGATGTCTTCCCCTCCAGCTACAAGGTAACACCCCTTAATTTGTCTATTGCTCACTTTTTGAATCTACTGCATCACCCAAAAGACATGTCCAACTTTGCTAACCTAAGAAAAATAATGCTCCACTTTTGCTTTTTGCATGAAGCCCTGTTCATTGTAGTGCCTGAACATAAGAAAGCCCTACCTGGGCATCACCCACTATATTTTTTTTCCACAGAAGAGTGCCTGGCACCACCCACTCGGTCAAAAACAAAATATCTGAAAAGGACAGGTTCCTTGTTCATATGGGGCTCTCCAGATGAGTAAGAACCCTGATTTCCCATAGTTCTTACTCATATGCAGAGCCTCCACATGAATAGGGCCATCTCTCTTCAAGTGATGATGGATGAGGTAGAGTTAAGCACCACCACCCGTTCCAATGTTCAAGAAAACATGGTAAGTAATGCCCGAATGGAGATTCAGGCTCTCAGATGCATAGGTCTCAGGCTAATAACATCACATGCACACATGCACACAGACATGGTATTTACCATACCAGTAATATTGACCTGTGCAAATCCTTCAAGTCACAATGAATTTATATGCAGCCTTTAAGTAGAAAACTAGACAAATCCAAAGCACCTCTATGTATATTTATGAGCAGCTGTGCCAATATCTTTCTTACAAAAGAATAAGCTGATAGCTAGAAAGGCAGGAATAGTCATGCAAAATATAAACAACAAAGACTGTCAACAATCTAAGATTAGAAAATTAACATGTAAAAGCTATACTGCTACAGTATCTTTATTTTCCCCCATCTGACATATTTGTAACAATATTGAAATAGTAATTTCCTTTGGCAAGTGTTGTTATTTAAATGCAGATGTTTTCTCTGCTTCTAAGAAATGACAACAAACAGAAGTCAAAGGGAAAATACTTTAAAATCTCTTCATTTTCAGAAGGTTAAACAAGAATGGGGGAGAATGGTTCATGTTATGTTCGGCCTATCACAGGCAGAAAGAATTTCTCAAGTCAACTGCAGAATGAAGTGGGGTGGGGTCTTCAGTTTTGCCATATTATTGTCAGTGATGCTGGCCTGAAGCTTCAAGCCCAGAGGGTAGTCAAGTGGTAGTGGGCATTCTCTAAAAGGCCTACCTTACTCATAGGCCATTTCTGCACTACATTGTTATAGCGGTATTTTTCCACTTTCAACATCCTGTGGAATTCTGGAGTTTGCAATTCACTGAAGACAAAGAGCTCTCTGGCTGAGAATTCTAAAGGCCCCTCCCTAAACTGCAAACCCCAGGATTCCATAGGATGTTGAAAATGGAATAATAGCTAACAGTATAGTGTGGAAATGGCTTTAAGCAACATCAGGTGGATCACCCCAGTTGGAATACTTTGGAGAGTCACTGATGGGCAGCAGATAGTCTGTTTGGTTATTATTATAATTATTCTCTTATTCTCATGGGTGGTCTCTATGAGGCAGTTTGTCTCAAAAACCAAACCATCTTTCTACCTGAGCAACTGATACGCAAACTGAAGAACCAGAGGCAAAAAGTTTTACAGAACCAATCTTGCTTCATTGAGCTTTGGTGACCCCTGAGGTAGATTGGTAACCAAAACATGATCCCAGGACACTTGCAAGGGTGCTGTGTAAGCTTTGTGGAGGGTAGGTCAGCAGCTCCCTTATCTGACAAACTAACAGGGATACACATTCACAAACCTGAGTGTCTGCTTTGACACTCTTGGTGCTTGTACTTTTCAAGGCTAGAGACTAGAGTTCTGCAATTAAAGACAGCTAGCAGCTAAGATTTCCACCCAGGACAGTTTGAAAAAATGACCTCCTGTTCTTAAACTACAAAACAGGTACTATCTCTGAAATGATGACATGTTGAAGACTATGATTTCTTTCAAGGAGGGTAGAAATGCACCTAACATTACAAGCATGTGCCTATCACATCTTTAATTATTAATATTAATCAGTATTAATTATCTACGTATCTATCTATCTATCTATCTATCTATTCATCCATCTATCTGTCTGTAAAAGAATTTAACTTTGAGCATGAAACAGGGCAGGTTCTACTTCCAAATGAGATAGGGTGATGGCCTGTACCGAAGCTTGATGGACAGTATATGCAGCAGCACAAAATTTAGCAACATGAAAAACAAGTGGGTTATTTACACGAGAAGGAAGGAAACACAAAAAGAATCTGAATGGCTTGGAAAATTAACTAAGACAGATTCAATCAAGATCTTTCTGATACCAACATTAAAAAAAGGAAGTAAAGAAGAACATGGATCAGTGATCCAACTTTCCCTGAACCACAAGAGAATGTGCAATCAGAAAAGATCCCCTCACCCCATAATCTTCCCTCCAGCACAGCTGAGGGAACAGAATTGGGTCAAAAGGCCTTTTGGTGCTTACTGGCTGACAGTATTGAAGCAAATGTATGCGTAAACATTTTCTTGGTAGTGCAGATATCTTTAAAGTACTTCACATAAAATCATAGCATCATAAAGCTAGAAGAGACCACAAGGGCCATTGAGTCCAAACCCCTGTCATTCAGAAATACACAATCATAGCATTCCCAACAGATGGTCATCCAGTCTCTGTTTAAAAACCTCCAAACAAGACATCTCCACCACACACTGAAACAGCGTATTCCACTGTCAAACTGCTCTTACCATCAGGAAGTTCTTCCTAATGTTTAGATGGAATCTCTTTTCCTGAAGTTTGAAGTCATTGCTCCATGTCCTAGTCTCTGGAGCAGCAGAAAATAAAAACTTCCTCCATCTTTTATATGGCATCTCTTCAAATATTTAAACATAGCTATCAAGTCACCTCTTAATCTTCTTTACTCCAGGCTAAACACAACAGCTCCCTAAGCTGCTCTTCATAGGATATGGTTTCAGGTCCAGGCCTCTTATCATTTTGGTCTCCCTCCTCTGGACACATTCCAGCTTGTCAGTATTCTTCGTGAGCTGTGGTGCCCAGAACTGGACACAGAGTCTGACCAAAGCAGAATAGAATGGTAGAGTCATTTTGAGTGATGTTTGTGTCTACATCCAGACATGTATTTTCATGGTTTTCCCCAAATGTGACTTAAGCAAAAAGACATTCAGCTACAATATTTGAATGCACAAGTTCCCTTCTCCCCTCCCCACCCCCTGGTTTTCAGATCTATCTGATTTCATACTCAGTACACGGGGAAAACAACCACTGACCTGCATACATGTTTCAAGAATCATAGGTCTGCAATCCTGACCAGGAAACTTGAACAACCACTGCCTAGCCCAGCAGTTTTTACCCCCGTGATCCCTGTTACAGCTGCATGAGGACATTGAGCCCCTCCTACTCCATGTTGTGGCCCTTTGTGTCCTGTCATATGCCTCTCTCTCCTTCTCTCTGTCTCACACGGAACCTTGTGCCTCATGTACCCTCCATCTTTACACTCAGCTCTTGCACACTCTGCCACCTCTCTTCCCTTCCTTCCTCCCCACCCAAGAAATTGCCTAATGGTTGCTAAGGAACATGCATCCGCTGTGCCAGTGATGGAACGTCTAGAGCATTAAAAAAGGAAGGTGATTTTTGCTATGTGTGAGTTTGGAGGAAGGCATAACAGTGGAAGACACATTATGTTGCCCTTTTGCAGAAACCAGTCAATCATCAGTGGCATGCACATACATACAAGCGCGCGCGCATACACACACACACACACACACCCCTTTGCCCTTTTTTTCCCCTTGTACTTGCAGGCTGGTTTTTCTTATGCCTCCTTTGAGAAACTCTCTTGCCACCCCTTCTTAGCATCCTGTCCCACAGTTTGAGAATCATTGGGCTAGCCGTTTTAACTTGGAATACCACAGAGGTCCTATCTCTTTCAAGTACTTTGGATATAGGAGAGAATTTCCGAATCCACAGATTAAAGACCTTAATGCTTCACAAATTCAATGCATAACACTCTCCTCCACTTAAGAATGTTGGCAATAGGCAAGCTGCACTTCAGCTGGCCAAGGGAGTCAAAAAAATAATTCCGTAGGAGAGATTTTGACAATTACCCCTCTGTTCAGATTAGATTAAGCCTGGCTTCACAAAAATGAGGCCTTCTCTTGAATACTACATTTACAGTCTCCCCTTTTATTTTACCTAACATCATATTCTGCATCCAGGCAGAGGGATCTTCCTTTAATATATTTGTTAAACTTCTTTTCACTATTTCATCTTATTCCTCCAGACACAAATATTAGTTTTAGCAACCGCCAAAGTTCCTTTTAATTTCTATCTTAGATCTCTCATTCCTTTACATATAGTTACATTTTTGCACTTCCTCTATTAATTTCCTATCCCCATCATGACAGGAGATGTGTACTAGTACTGGCTTCATGTTTCCTCTCTTCTGCAGCATTCAATACTAACTTCAAATCGGCTCTGTTGAGTTTCTCCGTTTCCCTATAGAGAGCATTACCACCCAGTTCCACTGACAAAGGCAGATTCATCAGCAGATGTACCTTGTTGGAGACTGGCCATTATTTATTATATTTGCAGGGGGTTTTATAAAAGGCATGCTTTATGGACCATGCTAACACTTTTCTTGTCCTTTATTTTTAGGGCCTGTTAATCAACCAAAGATATTACCCAAAATTGGAAACCACTTGTTACAGATATAAGAACTGAACTGAGCAGGAACAATAGATGTCTACTTGTCTGCCTGCCTACTTATCTGAGAATGAAGACAAAAGAGGATGAGAGATCCCAAAAACAAATTGGAAGAATAGGAGTGGTAAACACATTTAAACAAATGACTCATCCAAACCTTAGACAGCACAGTCTTTTCCTGCATGTTGTTTCAGGACAACGTGTGCACCTGCTGCTTTCCTTTACAGTACATTGTCAAAACTCATACATCCTGTCAAGCTTCAATACTTAACTATTTAATAATCATGACTGAAACAAAATCTACATTTGGCATGTAATAAGGATGGGAGGGGGATAGAACGTTCAGAGGTATTGAAGGAATGCTCAAAAACATGTTTGTTCAGTATTGAGAATGCTGAACAATTTAAATCTGGACCAAAGAGAATCTTCCTAGTTGAGGATTTATCCTGCACAAGATTTGTGAGTAGTATTTTGGTTCAGAAGAAAATATTACAGGATTTTTTTCTGGGTAGAAATACTATTTTCTGGAATTCCCAGAAAAGTCCTGTGAGATTTTCTGAGTGGCATCCCACTAAATTTAAAGTGAGTATCTATTTCGTCTGGATACCTTGATTCTCTCTCTGTTCTCAGTTCCTCGCACTAGCATCCCACTCTTTATTCTTTCTTTCATACCCCATTGTTCTAAGGCTCACTAACCACCATGTACTCTCATTTGTGCCTAATGGGATGGCTGTTCCTATATTGTCAATCTGAAGCCGGCTCGGGGGGCGGCAACCTTTGGGACCTACCTTATGCTATTACTGCTTGCCAGTGGGAAAGAATGACTGCCACTGTGACCTCATTCTGATGCTGCTTGCCTGAAGGAGACAGGGAGACTGGCTATTGTGACTCATGGCGTTGTTGCATTCCGGAAGAACACAGTAGTGAACTCAGGTTGATGCTTTCTGATTGATATATTCTGCACAGGAAATTTTTCTGGGTAGAAATACTATTCTCTGGACACGTAATGTTGATCCAGCATAGAAAAATGCTGTTTTCTACACAAAAATACCATTCCATGTTGTAGCCGCTAAACTTTGAACAGGCTTTGAAAACTCCATAATTTTCAAAGTCTTTCTTGGTGTGGGAAGCAAATTGCTAAAGTTACTTGTTGTATTCTTGGTAATACATAGTTGGCTCTGTTCAAATTCTTCCCTCTTCTCACTTTTCTGCTGATCCTCTTTCTCTTGCCTCTTTCTCTACTCTCTCTTTTTTATTGCATAGGCAGCAGCAGATGGTGGGAAAGCACTCTGTAGAAGTAGTTCACACCCATTATGTTTTATTTTTTCAAATAGTATTGTTTCAGATATCTAACACAACGGAATCTGCTTCAGCATCTCCAAAATGCATTTTGATCTATCTCCCTCCTTTATTTTCAAGTGCTGCCTCGGCTTTTAATCTCCCCAGTTGCCAAATGTGTAGATTTCAATTTCCCCGGGACAGGCAGCTACTTCATTTTTTATTTGTCATGCTACTTTGTAAAACACCATGTGCAATGATGAGACCATGTAAATTAATAATCAAATATTGTAATATTCTGTACAGCATGGATGTGCCATTCTTTAGTAACTGGGGGAGGTGCCAATTTTCCACTTAACTCCAGCACAGGTTTCATCCCCAAGCCATAATTCCTTTTCCTTCTTCAACATGGGAACTAAAAGTAATTTCACATCACTCCATGTAGCCCTTTTGAAAAGAAAATGGAGAGAAAAGAAGGCAGGGTTGGGACTCCGAGAGGGTTTGGGGTGCTGGAAAAAGCTTTGCATATCTGCAGTGGCAGAGCTTGGAGTGTAGAGAGGGGGGCAGGAAGGGGGCAAGGGCTACAGCACAAGGGGCCATTACTGCAGTGTGCAGGGGTGTGACTAAAACATGTGAGGGTGTGGCCAGGGCATGCAGGGGCATGGCTATGGGCTGGGATGCCACAAAAAACATTGCTGCCTGGGGTGAATCATCCCCCTGCCCCCCCATCCCTGCACGACTACATATCTATATATGTTTGGGGACTTTGGGAGCAATTTTCTGATAATTTTGCCTGAGATTCAAGCTGATTTTTGTTTAAAAAAAAAAGCATTCAGGGTTCAAGGCAATTTGGGGGACCAAAGGGAAAGATTTAGGACCCCCAAAATGGGGCACAGGGGCCACATATTGTCCTAAGGTTCCACATTCTCCATCCCTATCCTAAACCTACTTACTGAACAGAAGCCTCACTGAACTCTCTGGGACCTCTGGAGCAGAAACCTATAGGAATGGACTCTTAAAAGCATTACAAACAGTAGGAGGAAGGTTGCTGCAGGTTTTCTGGGTGTTGAGGCTGTGTTCTATTAGTATTTTCTCCTGGTATTTTGCAGGCATCTGTGGCTGGCATCTTCAGAGGACCTGAGGAAGAGTCCTTAGCATTTACATTGGAAATGAAATTTTTTACAGAGAATTTTGAAAATATTGTACAGTCTACCTCCATCATACAGTATATCTTCAATATTCAGGCAAAAATCTTCCTCAAGATTGACTTGAAATTGGAAAGCCAAGATGGATTTGAACCTCAACACTTCTGCAAACAAAATTATACCATCTACTAGAGTTACAGCCTTTTACTTGTTTTCTTCACAACCCTGTAATCAAGACCAAAAAGGAATAACACAGACACACCAGCTCTATTAGAATATCTAAAGAGGAAGATATACTGCACAGCACAACTTGTTAGCACCTCATTAGGACAGATGGTGCCTATAAAAGGAATAAATAGCCTTGAAGCAACACAAGAAAAGAACATGGGTAAAATTTACCAGAAAGTCTTTCAGAACAATCTGCTGTACACAAAGGCATTTGTGAACAGGGACTGATGAACAGAGATGGAAACCAAGCAGTTGAAAGCCACACTAATAAGAATAATTCTCAACCTTCAGGGACCTTATTGCTCAATATGAAGCAAAATCTTATGGAAGCAACATGAAATGCTTAAAATCATAAATTACAGTAGGTTTCTCTCCCACTTCCCTCATTCTCCATGTTATTAACCTTTTCTTTTATATTTCTTATTTGTCAAGACTACTCAGCACCATCCCAGTAAGGGGGAGACCTTTGATTTTACACTCCAAAAGAGATATGGGAAGGCAAGCTTGTATTCTAAGAGAGATATAATGAGCTATCTGGACCACCCCAGATCATTAAAATGTTCAAGAAAGCTTTTGAAAACTCTTCTGTTAGCTTTATCTTCCTGCTCTGTATCCAACAGGGCTGCTAGTCTAATGGTTTTAACTCAGATGGCAAAGAATATAATCATCTGTGGGCCTTTATCTAAAATCGTCTCCAGTGAATTGTGAGGAAAGGAATCTCCTTTCAGACAAGGATCACATTACTCAACAAGCTCTCTTAACAGAGGTCAAGGCCATTGCTCCTTCAAGCCCACCACTGTCTACTGGGCCACTTCCGATACTTTTGCAGTGAAGCACATTTTTTCCTTTTCTTATGAATGAAAAGAGAGACGTGTCATTCTTCCACTGGAAAAGGGTGATACTTCAAATGTACTGTGTGTTCTCTGATTTCATAAAATCCCCTTCTCTTTTTTAATCATCACACAATATTGTGTGTGTGTGCATTAAATAATAATTATCACATTTATTGTTATTATTAATAGTTGTTGTTGTTGCTGTTGTTTTTTCTTACCTGAGATCAAGGCAGGAAATAACAAGTTAACATATCACTTAAAAACAGAACATCAATTAAAAACAACAGTTAGAATGCATAATAGTGTAAAAGCACAAATAATACTAATACCAAAACAAATTCACGCACAACACAATTATCCACCACATGATACTCATGACAGAATCCAGCTATACTTGTAAAAAGTATAAAATAACATATGCTATGAAACACACAGAAGCAATGTAAGACGGGTGACAAAAATTGAATTTTAAATGAAAGAAGGAGCAAGAATCTTCTTACTAATAAATATTATATCTGAAGACACACAAAACAGACTGGGAGTGGGGTATATGCACATATACATGGCATAAAAAGAAATGAAACTGAAATGAAACCTGAAGGATGAAGGAAGAAATCAAAAGAAGAAAATAAAATTTTAATTTAAAGTAATGGAAGGATTTAGGACCCTGAGAGCATAATAATAGGAGTAATCATGTTTGAGTACACTCAAATGCACACAAAAGAACTTGAAGGACAGGAAGCAGGAACTGAATTCCAAGTACTAGTTAATACGAAATTTTATATTAAAGGTTTATAAATTCTAAGAAAATAGGGCAGAGGGATTTAATTGCCAATAATATATATCAAGAAAACATTGGGAGAAAGCCAAAGAGAAAATCTAAGGAATTAGTTTGAACAATATTTGTGAGCACAGAGGTGGGAGAAATATTGATTTGAGGGGGAGAAAATGGAATAAGGAATGGAATGAGCAGTCTGATATAAAAAAATTACACACAAAATCCTAAGAGGGAAACAGCAGCAAAGGATCACCCCGAAAGAATGCACATTACAGTATGTAATAGGAAATTTTTGTTTTGGATGGAAGGCAAAGGAAATGAATCAGGAACTAGAAAGCAAGGAGAAAATATTAAATTAAAGGAAATTACAACTGGTTAAAGTAAGCCACAATTGAATACTAAACTGACAACCACCTAACTGCTAAATGTACATGTTTTCCCTCTGATAAAAACTGAAGATTTCTTATTATGTTACTTATTTCACCAAGACTATGTTTCTTTTTGTTCATTTATTTATTTATACTCCTGGTTTACAGAACATTCATGGAAGGATCGAGAAATTTTTATTTATTCCATCTTATGCCAGAGCAGAATCTATAAGTTACAGTTAATGGCTAGTTTTTGTGTGGCTTATATCAACTATTGTAAAACATTGATAAAAATAGCTATATTTTATTATTCATCATGATTTTTATCTAGGGGCTTATTGTTCCTGTAGTATTTTATTGTATTGTATACCACATTTGTATTTCATTCTGTTTTTTATATCATTTTTTCACCATTCAAATTTTTAGTGTTTTGTATTTAACACGTGCTGATCTGTGGTCAAAATATACTCGATAAATCCTAAATGTCCATGATTCCTCTCTTTCTCTACAGAGGAAGCAAAGATGCAGAGACATGGAATTTGTAATCAGAGTTAAGATCCTCTTTCCAAAAACAATGATTGAACAGTTCATGGTAGAATGTGTCCCTAAATCAGAAGCGGGAACTGTCAGTCACTCAAGCCAATCCTTCTTTCCCTACGGCCCCAACACAGAGTTTTCATAGAAAGAAACACTTAAAAATACAGTTTCCAGAAACAAAATATCTGTCTTCCTAAAACTTCATTTCTGATTGTACCACTTCAAAAAGAGACCTGTTTGGCTTAGTGAAGAACATGCAGGAGATTCTCAGTAGCTACTCTAAGGCTGTGGAATTCCCTTTCATAGAAGACTGGTCTGACCTCTCTCTGTTCTCCTGTCAATAGGCAAAGACATTTTTATTTTACTGGTTTTTGGGCATTCACTGGTTCTTGCAGAAGTGTTGAAGGGTTGTACTATTTTTTCATCCATTTTTTAAAAAATACTTTAAAACAATTAGTGATTGTTTTTTCATATGATACTTTTTTTGGTTATGATGATACATTTTTTTACTGTGTTCTGCAGAGGCAAAGAACAGATCTCTATAACTTCTTTTGTAAAGTATCTGTAAAATGTCAGAGATGACTTATTACCAGGCTGTACACCCCCACTCCATGGTATGGTTTAATTAGCAAATATTAACTAGCATGAAATATAAATTATATCCTGCTATGGCCGGGAAGTCTACTGGCAAAAAGAAACTGGCTGCACCATGCATAGCAAAGCTAGGTCAGATTAGGACTTCAAGGCATGGCTAGGTCATAGCCAGGGAAGATCCAGTGATAATGGACATACAGATGTCCCTCAACAATGTGATCTTTAGAGACAATAGCACCTGAAACTGCCTCCATGGAATGATGATTATTTTTGCCCTTCTTCTTTTGCCCACCAAAACTCTGCTTTTGTCCCCTCACCTGTCCTGCCATTAAGGAGCGATCACAATTCCCATCAGTCCTTTGTCACCTAATGCTAAAACCATTAGCTCATTCTGGACCCCAGTGTTTACTCTGCCAGACAGCCATTAACACTTTCCCCCTCAAGGCAGAAAAGGAGTATTTAAACCCTGGCTCTGAGCCAGATCATAGTATTGTGGCATACCGGCCACCACTGTGCTGTTCCAATTCCCATTTTGAACTACCCTTGGAATCTTGGTCTTAGCCACATCACTTCAACTCTTCACTTCTGGATAGGTAAATGTCACTCACATTACCCTGAACTCTCACTAGCCAAACTTTTTGTCCCTTTTCCTTCAGTTAGTCTTGTGTGATGGTGAAACTGCTTGGATCTTGTGTGCATGTGATTTTGATTCCCCCAATAAAACAAATATTCTCTGAATCTCTGGTTGGGGTTCCTGTATTAATACCAATATACACAGGTGTAAAAGATGTAACAGATCTTGCTCAGTTAACCCCTTCTCACAGGTTCTCTTTGAGCTAATATTGCCCACTGTTTCACTGAAGCACTGGCATTATGGGTGGACCTCTGAGTCACCCACACTTTGGGGTAGCAGTATGGCTGATCACTGTTATAAACACAATGATGGGCTACCTTGCATAATTTTAATACCAGCAGCATGCCCTGGAAGGTAGAGAAAGATGATCCAGTCATCAGACACATCTTGCTTCTTGATTCCCTTTGCTTTGTCTTGGGACTTAGAACTATCATGTCCTTGACTGTGCCAATAGAGGAGTGTATTTTAAATTATTCTTAATTAAACATCTCCAAATTCCCTTTCATTTATCATTGCATGTGTAATTAAACAGATACTTTAGAGTCAAGAAGGCATATATATTCCTAATTTAAATTACTGTCACCATCATAATCTTAGCTTGCAAAAGTACCTTTTGAACTATAGCTCTCAGAATTTGCCAGTCAGCATGACTAGAGATTTTGGGAGTTTCTACAGAAAAATTAACTTTTCAGTGCTCTTGGAGGAAAAGCCTGTAACTTTCTTAACTGTCAAAATTGCCACTAGCTTATATCTGATGGCTTTGATCTACCATAATTTAATAGTGGCACATTCCTTGTCCAGAAATTGTTATTCACAAAACAATGTAATGCAATTACATTTATAATAAAAGCAGAATTACAACATTCAGAAACAGACAACAAATGACAGTATTTTATGTTCTGTCTTCCGATGTCATTTTGATGGGAAGGAAAAAACTTACTAACCACTGCCTTGGGGAAAACAGTTCTTACATAATTAAGGCTGATATTCTTCTTTTATTTGCTATTCTGAACACCTAGAACCATTTATTTGCTTTTCAGTGATGAATGTTGACATCAAGCTCAACATTCAGAATTTTAGCAAACAGGATCTTCTCTTAAAAAAACAAGAACAACTCGTATTTGCTGGCATAAAGCACACCAAGACGAACTCATAATTTTTTAAACAAAACACACAGTGAGGTGTACTTAACAATTATGCCTTTCTGATGGAAAACATAAAAGTGCCTTAAGGATTATTGATCATTGTATAGAATTGTGTTGTGCTTTATTGGTTATTATTCCATGGTACAAATAAACATTTGTGACATATATCTGGTTGTAGCAAAGCAAAAAAACTAGAAATAGCCAGAAAATGTTCAGGAATCATGTCAACAACAGTCTTAATTTTCAGTTTTGCTTTGTTTTCTTCCCAGCCTCCAGAAGACTAGATGTGCAGAAATCTGGGTTACAGAACTGCACAACTAAGAGGACCTTTGCCTAGGTGATGGTTGCAGATTAGAAGAAATTGTTGATTATCAAAGTCCTAGCCAAAACACAAACAGTGGATTGGATGCTCTGAGTATTTTACTGAAAATGAACTTGAGGAAAAAATAATGAAAGAAGAATTGTTTCCTTTGAAAATGTTTAACTTCCACGTCTTTATAATTCGCACATGGAAAGGAAATGAAGAAACTCTTGTTAAATATATTCTAGACCTGGATTGCTTTAATTCTCTAGAAAGATCTACATAGATGTGTTTTATTTTAATTTTGGGCTGTTTTTCCCCATTATTCTGGTTGGAGTTCCTTAAATTGCACCATAGTTGGACCCACACTATAAATATATATTTAAAAAATAAGCAATTAATATAGAGTTACAAACAAATGCCTATTGCAAAAGCCACTTCAAGTACCACCAAGAAATAATTAGCAATAATGGCAGCAAACAAGCTGCAACATTCTGTTTGAAATAATTTTATCCCATTGCAAAGGCAATATGAACACTGCCATTCATTAAAATAGCTTGAGTGTATGTGGGCTGCTAACCGGAAAACATGCACCTTTAATTCACAGTAATATGTTTTGTATATCCCTGAAAAAATCCAGAAACTGTTATTGGAATATAGGTCAGGAATCCAGAATGAGGATGAACAGCTTATAACCCACATTTATTCTGTTGCATCTTTTTCTGCATTTTGCATCTGAAGCCATGGAATTAACAAACTAACTTTTTCTTTTTATTTAATGTAGCTTTAAGTTATATCCACTTTTGAACTTCTGAGTGTCTAGATTAAATCTCCCTATAGAGGAAAAGAGGACTAGCAAGCTCTCCCCAGCTAAGAAGTCTAGGTTGATGTTTGTATTTCATGCATGTGAAATGCATCAAAGTTAACTTTCAGAGAAGAAAATTCTATGCACACGTACTTGAGAAAATATACCCAGTGAAGTGGAGCTTATTTCTTAGTAAACATGTCCAGAATCAGGTTGTAAATAGGGTAAAAGAATACAATAAGCCATAAAATATTAAAAGCAAGGTCAAGGGATGTGGGATGGAGGAAATGAAGTAGCAGATTGCTAATTAACATTTTTATTATCTTGTACAGAAGCGAGACAGAGCTACATGTAATTGCTTTTTTAAGGGAGAGCCATAACAAGCAAATTTTTTTTTTAAAAAATATACCCTTTTTCCTGTTCTTAACCACCACCACACCTTTAGATTTAAAAAGTTCCTGCTACTTTAATATCCTGAATAATGGGGCTAACAGACAAATAAGAGTGTTGGGATGGAGGCAGTAAACAAACTGTAGGTAAAAGGGACTTAAAATATTTTGCTGTCTGAGGAAAAAGACAAGGACAACTGCCTCCCTTTCACAAGCAGATGGAAGCCAAGTGGACCGGTAGCTGATTCCTATTTCAGCACTGCCATAGTCCACTCCACTCTAGAAGAGCAGGGCAGCTTATTAAGCGTAGCAGAAACTCTGTAACACAGATACTTCTGTCTCTTTAACAACTTGCCACTATTTTGTGCCTCCAGCATCTGTCACATGATGAAGCTGCTTCATTATGGAGGAGCCAGCCCTGTGTGCAGAATGATCCTAAACATTTACTCAGCAATTTATCAGACTGCATTCTGGGCTGCCCTGAGGAAGACATACCACTTCTGCTCAATAACTACAAGAACTGGAATGAAGATAAGCATGCAAAAGAAACATTGCCTTTTAAGTTGTTTCAACTCATAATGTGTGCAAACCTGGGAGGAAGGGAGAATATAAATTGAATAAAATCGAATAAAATTTTCTCATCTTTGATAATAGAAGGCCTTTCAACACATCCAGATGACCCATTAAGAAAACTGTCAATTCCTGCAAGATGTTTTATTTTAAGAATTTTTTTTGAAAAACAAACAAACAAACAAACAAACAAACAGGCATTTGCATTAAAAGTATCTGTGCAAATTATTTATTTGTGATTCGTTTTTGTGCAAAAAAAGTTTTGAACAAAATAAATGTATTTTCCACAAATTAAATTGTGTTTTTTTGCAAAAATGGACTATTTTCTGTGTAAAAATACTCATTTTGTGCATATTCTGATTATAAGCACAATTTGCTGAAAGCAAAATAATAATAATAACAACAGAACAAGATGCAAAAACTGTCGTAATTTTCCCCAATGTTGTTGGGGGAGAGGGCTGAAGTTATTCATTCTTACAGATGCACACTCCTGGGTGGTAACAATGATAGCCCCAATGACGATGAAAACAATAACAACCATTAGATGGAAGAAAACTGTTGGCTGTTTAGTCACTGTTATATTTTTTTCTTCTTGGGAAGCAGAGCAGAATAAGTATAAACGAGGCATTCTCCAGCACTTTCTCAGAGATGCCCACTAGGAACAGTCTTTTCCACACTCGTTTCCTCTAGAGTTCAAAATCTTAGGGTTTAATTAAGCCTTGCCCTACCTAGGACCCTATATCTGTGTTGGATTGCAATCCTCATCAACCTAACCAAGATGGGATGGTATGATGGGAATTTTAGTCCAACACATCAAAAAGGCATTTAGCTGGATGGAATGGGTCTAATGACATGTTATGATGGGAGCCTCTTGAGTTACAATGTGGATCCCAACAAAATGCTAGCAACTGGCAGGGTGGAGCTTCAAGCAGAGAAGTGGACAGTAGACAGAGAAAAACCTTTGTTTAGAGATGGGATCTGTGACTGGGAGTAAGACTGAGGTATAATTTTTGCAAGAGTTTTCTTTGGGGAGAAAATTGGCTGGAGAAAAATGTTATGATTAGAGGAAAGAACAAGGAAGTGAAAGGAACAAAAGCTCTCTTGCCTACTGCTTCTCTGCTTCTTTCCCCAGTGTTATATGCAATTTCAACATATACACTTTCACTATCCCGTTATAGTATACAATTATGGGGGAGAGTCCAAATTATCATTGGTGTTTAAGACATAGTGATCAATCAGAACTCCACTGCAGCTGAGTGCACAATCTGAGAACGTGCATTTTATGTAGAAAGTAGACATGGTGAGAAATAGATGACCTAAAAATCTATGCCTACAACACTTCAAAAGAAGCCAAGAAGTATTTGGCATTCTTCACCATCTCCTGGATATGATGATGCAGCAATAACAGGCAAATCTAATCTTTATCCTCTTTGGAAGATGACTGAATTCCTCTGAAGCTGTAGCAACCTACAATGTTTTAATGATGCTGTATAAAGTAATCCTTGACAGCTCCACTTCATTGGAGAACTTCAGATATGGTTCTGAATCAGTCTGTAAAAATTCTAGTTGTGAAATAATAAAATGAATCTTGCAAAAAATAATACTTCGGTCTTAGAAAATTCCACACAGTTATCGATAAAACTTAACTAAAAACAACTTAGTATGACCTGGAGTTCTATGTATTTATGGAGCCCCCCCCCGTGTGTGTGTGTTTTGACAAATAGCATTCACTAAAGGATTTTACAACTGGCAGCTCAGAAATGGCCATTTATATATTAGTGAGAGATGGAGATCACTATTAAGTTATAAAATAATATTCTTTTCTAAGAACCAGCTGTGGTCAAGTTTTGAACATCACATAGAATTGAGTGATTGATTGTTTAACCTCTGAACCACAGATACCATGAAGAAGCATTGCTAGAAATGTGGGTCAAGAAAGACTCCACATATTCAGAAGAAAGCCATCAAACCTGAAATAGTCTCAGGCACTCAGATCTAGCAAACACATTTACAGCCTGGATTTCTTTCACCCTAGGTTCATTAGAAGCCTGGGCGACTTTGAAAATGTTTAACCTTCAAAATTTTACAGGCAAAAACTTTGCAAAGCTTTTAACTTCCAGTAGACTCAATTTTGCTGTTACTGTGCAAAAATTGATTATGCTTCCTATATGTGTTGGAAGATCTCACTGATTATTTGCTTACATGAGTATTCTATCAACAACCCCTGAACTAATTTTCAGCCCCCCTCCCAGTAGTTAAGCACTGCCTTAGTTACATCTCATTTCAACTACTGTGACATGCTGTACTTGGGAGCGTCTGAAGAGTATTCAGAAACTGATTCAAAGACCTGTAGCCAGACTGTCAACTGGAGCAGGTTATACAGACCATACCATGGCCATTTCCACATCTTACCTGGTCCTGTTGTCCTCCTGTTGCAATCTCAGCAGCATCTTTGACAGGAAGGGAGAGCACTGGGAATGCTCCCCTCCACACTTAGCTGGCTCCCTGCAGAAGGGAGCGCAAGCGACAAGCGCCTGTCTTACATAATTGAGCCAGGCTCTTTCCCATGCTGCTCTGGGGAAGGAAGTGCCTCCATCGTGCTTCTTGCCCTTCTACATGGCCAGGAAGGATGGGAGCATCATGTGATAGCTGGTGCTTAAAGGATTTATTCCATTAAGTGAATATCTGTGATAACTGGAGCCCCTGTCAGAGCTGCTGATGACGAGCAGCAGCTCTTGGTCCCTGTGGCTCTGGCTGGAGATGAGTCCTGCAGCTCAAGAGCTCCCCCTGCTGCCATGGACCAAGCAGGCGCGGACGTTTCTCTGCCTGCTCCTTTAGGACAACAGGGATTCAGCTGTGATCCCGAGGATGCCCTGGAGCCTGCATCAATCAGCCCACAAACAAGGCAGAGACTCAAGAGAGCTGAGCAAAGGGAGGCTTCCTTGATTCAGTTCAAGAAGCAGTGACCGGCCACACCTGCACCTGGGCTATATAACTGCCTGCCTGGAAGCTTTCCTTTGCTTGCGGCAAACTTTCTGTGAGCCCTTTCCCTGCTTCCAGCACCTGGCTCCTGATACCTTGGATTGATTTCTTGGCTTCTGACCCCTGGGATTTGGACTCTGACTATGGCTTTTGCTTGTTACTCAGGCTTAGGTAAATGGACTCCCTATGAATAATTGCTTGCTTTGACTCCTCCTGGTGGGACTCTGCTATTTCTCCCTCTCCCTTCTCTGAGCTGGCTCGCCACCTGGGTCTCTGACCCTGACAATATCCTATGACTGTGACAGGTGGGGATGGGATGGCAGTGGGACCACAATGTCATGCAAAAGCAGAACCCATGGACCGCTGCCATCACATTTCAAACCCAGGACTGTGACACCATGCAGAAATGGTCCATGTCCCTGGTAAAACAGCTCCACTGGCTGCCACTTTTCCAGGCACTGTTTCCAGGCACAATTCAAGTGCTGGTTATGACCTATAAAGCCCTATATGGCTCAGGTCCAGGGTACATAACAGACCATATCTCCCTGTATAACTGGCCCAGACTCTATGATGGCCAGGAGAAGCTCTTCTCTCAGTCCCACCATATTGCAAGCAGAATTGGTGGGGAAACAAGATAGGGTCTTCTCAGTGGCTGCCCCGAAACTCTGAAACTCCCTTTCCAGGGAGACGAGAGTGGCCGCCTCCTTGTCGTCCTTCCAGTGGCAGACAAAGTCCATTTTTTTTTTCAGGCAGGCATTTTAATATAGAAGGTTTTTAAAGAATGGCCTAGGCAGTGCTATACTGTTTTAATTAATGCTTGTTTTGATCTCTTTTTAGTTGTCTGAATTCTTTTATAGTTTATTTCTTTTTTCATATGTACTATTTATTTGTTTTTGAATTATATTGTTTTAGTATGTAAGCCGCATTGAGTCCCAATGTTGGACAAAAAGTGAGATACAAGTAAAGATAAGGAGGAGAAGGAGAAGAGGAAGAAATAAAATAACTACAATCTAAACAAATGGAACATGATCCTGCATAATTAGGTGATTTTTCTTCTTAATCTTAAGTCCAGTGTAACAGTACTGAATTGATAACCTACAAAAAATTCTGCTACTCCATTATTGGGTCAATGTTGTTGGTTACATATCTGCACCTTTGGAAAATGAGAATAAATAATTAAAACAAAATTGGAACTGATGTACAGCATGGCTGGATTAACTTAACCAAAGCTTTTTATCTTGGCTGCCATCATAGCTACTGCTTCGTCCTAGATGCGACTGAAAGAAATTGATTTTTTACAAAAACTTGCCCATTTGAGCAGAGCACTTTGAGTTTTTAATTCTTAAAAGCCTGCCTTTGAATCTCCATGTATTCAACCATGTTTATGGAGGTGAACTGAGTTTGCTCCTCTTTCCCCTGCCTTGACATTTTTAGAAGAAAACTACCTCTCTTGATTAAAAGTACATTGCAGATAGATACAAATTAACCTTCTCCAGTGCATTTGTTGCACAGTTACCAAAATCTGCACAATTCGTCATACTGGAATCAAAATAACATTTGAAAGCACCAGATGAAAACCAAACTGACCAGTGCATCCATCTTGATTTTATACTGTCTATTTCTAATGTAATATAACCTATGAGATTTAAATATCAGACTCATGATTGTAATTAAACTTTTCTGCAGGGATATAACTCAGTGGCAAATCATACACTTAAAGTTCAAAAGGACCAGGTTCTGTCTCTGGCATCTCCAGGTAGCTCTGAGAAAGATTTCTGCTTAGATTCCTGGACGCCTGCAGCCAATGGGGCTGGCTAGATGGGGCTGGCAATACAATACTTATGTCTGATGGGCTGCATACAGTGTGATATCCATTTGTCCAGACCCTTCTCTTAGGAAAAAAAATGTCAATAAAGAAAAAATTATATAGCACCATCACTGTACATGGTACTTTAAAGCAAAACAATTCTTTGCCTTCAGGCTTACAAACTAATTCAGATATGATAGAAAAGGAAAGGGGAATGGCAGTGTAGGAGGGGATTAAGTCCAGCAGATACTGCCTCTTCTTCTGTCCTTCTGAGGCCAGGGTAGTGGCAGTTGGGATTTAGGGAGGGCCTTTCAACGGCTTCTAGGCCTAGGCATGATTGTCATGATTGTCAGTCCCAACAGAGCTGATAAAGCAAATAAAACAAACTGAATAACTCCCACCTTGTTACTTACTTCCAGGCAGTAAGGACAGAGTCATACATGAAATTCAACATAAACAAAGTCTGACAGGGTTCCACAGCAAGGGAGTATCCAAGGTCAATCCAAGCATTCATCAGGGCATTCAGCAAGGTAGCAGATGAGATAAACTCTGACAACTCCTGGAGGGGAAGGATGTCAGCTGAACAGGTCCGAAGCCTAGCGCAGCTGTGACTTGATTGATTGTTGCCAGTTATAAATCTTGAGACAACGACACTGTGTCTCTCTTTGCTGCCTGTGCTCTGCGAAGCTGGGTTGAGGTAAGTGTTCTTCTATATCTGAAGAGGCAGGACTCTCTGATGGAGCTGGCACCACCTCCTCTTCTGTTTCTGGCACTGTAATCTCTTTCTGTAAAGCAGGCCCTGGCATGCTTCCTGTTTCAGCCTCTGGCATACCCCCTGTTTCAGACTCTGAGTCAGAGTCCATACTCCTGGAAGCAGGGCATGACAATGATGGATCCCCACCTGCCTTTCCGTCTCTCCCTCTGAAGCCAAAGCAGTGGCAGTTGGGATGGAAAGAGGGCCTTTCATTTGCTTCTGGGCCTAAGCATGATGGTGCTGTGCCTTATTTTCCTATCTGTAATCAGATCAGGCAGTGCCTGTCATGTTGCAGCCATTGCACCACTTTCATCCTCCAGCCATCCAAACAAATAGAATTAGGATGGGACTGAGGTGCTCACAAAATGGTACTAGGTGGCATATTACTTATTCTCTGATTTTAATGAGGCAATATTTCACTATATAAAAATCCATATGTTCATCAAGCTGGAATTCCCTAATGTTCCAGGGAGATGCATACTGATTTAAGGCAATATTGTATGATTTGAAGACATTTCTAATGGTGGATTGGCCATCTAAATAAGCAAGAATTGAAGAGCAGTGTGGTTTGTTGAGCATCAGCTAGTGTGTTGGTATATATTGCTTACAGAGCTATGGTTTATCAAGATGTGCAAACGCAGCAGAATTGGCTCCCTGGCTTGTCTCTGATCTGGCAAGAGAATGAAATAACCCAAAGTTTGTTCTAGGGCTATTTTCAGACTTCTTGGGGAAAAGTCAAAATGGAGAGCCTGCCAAGTGTATAAGTCACAATTGGTAAGTCATAATTTAACAGTTCATGGTTTGCTTAGCTGCCTCTGCTTACTGGGGGATGGGGGTGGGATAGTCAGGTAAATGCATCAGTATGCTGCTCAGACTGCTGATATTAACATACTGTTAATATCCAACCAGCCACTGTGTACCTTATTAATCTGTCCTTCATGCTGGGAAAGCAGATTTTTGACAGTTGAAATGCATAGTTATTTGCACATCCTCTCTCTCTCTCTCTCTCTCTCTCTCTCCCTTTTTTGGTAGCATCAGTCATTTAGGAATTGCAGCAAGGAAACGCTAGTCAGCTCAAGGTACATATTAGCAATGGGACAAGGTGATGCTGAATCAGAGGTGGTATTTAAACCCAATTGTTAGTGTATTCCTTAAAGAAAGTAGAGAAAATCAATATGATCTACTTAACAGGATGATTGGTGTGCATCTTGCAACACAGTTGAATATGCCAGAGGCTAGCTGGAAACAAGGCAGCATTTCATATGTTGGATACTATAGGAAGCATGCTTTCCAGCTTACAAGTAGATGAGTTTGCAGTCCAGGGTAGGGCAGACTGGTTGGATGCCATGCCATTAATGGTGCCCACTGGACTTCTTCTTCCTACACAAAGGTGTAGGCCCTGAGAAGTGGCAGGAACCAGCAGGTAATAGAGTTAAAGTTGTTAGCTGGTGGGCAGGACTAGTGTGAAATCTCACTCATGGAGGGTGCTGGCAGCTCCACAGCACTCTCACCTCACTGTGCTTGAGGATTCAGCCCACTCACCCTCTAGGAAACCAAAAGGTTAGATGCAAGGTTTCCTCTAGCAACCCCATTATCCTGCATCTATATTTTTATACTAATGTTGTTGTGGCTGTTGTATGGGAAACACTCAAAGGACAAATCTCTGTGTGCAGATGTGGAATGGCACAGTCCAGAAAACATAGCCACTACCCCATCTGTTGTTTCTGAAAATGAATTGCCAATAGATGTGGCTATTGAGATGGCTGTGTGTAGAGGGAGGTATTACCATTATAAACATATTCTTCTAATTATCCTATGTTCCTTAACATATTGTCTACTGGCTAGATCTTTGTTCAATACAGATACAGGAAGGTTTTATTTTTTTCCTCCTTTGGCTCTGCTGGAAATCTATATAATAATCAAACGGGTTAGCTCCCCGATGTCCAGTCTTTGATGTGTGATCATTAAATTGTTGTGCTAATTTCCTTTGTCTATTTCTGGATGAAATGCACCTTTCATAATCATTATTGTCTGATCCATGAACATAGGGTTATCTTGCCTCATACTCCTTTTCCCGACTACTTGGGTAGTGTCAATTTAACCCTTGCCATGACACTTGGTCACAAAAATAATGGCCCATAGCGTTCTGTAAGGATACCCATTTCCTCCACAGTTTGGACTTTTAATCAGAATAGTCAGCTTAGATTTAGGTAGAAATAACACATGAGCCATGGGAAGCATATAACATTTCTAAGCTTCTTTGAAGTTCTTACACCCATCTGCTAAATCTGCTACTAAGCTGGCCATCAAGATCTGGTGGACAGCATGTCTTTGGATCAGAAACCATATCAAATTGTGGTACAGAAGAACAATCTAGCACGCATACACATACCCTCCAGGTGGTCCAATTTGGCAGAGACAATCCCAATTAATTTTTTACTGTCTGGCCTTCTCAGCTGCTTTTAAAAGCTGCAGGTGCTGGATGATGTACCATTTATGGTGGACTTTTAAAATGGCTAAAGAGTATTGGAATAATATACACAAAACAATATGAGAAATTTTGCAAATTGAATTTGCTAAGCCCCGGAAATCTATCTACTGAACATGCTGCATGAGATTGATCAGAGAACAGTGAAGAACCTTTGGAGGATCTTGCTATACATGATAACCTCGGCAAGAATAGAATACATGAAACTCTGGAAGAATGAAGGGACCCCCCCCCAAGATGGAACAATGGCTGCACAGTCAGTCAGAAAGAAAAACAGCAGATATCCTATCCCAAAGACTTAAAGATCTGACAGATGAAAAACCAGACAAGAAATGGGCTCCCTTGAACCATTTTCTTCAAAAACTAAAAATACAAAACTAATTGACCTAACTCACATATCAGTTTAGATGAGGAAATTTAAACGAGAAATAAAAATGAGGTAACAAACTATATAATAAGAAATGGAATGTAGGAGGTAATATTGAAGTATGATTTAGTAAGAACAGAAAGCATCTTTAGACACAATAGATTAGGAACAAATAATTAACTAGAATCTTTATGTGCGATTAAGATAGAACTATGAATATTACTATATTCTAAGAAGGAATTGAGGAAGATCAAATGATACCTATAATAGCTACAGTTATTTATTAAATATGTATATTTGTTGTATTTATAATAAAAAGAATTTTTAAAAAGTTGCAGGTGCCAGGGCTGGGCCAAAGGACAGATCAGGAAATGGAGGGTCAGGGCACAACAAGAGTCCAAGGCAGCAGTCCTCCAGGAAGCAAGAGTCTGGGGGGCGAGAGGCAAGAAGCAGGTCCGGAAGACAGGCAGAAAGTCAGGGCATAGCAAAGGTTCAAGACAACAAGAGCCTTCCAGACAACAGGTGTACATGGGGCCAGAGACAAGAGGCAGGTCCAAGAGACAGGCAGAAAGTCAGGGCATGGCAAGGGTTCAAAGCAGTAGAAGCCTACCAGGTAACAAGAGTCCACAGGGCCAGAGGCAAGAGGTGGGTGCAGAAGACAGAGTATGTGCACACCTTCCACCACAGAGAATCAGTGCAGGTACCACTGCAGTTTAATTGCAACTGCAGTTATGGCAACCAGTTTGGCGGCTGCCAATTAACTTTGTATAGGAGAAGTCAATGGTGCTGATCCCTGATCTAAGTAGACTGAGGCCATTTCCACTATGGAGACAGGATGGTATTTTTCAGCTGGTCATGATTCCACGTTGTTGCCAGCCTGATGTCATCCTGTCCCCATGTGTCATGCTCATGGGATATTTGCTAAAAGGATAAAATTTGTTTAGCACTCACAATCGCGCAACGTTCCTGTACTTACTTGTCCTGCAGAAAGGCAGGATGTTTCATGGCAACATGTCCTTCCCTAGTGCAGCCTGGGAAATGCCCAGCTGCACTGCAGAAGGAAGAGGCAGAGCCATCAAGCTCCCTTTCACAAGGAGCTGGTCCCATGCAGAGGGGAGCATTCCTGCCATGCTCTCTTCCCTGCTGGGACTGTGAAAGCAACAGCTCACAAGAGCCCCCCTTGTGTGGAAATGGCCTAAGTCTAGGTCAATGTGAGTTTTAAGATTCTATGACTGCACAATGGAATATATTTATACATATTAAATTTAAATATTTTGATCCATCTGGTTTTTAAATGATAGCTGTGTGTGTTTTAAAAAATGCTTTTTAAAAAAAAAAAAGAATAACTTATCTACTCTGTTCTCTCTGTCACTCTGAAGTTTGTCACAAGTTTTATTAAACAATAGTAAAGTAGAAATAAAAATCTGGTCACTCTCTCCATCTGATTCAGCAGAGTACCATTCTAAAGCCAGGTAAACAAAATTATAAAACTTCTGGTGCAAAAAAAAAATCAGAATTTGATCTGAGGATTGCCTGTGGCTGTGCTGAAGACAAGTCAAGGAGGAAGTTAGAAAGAATTTTAAAGTTTATAAATAAAACGTATAAAGAGTGTATCCAGCAGTTTATTAGATCGGCATCCTTTGTTTTCTTTTCTGATTGTATTAGATCAGGAAAAAAAATAGCATGAGTGGCAAGCATAGAAAATAATAACAATCTGCTGAGCTAACCCCTATGGGGTTAAAAGTGCAAACAGACAGAGAATTCATAAGTTCTATATTACAAGCACAATTTAACTCAGCAGTTTAGAGTCCAGTTGTTAGGTATCTAAGACCATGGCCATTTCTTCACTACACTGTTATATTGTTATTATTCCACTTTCAACATCGTATGGAATCCTGGGGTTTGCAGTTTAGGGAGGGCATTTGGAATTCTCAGCCAGAGAGCTCTCTGGCCTTTACCTTTTTTTTCTGTTGAAGGCCAACTATGGGCTTTTCCGCACTTTGCAGGGGAAACAGGGCAGTCTGTTACTCACCAGACTGGCACGCTCCCCGCTGACAATCCACGACGATCTGGAGCAGCACGTGTCCGCGCTACACACTCTCTGGAGACGAAAATGGAGGCTTCCAGTTGGCGGAGGCTCTCCACCAACCGGAGAAGCTTGCCAGCCGGAAGCCCACCCCCAGAAGATCTGCAGCCTTGTGCTGGTGCGAGCTTGCAAATCTACACTTAGGGCAGCGACGGATTGGGGCAAGCCGGGCTATTGAAAGTCCTCTTTTAATCGGTCTTTCAATAGCATGGGAAACCACCAGTTCTGGGCGTTCCAGAGCAGGCTGAAGTCCGGACAAACATTAAGTAATCCAGACCCAGTTTGCCCCGAAGTGTAAACGTCCTCACTGGAGGACGCGTAGCTCCATTTTAAATATAAAATGTGGAAAAGGCCTATGTCTTGGCTACCAGTGAGCAAATGTCCCATTTGAGTAAGGAGCAGAGGATGATGCTTGCAGGGACGCAAAAGAGTTTAAGAATAATATCATTTTGGAAATATAATCATAGTCTTTCTTCCCCTGACTCACTCTGAACAGTATATGAGTGAACATGCTGCCATATGGAGAACACAGATGGTTGACTGTAGCACTGGTCTTAGCACCAAAGTAACCCTACTTTCCTTAGGAATGCCCTTGGGCACGAAAAGATAAAGTTAAAACACTGTCCACAGCCAAGAGCTGTTCTCCAACTTTGCCTAGAGTGGAATTTTCGACAAACTCAGAGATTCCTGTTAAGACTACAAATCAAAGGACTTTCAAGGGAAGCACCAAATATTGCTGACAACGCAAATTAAGAAGTTTCTGTGTAAAATCTTCTTCTCCTCTGTAAGAAAGGAGTGGGGGAAACAGGAGAGAGAGATTTTATTCAGCCAAATCTTGTAAGTCGCAAGGTCAATCTGACTTTAAGATGTGAGAATTATTTTTACTAGACAACTTATTTCAACAGCCATAAGTCCCCATAAGTCAGATACAACTTGAAGGCACACAACTACCACAACTTCTTCTTACATAAAATAAAACACTCTTCTAAACTGCTCCTTCAATTACTGACCCTTGTTTGCATCAGTTGCATCAGGAGTGGATAGAAGACAGATTGGGATCTAATGGTAGAGATCTGGATAATTCCCAGACCAAATTATGCTGCTAGTTTAAATTATACTGCTGAAATGAAAAACAGGAAGGAGGATTAACCAGGAGTAGTTCCCCCCACTACAAACAATCTTTGAATCTCAGAACTGTAGTAATCTTAAAACCAATTCCTGAGCATAGAATCCTTAGTTCTAAGTATTATATGCAACAATATTTGGAAAATATTAAGATTCTATGTTTCTTTTTAAAAAGAAAGAGTAAGAAGGAAAAGACCCATCCTGCATGAAGTCTGCCTACCCTAACTTATATTATTCTAAACTCAGGCTATTTCCGCACGAGGCGAGGGAATCGCTCCATGCCGTTACCTACCGCTTCTTCTGGGGTCCGAAGCAACATGGACTGTACCTGAAGCCTTTCTGCAGGGCTTCTCCTTGGTCCAGGGCAAATCGGAGCAGTGTGAGGTCTGTAGATTCGCACTGCTCCAGCTTCCAAAATGGCAGCTTCCAGCTTCCAAAATGGTGGCTTCCGGTTGGTCGTGGGTCCCGATCAACCACTGAAGCTTGCCACGCATAAAGCCTGCCCTCCACAGATCGTAGGCTCGCATTGGTGTGAGCCTGCAAATCTGCACAAGGGAGCAGGAATGCAATAGCGCATTCCAGGAAAATAAAGACCTCTTTTTTGCGGTCTTTAGAAAACACACTAGAGGACCACTTGAGGTCATTTTGGAGTGGACTGAGGTGTGGATCTCCGGTAAGTAGTCCGCTCCTAGTCCGCTCCAAGGTGCAGATGACCTCCATGAGAGGACGCACTACCCCGTTCTAATTGCCTGGTGTAGAAAGGGCCCCAGTTTATGAAATTTTGACTTTTTTGGCAAAGAATGGACAGATTCCCTGTTGCCTTCTTCATGGGTACTGCCACGATCTGGAGGTCTCTTCAGAGAGAGGCTCAGTTGACCCCCCTCTCTATTGTCTTTCTTTCAAAGACTTTCTTATTTAAAGAGGCCTTCAGCTTTGAACTGGTTGGACTAGTGCAACGGGTGTCCTGGTTCTTAATACATAATAGATTTTAAATTGTTTTTAACAAGTTCAAAATTAATGTTTTTAAATGGAGTGTTGTTTAATGCTTTTTTATTTTTTTGTATTATAGATTGTTTTACTTAGTTTGTTTTAATGCACAGTGCAAGCCATTTTGGCTCCCATATGGGAGAAAAGCACAGCAAAAATAAAATAAATTAATACATAGTCTCCTACAGTGTTGCTATAATGAGGCACTAGAGGGAATGCACCTCACGATTTTCCACAGTCTGGCTAAAAACAAATTTAGACTCAGATGCCTCATCATCATCATCATCTCCACCACACTGCTCAACATGTCCTCGTATAAATTTAAACTTTCAGGGCTGAACATCTGAGAAACTTATTTTGGAGACTCAGACATTTTGTTTTCTATGTTTTTAGTCCCTTGAAAGTGGAATCTACTAATCTTAGATGAAATAGCAGTGATCTCATGTGTTTCTCCTATTTATAAGAACAGTTAAAGTACTAAAAATAAGTTTATAATTAGGTCTCTGGCTCCCATCAGGTTAACAAAAAAAGGGCTCATGAAATTTTAATTAACTTTCTTAGGTCCCATTGATTCAAAGCATGTTCAGTGCAATAAGGCAAAAGGCCTTAACACTATTCTTATAGTTATCTGCTGTTCAGAATATTTTAGCAATACTGTAGCCTTTAATAATCATCTGCCACTTCAGGTGCCAGTTTATTCATAGCCAAGGTAAAAGTGCTACTATAATGAAATGGTTTCCATCTTAAATTGTATGCCACCCATTTATATCTGCAAAGAGTTCTTCATCATTGTGATGGATGACAAGAAGTTTTCTGCAACAACTGGGGGAGGGGAGTCTCATTTTCATACCAATATAAAATGGAGCCCTTTCCTTCTTTTCTCTATTAAGACAGAAGGGATAAAGTAAAGGGATGGCCTTGGAACGACCGCTAGAGTGAAGGCTAAACTCACCTCCTGCTCCAGGAATCCTGGAATGATCCTATTAGCATAGTACTATTCTACGCCCTATTTCTTGGACATATCAAGAGTGGAATGCTTAGATGACCCAGTAAAATATATGTTGTCATAATGGCTGGCATATGCATATAAAGAGGAGATATGTAGTAGAAGAAAGGACTCAAATGGAAGGTATTCCATTTGCATTCCTCTTCACTTCTGTAGTAATCAAAACAGCCTTGTTGGCTTCATTTTAATTTTGTTTTTCAGAATTCTTTGAGCACTCTCCTATGTGTGCTTTAAATCTGGTTGCAAGACGTATGCGTGTTTAGTGTGTGTGGGTTCCTGTGCAGAAAATCATATGTAATTTGCTATCTACGCTTCTTGAAATACACCTTCTTAATGTATTTGTCTTAATATACACTTTTTAAACTTATTTTTTTCTACTAACTAAAATTCTTTTACATTTTTCAGAACTACATATTTTAATCGTGCACATTTACATGCATATAATTAACATATAAAAAGGAAAATGTGATGCTCACAGTTACATCCTGATGATAGGAAATCACAAGATAGATGTATGCATTCATTAATATTCTGACAGACTACCAGTTGGATAAATTTATACATAAAAATAAGCTAATGCAAATTTCTCTAGCCACCATGGTGTCCCCTTACAACATGTTATATTTCTTATACAAGGGAATTTGATGATGATGATGTTGTTGATGTGCTTAAAAGCTGCCTTTCCCCGAATGAGCTCAAAATGACGCAAGTGTCTTTCTTGCTCATAATTTTTATCCTCACAGCAGATCTATGAAAAAGGTCAGGCTGAGAGAGGGTGATAGGACCAATGTCATCCAAAGAGTTTTATGACTCAGTGGAGACTTGAAGTTGAATCTTCCAGGTCTAAGTCCAGTTCTTTAACCACAATGCTATACTCTGGCACTCAATGACAGACATTCATCTCATACAGGAGACAGGAAATAGATTCATTCAAAGACATCATTATAGATGAAGAAGAATCTATTTTTGATCAAGTCATGCTACTCATAAAGCACCAAAAGGCAAACAAACAACCCTCAACCCTTCCATGTGCTATATAGTCTTATGTGTTGAGCCTGTTTCTTGGTCATGCTGGAGTGTGACAGAATGCTGGTAAAATGCATGGAATCTTTGCAATAGTAGTGTGGAACGTAGAATCATACTGGGCCGTACATGTGAATAGCCAGTAAGCAGAAAGTTTGAAACTGACAGCTGCTCCAGGTCCAAAAACGGTTGCAGATTATTTGCCTGTCAATCTCTATATCACTTTGCAGAGTAAAATATGTAAAAAGTATACATCTTTGAGAATTTTTCAGTCAAAAAATCATTTGAAGGAGAGACAACATGAAATCACCATATCTAAGCATGACACAAATGGAAGAGTTATCTGAGTTGGCTGTGTACAATAGGGTATCAAGGAAGGCAGCTGGTAGTTACAAAATGGTGACTTTCTGCTCTTAGCAACCAGAGTTACAGAGAGATATTTCTTAGAGGCATCCTTTGGGGGAATCTAGCTGGCCAGCAATGTCAAAATCCATTTACAGGTTAGTGGAGCATGGAACTGTAACCACCTGTCACACCACTGTTCTTTTATCTTTTTGTTTTGATTTTGATGGCAGAATAACTATCCTCCTTTGATTTCCTTTTTTGTCTGGAATATATATTATTTCTCACTTTGTTAAAGGTCTTTTTTTGTGTGCACCTGCAACACTGCTGTTGAAATTAGTGGGCCTTATTAAGATGTACTTAGACAGCTGGTGTTTCATCTTTGCATTTGAACAAACAAATATGATTCTAGTTTTGTATTTCACAATATTACTAATATAAGTTTTGTTAACTGTGATCGTCTAGTTGTATTCCCTCTGATTAAAGGGTATGCATCATCCAACACAGGCTGAATCCTGTTCCCTGATCTGCCTTCTGATTGATCAGGAACACTTCTGTATTATCTGAATTAAGCTTCAATTTGTTTCCCCTTATCCAGTCTGTTACAAACAACAGACATTGATTTAGTACAGAAAGAGCTTCCATTGAGTCTGATGGAAAAGAGAGATAGAATTGGGCTTCATTTGTGCACTTGTTGGCACTGAACCCTAAATCTCTGGACAATCACTCCCAGTTGCCCTATTAACATCATGCAGATGTTAAACATTGTGAAGGACAGAACTGAACCCTGAGGTGCTCAACAGACAAGTGGCTTGGGTGTTGAACAGGATTCCCCCAATCCCACCTTTTCAGTGTGCACCTCCAAGAAGGACTGGAATCACTGTAAAACAGTGCCTTCGATTCCCATCCTTGAAAGGCAGGTCATAGGGATATCATGGTCAATGAGAAGTCCAGCAGAACCAATAGAAACACACTCCCCCTCTGGTTCCTGGTGTAAGTTGTCCAGCAGGGTGACCATAGTTGTCTTCATTCCATAACCAAGCCTGAAGCCAGAGTGAAATGGATCTAGATAATCCATTCCACCCAAGAATTCCTAAAACTGAGATGTGATAACATGCTCCAGCACCTTGCTCAAAAAAGGAATATTGGAGACTGTACGGTGGGAGAGAAATAGAAAAGAGGAGCGTGAAGGAGGCAGACTGGTATGAAGGCAGAGGTTTATGATTCAGAGAAGCTGTAAGAGGGAGCTGTGAGGGAACAGAATTTATCAAAAGGAAGAGGCATGCCACAGAGAGATTCATTCCAATCCTGTGAGCTTCTGAAGGAGACAGAGTGGTAAAGGGAGATAGATTCAATAAACATATTATTGTTTCAAACCTGGCTCTGGCTCTCTGTCAAGTCTGAATTGGAGCCAGGCCACATGTACCAAAACTAAAGAACCCATGCAGCAACACAGCCACAAGTCCACACGTAAGGGGTCACCTTGAGACCCAGTAACCTAATCCAGCAAAAGAAGAATCAGAGAAACAAGGTCAGGGTGAGTGGCAGGATTCCTGGAGGTTGGAATTATAGGATCAGCCTGGGTAAAGGGATCTGTCACAGGAAGGAGGCAGGAAAAGATGCCATTAGACATACAATTCAGCTAGGAAGTTTGTTTCATGTTGACAGGTTTAGAGAACTTTTGTTCACACTTTTGTTGCCCCAGAAGCACCATCCCACCAGTCCTCCAAAGCCCCCGAAATCTTCCTCCTTTTTTTTTCTTTTTGGAAATGGACATGACTTAAAATTAAAATTATACAGAAATCACACCCAAAGAACTCCTCATGCATACAAGCATGCAGTGCGCTGTGCCTCCAACCCCTCTTAAATACTTTGCTTTCTCTCCAGTTTGTCTTCAGAATGACAGAAAGCAATAATGTGACATGACTTTTGATTGTCATTCTGTAGGATAAATGGAGGGAAACTAATTTATTTTGGTACGTTCAGAGGATGACCCAAAGTGGGAGTTGGGGCATGGAAAATTGCCCCTTTATATCCCCATGCAGTTGCCCATGGAGCTGTAAGAGAAAATGTGTTAATAAGCAGAGAAGACAGGTCTTATAGGAAAAATGGCATTGTCTCAACCCAAATCTTAGGCTAGTCTTTACCAGACTACTACATAAAATGAGTCCAAGGCACTGGCTGTTAGCTTTAGCCCTAACTGACATTGCAGACTCCAACAGACAAGTCTCTTTGTATATAAGCTCATAGATACAAAATAGTTCCCCCTTTAAAGATACAGGGACATCTTCATAAAACTTCAACAACTACACAATCCCCCAGCCCTGGTTAATTAGCCTGCCACTATTGCTAAAAAAAACTAGGATGGGGCAACAACAACAAAAAAGCGGGGGGGGGGGACAGGAAGAAAACAAAGACTGGCCTAGTAAGTGAATTCTTATGGAGCAACTGACCAATAAGGCACTTGGAGGGACAGCACAAACCTCTTCCCCTGACCAATGAAATACTGAACTGGTTCAGATGCATTGCTATGTTGCTTCAGATTCAGTTTTGCACTGGTGCTTGCAACAGTGCTATGGCAGCTCCACATTAGTTAGACAGGGAAGAAGAAATATTTGGTTTGTTTTATTCTACTGTGAAATTGAGTGGTTGAGACAGGAGGAAAGCTGACTCAAAAAACACTTTTTAAAATCTTATTTATTTAGTATGGAGAACAGCACATGATCAGAGAAGCAGCAAACCGGTGGTTATTTCCTCTACTGGGTACTGCACTGGGAGTAACTGTGGCACAACCTTAATTTACTTTGCTCACTATTTGGAAAGAAATATATCAGACAGGAGTGCAGAAGTGAGTGTGTGTTTGTGTGTGCTTGATTTTTTTTTTCCCCTGTTGGGCTTGAATAATGGCAGCATAATAGCCAGAAAAAGGCTGTCTGCTTTTATTGTATGTCATATTGTGAGGAGGACAGGAAACATATTTTGCCACAGATTTTTCTGTTGTCTGGATCAGGGTCAGCAGTTTAGGTCAGTAAGATGGACTAGGGAGGACTGAGGAGGCAGTATGAGAAGGTTAGAACAATTGAAATAAGGTGCTGAAGCTGTGGCTCCATAGCTGTGGGGTGTTGATTTTACATTTGAGTAAACCTCTGTAAGACTATGGGCCTTTCCGCCTTACACAGTTATAGTGCTATTCTTCCATTTTCAACATCCTATGGCATCCTGGGGATTGCAGTTTAGTGAAGGACAGTTAGAATTCTCAGCCAGAGAGCTCTTTGGCTTCAGTAAACTACAAATCTCAGAATTCCACAGGATGTTGAAAGTGGAATAATTGCACAATGACAGTATAGTATGGTAGCAGCTGCTTCCTTGGGCATATTTGAAACAGGAGCCGAGACTGAAAGTTGAAAGCAAGTGCAGGTGTGAAAAGTAGCATAATTTCTTTCTTTCTTTCTTTCTTTCTTTCTTTCTTTCTTTCTTTCTTTCTTTCTTTCTTTCTTTCTTTCTTTCTTTTGTTAACTTGCTTTGCCATGTTAGCATGCTACTGACACTTAAAAAAAAAGACGAACAGAATTCTAAGAAAATGAGCTAAATATTCTTCTCAGCTTGACTAATCTTCCTTCCTCTCCCACTCCCAGTCTCAAGAAGGTCTGCATAAAGTAAAATATCTCACACAACACAATTTTATTCTTCTAATATATAAAATAGGATTCATGTTATACTGTATGAAAAATTCAACTCCAGTTCAACCCACAAACCGAAAGATAGAATCAATTATTGTCACAGTGCAGTGCTTAAAAAGATAGCTAATTCATGTTTGAAAGCAAGTATATCTATGAGACATACAAGTTAAAGCTAATGGAAACCAATACATTCCATTAACAGCCCACAATTAAATGCTCCTCCCAGATCTTTTATATCCCTGCCACACTTTCACTTTTTTCCATAATTCTTCTGAAGGGGTTAAATCCAATGCCACTTGAATAGGAAAAATAAGCGAATTGAATTGTGCCTCTGAGTAAATTGCAGATGTCTGTCTTATCTCAAATTTTAGAGAATGGCCTTGCAACATTCAAAGGTCTGGGAATTCACAGGGAGGCACTATACTCCCTACCATTATTTTGTATCATTTTCTAACTAACTCTTTTGTTCCTCTGTGCCAGTCAATGATGTAATGGAAAAGTTAACTAAAGATCTTTTTCTCCAGTGATGGGTGGGCTAAGTAAATGATTGATTGCTGACATAGAAGGCAAAAGGTATATAGTGATGCTACCTCAATTAATTGACACAACAGTTCTGGGATAACTGTTGCCCTTGCGCAAGGTATTGTTAACAATAAAATGGCTTTTTGATTTTTCCCTGGAAACCTGGTCTTTGCCTCTTTTCTTGGCCACAACATTTCTATGAGTTAATTAAACATGTAAAAAAAAATCACATGAGTCCTACCTCTTTTATCATCACTCTGCTTAGCTTGTGTCTTTGTTTTACTTCAGAGAGAATCACTGAATACATTTACACTTTACTTGTGCACATTCCTAGATACCACAAATAGAAATCTACCCTACCCTGAATACTATTTTTTTAAAAGTAAACCCTGAGGTTGGTTTAAGAGGGTTTTCTTTTGGTATGTGTACTCAGAAAGGACTCCCTGCTCATGAAGGAGAGTACCACTGAGGTGCATTACAAATAGGTAAAGGAATTTGCTATGGGCCTGAATGACAGGGTGAACTACACGAAACAATAATATGGCATGTCTGCATTTGGAAAACCACCATGCTGATGCTTATTCTAATGATAAAAGAAGTTTTCACACCAGTTCACCATTTTACATTTTAGCAGCAAGAAAACTGTCTTTTGGAAACAAACAGAACTCACCAGCTACCCTTTGTTGTCAAATCTGAACCTTTCTGCACTAACCAAGACCAATTCACCCTATAGGAGATTGACAAGGAGAAGCTTTTAAACCACTGTTTTTCCATTGATAGAACAAAGGCTTTAGATGTAGACAGATCCCTCCGTGACTGTGTTTTATTTTATTGGTATAGAAATAATGAAACATTACTTACACCTCACTGATACACAAATGGAAAAAGCAAAGAATTCAAAACTCTCCCTGCACTGTGTTGATGAAAGAAAGAAAAAATCCCTTGAACTCCAAGGCAATGCCTGTGGGCAATCCTTGTTGAAGAAAACAAGGCCTGGTGAGACTGAGCTATATCTGAAGTGTGTCACTCACTGCACATTAACTTCAACAAACATACAAAAATATTTTTTCCTGTCCCTGTAGCAATGAGAGGAGAATTTCCTAGTTGCTCAGCCATGTAAGTAGGCAATCCAACTAGAAAACATGCACAAAGTTCATAGAGCTGGGCTGCTGGTATAAAGTAGCTTTCTTTCTGATTTGACTGGTAGTCTTCCTGAAGTTCCTTTCTTTAGAACACTGCAGAGAGGTAGTGGGGCAAATGTTGAATCCTTTCTTTGCAACCCTCAAGTGCACCATTTCATAACTGGTGGAGGACTTGAGTTCTGTTAATAACACTTGATAGTTGCAATACGAAAGTGAGTAATACAGAAGTCAGAGTAAACTTTATGTGAGAGATTAAATACCAAAGTGGTTTCATACAAAATAATAGAGAAGTTAACACTTCTAGCTGTAAGTCATAAATTTCAGTAGTAAATACTAGGGATGGGCCAACCGAATCCTTGAATCGTGAGCAAGGATTCGAGATTCGCGAATCTGAATTCCTGTGCTAAAATCGGCAAACCGAATCTTCTGAATCCACCAACCAAATAGTTCATTGGCGACCGGGGTGCCTGAAAACCTGGGAGAGCAGACACACAAGGGGAGATGTCAATTGAGTGAGTTTTTCCCTTGCAGTAATGGTGGCCATTGCTAACAATTTCAGAAATTACATCTGGGGTTGTATTCTAAGATACTTAAATTGAACATTTAGTATTTAAGTTCAGCACTATTTTCTGTGCAGAAAATCAATGGCACGTAGAAATGCTGGGGTCAGTGGGTCTGATGCCTATCAGAAGTAGTGGGGCAGAGGGCAAGGGCACACAATCTCATCCAGTGATTGCCATGTGTAGGCCATTGTACCTCCTTCCACAAGACAGTGCCCGGTTGTCAACTATAGCTAGAACAGGATGAGAAATGAAATGTCTTGTCATGATTTCTCATGAGCCACATGACAAACCACACATAGCAGAAAGGAAAAATTGTTTTCAAAAATTGGTGCCTCCAAGGTCCGCCAAAGGCCTGATTGGCTGGAAGGTATAGTCTTCTTGAGATTTCAAGGATAGCTGAAAGATTCTTTTGCATAGCTCCCTTGCAAAGCTCTTTCATACACAATTCTGGGGTTTGTAGTTTCATAAGGTGTCACAGCCTTCTCTGCCAAAGTCTGCTGGTGCATCATGAAACTACAAACCTCAGGATGCCATAAGGAGCTATGCAAATAAAAGCCAGTTTTGACCTGGATTAGCTCTGTACTGTAGTATGTGGCCCTGTTTACATAGGCAGGAAAATGTGGGATTAATCCACATTTTCCTGCCTGTGTAGAAAAGGCTTTCATGTCATTTTCAATCTGGGGAGATTCTAAGGCAGTGGTTCTCAACCTGTGGGTCCCCAGATGTTTGTGGACTTCAGATCCCAGAAGCCCCAGCCACTATGGTCAATGCTCAGGGCTTCTGGGAGCTGAAGTCCAAAAACATCTGGGGACCCACAGGTTGAGAACCACTGTTCTAAGGCAAAACTAGGACAATCGTTCCGGCCAGACTTCTTCTTTTGCAGTTTAGGGAGGGGCCTTTGAATTGCAGGAAATCTCAGTCAGAGAGCTCTTTGGCCTCAGTAAACTACAAACCCCAGAATTCCACAGGATGCTGAAAGTGGAATAATAGCACGGCGTAGTGTGATGGAGCCCTAAATCTACTTCATCAGATGGCAGGAGAAGAAAGAAAGGAAAGATGGAAAAAGCAGTAAGTTCAGGAGAGATACACATGTCCGCACAATCAAATATAATTTGATCTTTAGCTAAGTAATGATACAGTGAATAAAATAAAACATGTTTGTTCCAGGCTTGATTGATAAATGGGAGCCATTGCACACACATCATGCTCTATATTGTCTATTTAAATTTCCTCAAAAGTATCCAGCTTTGACATAAATTAGTAAAACATTGTTATGTATAGCCCCAAACTGCTGGGACTTGTGGAAATATCTGGAACATTTCAGATGTTCTGGGCAGTACCAGAAACATAGCTGGTGTAGGGCCACAGCTAAAAGAAAATTTTATGAGCACCCATTTTGTTTGTGCATATTTGCGTTCTTCTTCACCCTGTACATGTTTTCTGTATGTGCTCACACTGCCTGTCAGGATGGTTTCATTCACACTTCAACCCATTCTCATGGCTGCATGACTCCTGGCGACAGGTTTGACATCTTGTGACCAATGTAAAATATTGAAATATCTCACCGTTAGCACTAAATCTTGCACAATCTTTTGAAAGATATAATTTACTATAAAAATTTCTATAAAATATTTTGGGCACAAAGAATAAGATTTCAACGAAGAAATATTCATTCTTGTGCAGACAATGTGTTTTTCTCTACAAATCAATCGTGTGAAGCTTATATAGAACAAACCCCCACTTACGGCTTTTTTGTCTGTGCAGAGAACAAAGTTTTCTTCACAGAAATTAAAATATTTGCATTTCCATGCAGAAAATGATGTTTTATGTGAAGAAAATGCTATTTTCTGAGCAGAATAACCATGCACAAAATTGTGCAAAATAAGTCCCAAACTGGGAAGATTTTCATCAGTCCAGGATTCTTCTAATCAGGGTTCCTCAATATTTGAAAAAACACATTTTGCAACCATTTTTCAAATATTTTCAGATATTCTTTCCATCCCTGATTTGAAGGGCCACAAGATCTCTGAATCAAAGGAATTTGGATTATAGGACTAAAGAAACTTTAGAGAACCACTGCTAGGAAAGCAAAACTACATGATTCAGTTGTTGCAATTCATAGAATCATAGAGTTGGAAGAGGCCACAGGGGCCATCCAGCCCAACCCCTCTGCTATGCAGGAACACACATCAAAGCACTCCCAGAAAATGGCCATCCAGCCTCTGTTTAAAAACCTCCAAAGAAGCTTTTCATCGTAAAGCAGTTTGATATGCCCCCCCCGTTTCACTCTGTGCAGTAGTTTAGTTCTATAAAAATGTATCCTGAGCACAGATCAGCAGTGCTTTCTAAATATTCAAGGGGAAGAAATAAGTAAAACATCCTCATGTCTTCTTACTTTCAGTTAAATGCTACAGAGGTAACATGGCACACACTCCAAAATGCAGAAGAAGATGGACAGACAGATGAGAAACTCCCTGAAGAGCTTTATCAGCCACCTGCCATCCTCTAAATGGAACTTGATAATTAATGTGGCTCTAGTGCCAGCAAAGTAGATATTGTTTGTTCCATGGTTTCAGAAGCAATGTATATGTCCATTTCAAGGGAAAGATTAACACACCTTCAGCTTATGCCTGCAAGATTAACCCCTATAGGTTGCTGCCTTTTAAAAAGAAAGGGGAAATAAAGAAAAAAAGATTTTTTTAAAAAAGGAAGAGAGTGAAGTTTTTTTTCCCCATTGGAAGCCAAAATACAAGAGTTTACCAGCCTGATGAAACTGGAAGCAAATATTTTCCAAATTTGTTCACAACTACTGCACCTTCCTATCCTTTTCTTTATTCTCTTATTCTTTCTTCTCTTCCGCTCCAACACCTTTATTTCCTCATCTCTCTCAACTGTTTCTCTCTCATCATCCATCCTACCTTTCTCTAGGGAAACAAAATGACAAATAATTTATTCTAAACAAAAACCTAGCACTGCAAAACAGAGAGCTGGAAGGGATAGACAAGTTGGTGGCCGAATGTGTAATTAAACTTGCTGTTAAAAATCTGGAGAAAAAGTAAAATCTTAATAACATACAGATTATGATTGTCTAGCTGATACAGTGGAATAAAGTGAGGCAAATACAGTGAACATTCCATATCTGTGTGGATTGAATTGCAGGAACCCCAATGTATAGGAAAAAGACATGAATGCTTGCATCCCATAATATTAAATAGTTGTGAGCATGAACACATCAGTGTGTCCATGTTCACATCACTACCATTTTAAGTACAGGATACTGCACTCCATGTTGGCTGGAAGTCACATACATGGAGGCTGCCAATACAGAGGGTCCACTGAACTTTCTTCATAGAAACAAAATCTGAGAGGATGTTACGTGCTTCTTTGCTCTTTACGTTATTTTAAAAGAACATTTATAGTGTGTTTTTATGTCTATTTTTAATGTTTTTTCATGTATTTTTAATTATTTTTTACGTTGCTCTTCAGCTCAGAGGCCCTGGAGGACCAAGAGGAAAGACACAATTGTTTTAAATGAATGAATAAATAAAAATGGCTGTTTCATATTAATTTATTATGTTTATGTACCTCCTTCCTCCCAGAGTGGGACCCAATGAGGCTTCAAAATAAAAAAAAAAAAACATTAAAAAGATTTACAGTAATTTCAAACCTTAAAAATTTATAAAATTACAAAATCTACAACAATTTTTTTTTAAAAAAAAAATCAGCTTGATAAATGGAAAGTTCTCCTGCTTGCACATCAAAAGCTTGCTTGAAAAGAAATGCTTATGCCTGCTGGTAAAGAGAGAGCAGGGAGGGGACCAGCCTAGTCTCCCCTGGAAAGCCTCTTCTTGCAGATCTTAAGGGAAGACTGTTTGGGCTCTTGGAACTGCATGCATTACTAGGCCCATAATAAATAAAATGTATTCACTGCTTTCTCTCTGCGAAAACATTTTTTTATTAAAAACAATGGGCAAAAATATTAATAGTCTGATAAAAACAATGCAGAACAAGGATATGCCACAAGCCAACACTATCCACAGAAGGACTCCAATGAAAAATGCCTCAGTGAACCACATGAGCATTTTAATGGATTTCCTAAAGCTGAGCATTCAGGTCAATATCATATCAGTCTTTTGAAGCTGGGTTATAGCATGTAATTTTCTCCACAGTACCTGAAAACAATAGGCTGTTGTAGGGGGCAAAGATTAGGTTAGGTGATACTTTCTCCTCCAAGGTCTTGTTACCACTTCCAAACATTTACTACCCATGGCAAGTGCCTCATTCTGCCTAATACTTGGGCTACCCCTGCACAACACAGGGAGACTAATGGAGGTAGGAAGTGGTATTTGAAAAGAGTTTTGAAAATTTTGGCCTTTGCAAGTGCACAGTTCAGTGGAGAAACTATTTTTGGACCTGTTACAAGCACAAAAATACTTTAGGCCAGTAGCATATGGAGTGACCAGGGCATCTTTTGAAAACCAACTAAAGTGGAAACCTTTACCAGGAGTTTTTGATCATTGTGAAGTAGCGATAGGCAAATCGACAAACTTCACTTTCTCCTACATCCAAAGTATGTGAATTTCAGTACATTCTGATCAAAATTGAAATGAATTTTTCACCTGATGTTATTGTTGAGATTTGTAGGTAAGGCATCTTGGAACACTGTGTAAACATAGCAAAGTCTGGAAGAAGAAACATGCAGCACTATCAGGCTTAGGAGGCTCTGAAAAACTGTGGAGAATGTTGTTCTTAATTCTCTTAACTGTGGCAACCTTATACATTAAATAAATCATCATAATCATTGAAACCTGATGGCGCAGTGGTTAAATGCTGGTACTGCAGCTACAAGGTTATGAGTTCAATCCTGCTGGGTTCCAGGTTGACTCAGGCTTCCATCCTTTCTGTAAAATGAGTACCCAGCTTGTTGGGGGCAATTAGCGTACACATTGTAAATCACTTAGAGAACACTTAGTTGATAAGCCATATAGAAATACACATGCTATTGCTAAACCCTGGCTCTGAGCCAGATAATTCACAGTACTCTGAATATAGGGTATCACTCTGCTGCTCTGATTCCCATTCTTGTACTATCCTCGGACCCTCAGTCTAAGCCACATTGCTTTGTTTCTTCTCTCCAGGATAGGTAAATATCACCCAATTTACATAAATTCTCACTATCCAATTTTTTCCTTCCTATTCTTCAGTTAGCCTTGTGTTTCATAGGTCTGCTTGGATCTTGTGTGTCATTGTGATATTCCCCCAATAAAACATACATAAAACATACTTTTAATCTCCAACTGGCATCCCTGCATTAGTACCAGTATACATAGGTGTAAAAGAAATGGCAAGGTTACCCTGCTCTTGCAGGCCTCCCTTTTGAACTAGTAATTCCCCACTGATTCATCCATGTTTTGGGGGTAACTTCCTCAGTATATCTCACAGTTTTTGCTCCTCCTCTGTCGTGACTCCACTTAGTCATGTCATGGCTTTGTCTCTGCAGAGAATGCTTTAACGCACTTTGGCTGTGTGTCCATGAACATAGATGGAGGACATGGTATCTGAAGCCCCACTGGGAAATACTAAACAGTGAACCTACAGATGTCCAGTGCAGGAATAGAAACCAGCAGTCTAGGTTACCTAAGCAGTCAGCCCAAGTTCTTTGGAAACCTTCCTGCCAATTGTCTGATACACCTGTTCTTCTCTGCCACAAATGTCAGAGGCTCCAACAACAGAACACAAAATAGAGGACTGTTACATGCCAATACTACAACCTTTCCCAAGATGATCTGTTATTCAACGAGGATGTGGAGTCTACAGCCAAGTCTGCAGGGCCTGCACCCAAAATCTGTTCATTTCTATTTTATAACTGCTGTCTGCCTGGGAGCTGTCAAACTCTGTATTCACTTGAATGACAGCCATGTCTTGCCTCATTAAGCCTTCAGTTCAAAGTCCATGTTAAATGGACTCCTGTTAGTCTCTGTTACACATTTATTTCAAAAGGCCAAAATAACATGGACTAGACCAAGTCATGTCAGAATAGAAGCACACACAATGTCCAGCTGCTTAACCCTTTCATACCCCTTCTCTTTTTCTCAGCTCATGTAGTCTCCTTTGCACATGGAAAAGCACCTTCGAGCTGGCAAAAGACAAATGGATAATTGGCTAAGCAGATTCTCCCTGTGTCTCTTTCTTCAGATTGGACCAGAAGTGGGGAACATGTGATGTTGGACCTCAGTTTCCATCATGTGTAACCATTATTTACACAGGAAGGGCTAATTGAGAGTACATTCAGCAACATCCAAAGGGCCACATATTCCAAACATGTAGCTTGAACTCAGCTTGCTGTGGCTATGTGCACTAATTTTTAAGAGTGGAGTAAAGTCTGACAAAATTTAATATGCATCTTGGCCTTTCATGTTTGCCAACATTTGTGATTGTCACAGATCCGGTTTCAGTTACCACTTCCAGTTATCTTCTTGCTGTTGTATAACTGACCCTTAACTAGCTAAAACAGGAGATCTGTATGTTGAGAGAGCTTATACTGTACAAAATTGAAAGGGGTGGGGAATGACTGAACTATGCACAGTCCAAAAGGATATACCTTTCCATATGTTTATATAGATTGCCAAATTCAGTTTTGCTAAATTCAGCTTTTGGATTTGCATCAGATATTTACCTACACTGCATTCTAACCAGCAGATGATAATTAATTGCAGAAGAGATTCAAAGTATCCTGAAGTGATGATAAAGGCAAAGTAACTTTCCAAGCAACACAGCCAAATTAGGATATTGAAATGTAATTGATTACCTAGACATCTATTTTGGCTAATCAGTTACATGCAACATAAAATATTTAGGTCTCTTTCCTTAGCATCCCTCATCTCTACTCCTTCCCTGTTAATTCATCCAGGGCAATGTTAATACAAGGAAAAAAGAGTCATGCAGCAAATTAAAAGGTCTGATTTTCTGGACAACCATGACTGCATTTAAAATAAAGTGTTCTTGGTCTGATTTTCAGCGACAAGTGGATCCTTCTCAGAGAACACACACACAAGTTGATATATTACACAGTTGAGTAAGTTCCAGTGTACCAGTCCTTTGTATAGTATATAAAAATGATGGATGAGACTACATTATTTCAGTTTGCAGAACCATCCATGAGTTCAATGGCTTATAAGAAAGAGCAAACATCTTGAGTATACAACAATGGCTTGAAAAGATCAGGAAGGGGAAAGCCCCATTGCAAGACTTGTATCTTATCTAAACCTTTAGGTGACAACAAAATGAACAACAGACAAGAGAAGATCATATAAGTTATGTCAAGAGGATTTTACCAGATACTGGAGGCAAACAACTACAGCTGATTATCACCATTCTGCCTTCATTAGAAGCTCCCAGTGGATTCCACTAGGTCACATCTGGAAACAGAATTCATTGTCTTTCACCAATCCAAGTAAAAATATTTGCCCATTCATATGCAGTCAGTTGCATCTAAGATTGGTCAAACATTGAACAATGGGAAATAATGAGTTTTGAGTTAGTCATGATTAAAATAAACTCATTTTATTTAAATGGGTATACTTTAAGTATGGCCCTTTTTGTAGCGCTGGTGATTACATGACGGGAGAGGGCGGCTCGCGTGAGAAGCCTCTCCCGAAACGCCTCTGCTCCCCCCGCACCTCCTTACTGCACATGGATTCTGCTCTCGCGTCGGTCGCTCTCCAGCCACGCCCCCAGCTTCCGCAGCGCCCCCTGGGAGCTGTAGGTGGTGCTAGGGGAGGAAGTGGGGAGGAAGCGCAACCTGGCCAGTTCGCCGACGCACCGCACAGATGTAAGTGCGTGGTGGCGCCGGGAGCCTTGCGCGAGTGCGGTTTATTTTTGGCCGAAAATTTAAAAAATCCGCACAAGCACCGCTTGAGCCCTGTAAGGGCCACGGAAGTGGGAGTGTGTCGTGCAGAGCGACGCTCCCACTCCCGCAAGGCTCACGGGGCTCTTTCGCGAGAGAAAGCCTGTGCAAAAAGGGCCTATGACAAGCTCTAATTGTAACCCATTGTTTTCTCTCTCAGTTAGTTTGACTTCACCCTACTGAGTTCAGGAGTTTCAGTACAAGCTGATAGTGGGCCCCCCTTCTAAACAAAAATATAACTGCATCCATCCAGGATATGACAAGCACATAGAGAAATGATCTGTAAGATAAGTCAAATTGCCTTGTTTCTTGTTACACTGCAGCCAAGGGAAACCTCCTCTTAGACAATCAGCTGTAATGTCTAGAAATATGGAGTATTTTAGTTCATTCCCCAAAGGAAGCTGTTGTGTTTGCCCCTATAGCAGTATGATGACCAATAAACAAGTACTTTCAGCACCTGGGCTGGGAGGCAACATACCCACTGCAAAGGAAAATATTATTTTCATTTCAAAGAGAGATGAAGTACCCTCAGTTGTTATGTAGCAATAGCCCCCACACGATCCTCTCCAGATATTTTTCAGCCACCACCATTACCCTACTGGTATGTCACCAAAATTTGGTGGTGTCTAGTGAGAGCCCTTTTCTGCCTTCCCATCTCTTTTGCATGGAAGGAAGTTATACTCTTCTGTATCTGTCTTCAGGGCTCTGTGGTACGTGAGTCCACTCAGTGGCATGCTCTGCATATAAAATACTGCAGTTGCAGTTTCATGAGATTTACCCCCAGGCCAGTGGGTATAGGGTTGTGGAGTAAATGTGTATACTCAGTTTCATTGCAGTTACAGCTCTTCCCTTACCCTCTATCAGTTATATATTTGCAACTGACCACCCTCACCCAATTAATTGTCCTTTGCTTTTCTTCAGCGACAGATAAAATCTAAATGGATTCAAGACCTACAATTTGTTAATTTAATTTAATTGGCTCATTCTTTCACTCCTTTGAAAAGGCCAAGTGGAATGACCAGTAAATAGATTTCTTTTTTCATAGCAAAAAGATTAGGCACAAAATCAAGAGAAGAAGAGTCATTTCACTTAAGCCTGCGTACAACACACAATAAGCATTTTTAGAGCATTTATACTCAGCATTGTAGTACTGAAGCAGTGGACTATGTATTGTTTAGTCAAATGGTAGTGGGGAAAATCTATGCAGAATGGAATTCTAGCAAATAAGGTCAAAAAATGTTTACAAGCTAATGTCCTGCAAATGTCCTGAATGCACATTTTTGCTGACAGGGGCAATAATTTATAAAGAAAGCATTTAATTAATCTGAGAAACAAAAGAAGGTCCACATTTTATATTAAATTTTGTCTTAATATCCATGTCAGTAGCTGTTCTCAACAGTATCTGTTCTGAAATGTTAGGGGAGTGTCAATCTACTTGTGACTTTCCCAATTGGATCATATCCAAAGTACATGAGTCAGGGTTCTGGTCTTCAATGGACCTCGCACAGTAAAGCTGGCCAGGCTGGGATTCAGCATTTGCATGACTACTAGGCTTTGGTAGCCTGTAAAACAAAATTCTAAGGATCTAATTCTAAGATTGATTAATTAAGATTAATTCTGAGATCTGAAGGTGAACATGACTACATTAATAGAAGAGGCTCCTTTTTGCCAACAGTTGCCCTTCATGTGTAAAGCGCAGTGAGAACAGGGACAGAGAATGGAACTCTTCCTTCCATAGTCACCATATTCTTCAGGTAAATGTCTGAATACTACTGACATGTAACTGAAGTGAAACCTAAATTTATACAGTTCCTCCTATGAGCACTTCCTGATTGTGCCTCTCTCTTTTCCCTTCCTTTTTTTTAAAAAATTAAGATCTATTTCTAAGTCTAAATACCCAAAGGGCACCAGACCTTGTCTGATCTTGAAAGCTAAGTAGAATCAGCCCTGCTTAATACTTGGATAGGCTATGTTAACAAATAGCAGGTGCTGTAGGCTGTATTTCAGAAGAAGGAACTGGCAAAGCCAACTCTGGGTATTCCTTGCCTAAAAAAACCCTATGAAATTCATGCGGTCACCATGAGTCAACAGGTAACCTGAAGGAACATACACATAAATGAACCCAAGTCAAAGTACACCCACTGAATCAATTGTTGAATGGTAAATCAACACTTTGGTAATCTCATTATCTCAGTGACTCTAGTTGGGTCTATCACTTGAATTTAGGCCTAACATATTCAAGCTTTTAGAGTAGTGACCATGTTTGAACAGGAAACAATAAAGAAAGTTGGAGCAGCTTACAAGACTCATATATTTATTGTGATATAAGCCTTTAAAAAAATTCTGTAAAATTCCATGTTTCACACTATATAAATATATGAAATTTTAGTCTTGAGATGCACATTTGGAGTTAATGCCTACAGATCCAACGGATGTTTAGACTCACTTGTGATGGGCTGCAAAAGCAGATATTTAGGTTGTGCTTACTCCAGCTTCCTAATACATGGTTGACCTGGCAGTTACATGCAAATGTGTACATAAGTGTATAGCTTTCATTTGCATGATCCAGCCACACATTTTTTTCAGTTTTCCTAAGTGGTATTCTGAGCATCATGTGTATTTTTTGTTTAGTTTTTGTTTTTTATGTAGTACAAGGCAAACATGAAACTTGGTCACATACTTCAGTATGTCTAGACTCCATTATGTATTAGCTATATAGAAACATGGGGTCAGAGGAGGGATGTTAAGCAATTCTAGAGCATTCTTCTGGACTGAAAGTGGTCATGTGATGCCATGCCTATGCGTGGTACTCCTGCAAAAAGGACCTCTATTATAGAGTCTGTCACAGACTCAAAACATTGATCATATTGGGAGTCATACTGTGTCTCTGACGCCTCTCAGTGACTGTGTGTGTCTACAAGGTTTTGGATAAAAATTAAATATTTGTCAGAGACCTCCCAAGTTCACAATGGGATAGGTTAAATGAAACATTTTTAGCTTCACGTCACTGGGTTTCTCCAGTCCCCAGATAGAATAGAAGAGGCAGAAGAACAAAGGAAATAGACAGAAGAAGGGCTTAGCAAAAGAAGAGGAAAGGACCTGCACAGCCTACAGATAAAACAGAGATTAGGAAATAAGCATGAATATCAATCCAGAGCAGTGGTTCTCTCTTTGAGTCTCTAGAGATGTTGGATTAGAATTTCCATGATTCTTCACCACTGACCATTCTTGCTGAGACTTCAGGGAGCTGAAGATCAATAACATCTGGTGGTCTTATGGTTGGCACACAACGGTCTAGTGGAAAGATGGGAATGTGTGGCCTGGTAGCTGGATGAAACCCAAGTAGCACCCTTGGGCCCCCTATTTACTCTCTAAAAGTTAAAACACAATAAATTTTGAGCAGAAAAGGTGTGTTTGTCTGTTTGCTTGTTTGGCCTTCTCTCTGAATGTATATGCTTTCATAACCCTTTGTGATGCTCTAAAATGGTGTTTCATGGGAGCTCCCCACCATGAAACAGCCACCCTCTTCAAACCACCTTAAAAATTAAGTAGAAGTGACCCTGGGTCACCCAAAATGGTGATTATGACAACCTAATGTGGCCCTTTAAAGTTGCAAAAGAGCTCAAATTGGCTTGCTGTGGGCCTCTAAGCTCCAAAGCATGCTCAGCACTGCCTACAGACATTAAAGCAAAAAGACAACAGCAGGGGGAGAAATTCAAGAAGCAAACCTGGCAAAAATAAGAGGTACATATGATCAGGAACTGCAAAGGTCCAATTAAAAATAATTCATTCATTCAGAATAATCAGCTATGTTTTTCGCTGAAGGCCTCTAGTTAATACACGAAAGCTTCTCACTGTTCAATACAACAGAACCAAAGGGGGGAAAAGGATGAAGTGTTTGTTTTTCTTTCAGCTTGCTGAAATTATCTTTCATGAGAAAAAATAGAGGGTTATTCTCTTTTTTATGTACTATTGCCATCAGACAAGTATACAAACTGAATCAATCAGTGTGGGAATAAACAAGGCATTCATTAAGGACCTAAGTTAGCTAACATGTATGAGAAGATGGATTTTGTGCATAATGTGTTGAAGATTTCCCTCCACCCAGACAACAGCTAACATTGATAGAAAAACTCATTTTAGGTACAAAATTGCCCCTTCACTTCTTTTCCAATCTGCTCCCAATATGTATGTTCCATTCAAGCCTGAACGTTTTAGCACATTACAGTTAGCAAGTAGTATTATTTTGGGATTTTCATTCCCCATTAGCAATTTTTATCTTAGTCTTGCATGTGCTATATTTAAAGAGAAACTTCTTCTTTTCTCTTTCCAGCAAAAAAGAAACCATTCAAAATGATGACCTAGAAGGGAAGGGGGTTATACAACAGAATTGTGACAGAAAATGATTCTTCCTAGTTTGTCTTTTCTCTGCTAAACTAAAACTGAATATTTTTTCCTATCTTACACACCATGATGCCTTTGTACAATGGACACAAACAGATGAAAGAAAATTCTACAATGTCTATATTTGTCTTATCCTTGAAGGGCTTAATCTTGCACTGCTTTTCATGGAATCAAATAAAATGGGTAGATGATTCATATGAACATAAACTATTTTGAGTTACAGGATAGTGGAAGAGCTGGAGTATTAATAGGAACCTAATGAAAACATACAATTCTATAGACATAAAACCCCCTATTCAACAGTGCTGCCCAGAGAGTTATTAAAATATCTGGTCAAGAGCACTAGCTCACAAGCAAGTGATCTAGCTTGCCTGTTGATGGCCAATGTTGTCTGGTATGTGTATGTGTGCTGGAGAGAAGGGATGATATTCCAGAGAACAATTGACCATATAACTGGATATTTTTTAGCAGAACAGGTAAAAGATAGCTGCTATGGAGCAATGCAATTAAGGGTAAGGGAGAAATTGGTTTGTTTTTGTTAAGCACCTACTGAAATTCACAAACTTCTTCATATTCAGGATAAAATAACTTGATGTTTCAGAAATGTTGGAGAATCCACATGGGGGAGAAAGCAAAATAAACAGATTGTCCATCCAACTCAGGATGGGGAAAGAACAGTCTAAGCCACATGTGACCTCTGAAGCCCCTTTTTGTAACCCATAGTGGTCCACAGGAAAACCCTGCAAGCCCCAAGCCCAACATTTTAATTGGGGAAGTTTTGTCCCCCAAATTACCAAACAGAGGTAAAACCCACTCTATTTGACATGGTTAAGAAACATGTGAAACAGCGATACAACTATCCCAAGCTAAGAATGCTGCATCCTGATGTCTGAAAACTAAGCCCATGAAATTGGATATGCTTAGTCTGGAAAAGAAAAGACTAAGAAGGGGTGAAAAAGCCATGTTCAAAGATCTGAATGGCTGTCATGGCAGAGGAAGGAAACCTCTTCTCTGCTACTCAGAGGATGGGGCCTGAACCAATGGATTCATGTTCCAAGAAAGGAGATTTCAGCTAAACAATAGAAAGAACTTCCTTTTTGGTAAGAGATTTCAACAACAGAATGAACTACTTCACAGTGTGGCAGGCAGGCTCTCCTCTACTGTGGACTTTTAAAGAGAGATTGGATAGCCATCACTCAGGGCTGCTTAAGCCATGGATCTGCTGCATCAACAGGGTGCTAGACTGTGTGATGCTTGGGTCTTTCCCAATTCTACAGTTCTATATGAGGGGAGACTGTACCTTCAAAGAGAAACAGAGAGTTGAGGCTTAGGTTCCCCTGGATTCTTATTGTGCTAGCATCTCTGCCTGAGTATTTGATATGGCAGTAATGCACTTTGACTATCTGTTTAGAGAATTTAAGCTGTGCCTCTCCCTTGGTTCAGCCTGTATATCTGCAAACAAGTACAAATACTACATCCAAGCCATCTCACTAGTGGCAATTAATTAAAAATGTTGTGTCATAATTTACTAATCTAAACAGAGTGTGGAATACCAAAACATGACACATTATCCAACAATAGCTCTCTGATTCCTAGGCCATTTCTGCATGACTTTGCTGTCCCAGGATGGGGACACATTGCTGCCAGTCTGTGAGTCATACTTTTGCACAATGTTATCATGGTCCCACTGCCCATGTGTTCTCAGCTGTCGCAACCACAGGATATTCCATTACTGGAAAAAATATGGTAATGACCCCCAATTGCACAACGCTCCCATCGCCGGCAGCCATGTAGAAAGAGAGGAAACACAATTTGAGTGCTTCCTTCCCCAGTGCAGCATGGGAAGTGGCTGGCTGCACTGTGGAAGGAAGGTATCTGTCCCTCATGCAACTTTTCTGCAGGTAGCTGGCCAAGTGCAGAGGGGAGCATTTGGGTTGCGCTTTCATCCCAGCAGTGGCACTGCTGGGATCATGACCAGATGACAATGGAAAATGGTAAGGTGCAGAAATGGCCCTGGATTATTGAACAGAATCCAAATCAATTGTGCTCTAAAGCTCCAGTCAGTAATATCTGGCATACTGGGAAACCAAGACAACAATGCTGACAACAACAATGATAATAATGAACTGTTTACTTTTTCCCCTTTTTTCCCCTAGTCCAACATTTTGAACAAGATCTAACTTTTTTTGCACAGAAAATTGAGGGGGGGGGGTTTCTGCTTACATCTGAAAATGTGAGGAGTTATTTAAAAACATAGAATGTATATTGCAATCATGCTCAGCAAGGGAAACATTTTTGAAATTCATCCTAAAATTTTGGGAGGATTCCCAAAATACCATTTTGCCTACCTCAAATAATGGTAACAAACTAGTTGCTACAATAAAAAATAGTGATATCACTTGTCATAGCATTACTTTCAAAAATAATGTCATTGCTGACTCATTGCCCTCTAAAAATAATACTGAAGACTAATGTTATGATTTGCTGTATGCTACCTCAGTCTACAGTCTGGGAACAGAGTCATGAGTCTGTGAATCTCAGATGACGTTCATTCTATAATTCCACAAACACATTCATGCAATACATCCCTTTGAACTCAGTGAGACATACTTTGGGTAAGGCTAAGGCTGCAGGTGTAGAAACAACATGTGAGCTTTGCCAGAAGATTTGGGTGAAAATACTTGCATCTAACAGGAAATATAATATGGATCAATGGATAATTAAAGAAAAAAAAGTATATTTCTTTGTGGGGAGGAATAGATTCCATTATCCACAACTTTATGGAAATCTAATATATATAAGCCAAAGTGTGTTTGTCTGTGTCAAGTGAAGACCTCATATGATTGGCTGCCTAAGAAGATTCTATGGAATCCTGGGGTTTGCAGTTTCGGGAGGGGCCTTTAGAATTCTCAGCCAGAGAGCTCTTGGGCCTCAGTCAACTGTGTCTGTCTTGAATTGGCCAGTTGCTATGGAGAGGAGGCCAAGAAGCAAGGAGGAATGCAGTATATTCCCTCAGGAACCCAGCCTGTGTATGTTAATAGCTCTGAATACAGATTGGGGAATATGGGGAAAAGTTACAGGTACTGGACAAGACTGTTTGGGGAATTAGAAACATGGGATCTCAAATCTTTCTAACAAGTATTACCTATGAGAAAATAAAATCCTGGGCAACACCAGTTATATACACTAGTGAGACATAAAGCCAAAGTACAAACTGCCATGGTTCAAAAATGATAACACAACTGTTACTAGTTGGAGCAAAATAATATATCACAACAACTGGATCACCCTTTGCCATGCTCAGCAGAAATGTGCAGTTGTCATCTGCCACATTTGTGTTCCCTGGCCCATAAATCAAATGAAGCAAAAGCATATATGTCTAAAAGGTTTCATCTGAAAAGTCATGAAACAAACAACCCACAGCATGTTTTTTCAAAAGTTCTAAGTGTGGTTGACAGTAATATTCTCTGTACGGTGGGAAGAGGAGGAAGCGGAGGAAGGATAAGATGAATTACATGGGAATCCTTTGTCAATGAACTTTTGTAAATTTAATCCAGTGCTATTCTTTCTGAAGGAGTTCCAAGTGCCCAGGTACTCAAAATTACTAGCTGGAAGTTGTCCATAATGATTTAGAAAAGCTATTGAAGCTATATCACCTAGAAAGGTGCTGTATAATTTCTACCCTGGGATATCCTTGTTGCCCTCCTGGTGATCATAATGGGGACTGGCAACACATCTTTTATTCTCTAATAAACATTTTCACTATCTTCTTTGGCATGGATGCTGCCACAAGGGCAGCTACCTAAGATCAACATCAAAAGCAACAGATCCCAAAACAATTGCTGATTTGACCTGTGGGGTCTCCCAAGCAACTTCCTATCTGGCAAGGTTAGTGAAAGTGACCTTAGCTAAAACACAGAGTGATTAAAAGAAAGTTCCTTTTTTCTTGACAGTGAAGTGGAGATTTCTTCATAAAACCCTCAGTGTTCTGGGCATTTTACTGTAATGTGTAGATGGACTGTGAGGAAATAAACCATAGCTGAAAATTCTCTTCATTTAAGGGGAATAACTGATGAGGATTGTATATTATCAAGTTCAAATTGACCCTAAGACTCATTATAACTAAAGAGATAGGCTTCATAGCCTGCCAATATGCAGTTAGCTCCCCACTTATTATTAAAGAGATAATATATCTTGCATATTAAAGCATTTTGAAACTTCTTCAAACCAACTGTTCCAGCGCTCTCGCTCTCTCTCTGTCACACACACACATATATGTATATATACTGTTGAAAGGATGCCACAGAGATATATGACAAATTTTCTCTATTGAGATGCTTTTCTTTTCTTTTTAAAAGATTTACCCAATCTACACCTTCTTATCCAATCACAGAAAGCATTCAATTTGAGGATAGAAACCTTGCATTTTCAACCTTGCAATACTTTCTATGGGGAAAATGGTGTTGAGCAACATGTACTCAAATGAACTCTGGAGAGAAACTACTATGAGCCTCTCTTAAATGCATCAAAACAATCTCTGTCCATGGGGGAAAATATTGCAGAAAACCACACAGAATGAAAACAAATGATGGCATGAGAGGGACTCTGAGAATGGATGACAGATCTGCCCATTCCTTAAAAAGAGAGACCTCTTAATAATTATTTTAGCTTTCTTCTATAATCTCTGTTCCATACATCCTGGCACCCTTCCCTTGCCCCAGTCTTCAGCTTTACATCATCTACTCCATAGGCAGTGGGGAGGCGGTGGAAGAAATCTCTGATCAATTCTTCTCTATCAGTTGTCAGCTGTCTGGATGTCACATACTTATCCCTTCTTTCTACATTCCTTTGTTTTAGACATTTGTATGCCGCTTCAAGTTCCCCTCCTCCCAAGGAGACCACCCAGCGTAGAATACCAATGAGCAATAAAACATTTCAAATTATACAATATCAAATAAATATCAATATCAAAAGCTTGTCAGAAAAAAAAATCATGATCAGGGATATAGTCTTTAAATGCTTCCTTTCTTCTAAACTGGTAGCACATTTCTATGCAATTTTCCCCAAAAATTGGACTCGTGGAGTTCAGTTTAGGCTTTCTCAGAGGTTTCCTCAGAACCTCTGTTTTCTGGAAATTTCAGGTTTGGTAGCTCACATCCCACCACACTCCATATTCAATGCACCAGAGATCCCAAGATTATTAAATGCTCAGTGTCCCTGAGACAACCAGACTTGGGGAGAAAGTAAATTGAGTTCAAGAGAATGAGATAGCTTTTTATAACTTATAGTGTAATCTTATACACATCTATTCAGAACAAAGTCCACCAAAGTTAAATGAGGCTTACTCCCAGATGACAGTACACAGGACTGCAGCCTAAATGTAATCTAACCTTTAATTTCTATAATAAATATTGAATTCTCTGTCAGATTTATCATGGGACTGGTTTAACATCAAATAAGAATTTCACAATCTCACATGGCAGCACTAGCCTGTCAAAAATGTGACCCTCCTAGATGTGTCCTGCAAAGAACATTTTGGTTCAAAATATATTTTATGACCTCAGGGATAACTGTTTGCAGTATTGATCCAACACTAAAGTGGCAATTTATGCACCCTCCTTCCACAGTGGACTACACCAATGGTGTACTCTATTGACTTTCTGGCTAGTCTTTGCATATATTTTACAGTTCTGAAAAATACTGACAGGAAGGTCATCCCAAACAAGAGCCATTTTCAGTTTGTTGTCTCCTACGCATCATACGCACAGGTGACTGATCCCACAGGATGTCTTTCTGCAGGGGGAAGGTAAAGAGTGACAGGTTTTTGGAATGGAACTAGGGTTGGATCACATATATGGGGAATAAGACTTCAGGATGATTCCTTTAGACTGGAACAATGGTCAATAAGACCAGATAAGCAAACTGATTTCAATCTGTCATTCAACAGCATGGTCTGAGTCCACCCTTTTCAGACTGCCATGGGGGATATGAAATTTGTTCAAGTTGACAGTTGGATGTGATCACATCTAGGAAGGAAAAAAAGTGAATATCTGAAAAGTTCACATAGAAAAAAATACATATTTCAAATGTATGCAAAATCCTGCTGAGATTAATCAATGGTAGACCCTTGAATCAATGCTGAGAAACACTTATGAATTAACACGTGTATTCACTTGAAAAACAAAAAACAAAACAAAACAAAAGCAAAGAATGGATCTCAGCACTACATACACATACACACTTGGACATGAACTGGACATGATAGCAGTAAAGAAAGAATATCCAAAAACACAGACATTGTAGATGTGTATGCTCCTACAGGTTATATGCTGCCCTAAGGATCACATAGTCTGATATTCTTTTCTTTAAAAAAAAATCCTGACAGAAGAATGTTTTTAGGAACAGCAAGGCAGGGCACAAATGAAATTTACATACATATGGCTATTATGCCTTAATGCTGAATGTGGGGCTAGCAAGTGACATTTACAGCAATCATGATCCTGCTGCCTTCTTCACATACTATCAAAAATGTGAAGGGGATTCATATGCAACCCCTCCAAAAAATATTAATACTTCTTGTTGACATCTAGACCCTTTCCACACCCTATCTTGTCCTGTCCTGTTCTGGTGGCAATTCCAGCAGCGGCTTTGCTAGGAAGAGAACACAGTGAGAACACTCCTCTCTGCGCCAGACTGGCTTCCTGCCAAAGGAAGTGCCATGGATATGCCTCTTCCTTCAGCACTGCAGCCAGGCACTTTGTGAGGTTGTGCTGGGGCAGAAAGTGCCTCCATCACACTTCTGGGGCTTCCGCAGGCCAGCTAGGTGTGGGATGGTGGTACGATCATGGGTCATTGATGAGGAAAACCCAACAATGATTTAATCTGTGATCATGCTGCCAAGAAGAATGGGACCATCACAAAATCATGCTCAAGTGTCGTTGTGGTCTTGCTGCTCTCCCGTCCCCGTGCCAGGACAACAGTATCCTGCAGAAAGGGCCCCAGTTTCTGAAGAGGGCTGTGGCTTGGTTCTGTTTTGCTATTGTTTTCTAAAGGAGACTCCAATATATACACACCCAGCTGCAGTCTTAAAATAGTGCGGCCCAGAAATGTTTGTCACTTAATCTGCTTTTTACAAGAACTAGGCCTATTTCAGTAATAGTGGTAGCAGCAGTAGTAATGGTAGTAATGGTAGTAGTAGCACAAAAATCTATTGTATATCTTTCAAATTCATGACTTCATCTTCATAGTCAGAGCTCCATTCCAACATGAGCTTCTATATATGAAGAAACATTGTAAAAAATAAATATATATAACCCCTGAATTCTGATACCATGTTGTTCTTCCCCCTCCCCCAAGTACCATAAAATATTAGTCTTCATCCTTTAGATACATGACTTATCTTTCCTAAGCCAGCTGAAATTCCCTACATGTCCTCTACTATATTTTGTTGGTGTTAGAAAATCTATTCTTTCTGATGGGGAAAGATTAAAATGTGAACACGCTCTTGATTTAATTCTCCAACATCAATGTGGAAAGTGTCAAGAGACTAAATGCCATCCTCTAACATCAGCTTCTGGTTGCTAAGTATCCATCACAGAACCATCAAATTGAAATCACTTGCTCTTGAGATTGGTGCTGAAACAGTAGACACCAACATTATCTCGTTGTTAACAGGGATGACAATGTGGAATATCAATTTATTTCCTTCTCTGTGGTGGTGGGAGCCTCACTTATGAACATCTTTCCTTATAAAACAAAGGGTGTCTTTCACACAATCCAGTATGTAAAATGGAGCACACAGTAATGCAATTTGGTAGATGGTTAGTTTACTTGCTATAGATGTCTAAACTCTTCTGGGTTGAAATTAGGGATATAGAAAAAATGTAATTTTCCCAATCCTTGATGAGAAAGGGTGTTTCAATAAGTCAAGACAGCTCATCCCCACCTTCAAAAAACTGTATCTGTAACTTATCTGGACTTTTCTGAAAAATGACGATGATGATGATGATGATGATGATTCAGCAAGGGGAGTTGGCACAAAAGCATGGGGGTTTTTTGGCAAAAAAAATTCTGTGTCTCAAATCAATAGACTATCTTTCTGTCAAAATATTTTTGTGTTAGCATAAAAAATGCACTTTGTGTAAAATATCACTTTGTGAAATATTCAGGAGAAAAAGACTCAACATTGGAAACAGCATTAAAAACCCCACAAATACTTTCACAATCTTGCCTAAAAGGAAGAGAAGTTTGGAAGCTTTTCATCCTTGCTTGAGAGAACTAAATGAGCTATATCCCAAGCAGAGATAACAATTTAGTTTGTTTGTTTAATAAGGAAACAAAATTTCCATTTTTGAAATATTTTTTATTAACAGATCTTGAACCTGAAACAATTTACATGAGGCAGGAAGTGAAACAGAAAGGTTTCCTCATCCCTGTGTCAAACAAATTTTGGAAGAATATCATCTTACTTATAAGCCAACTGCAAATTTCATCCAAAAAAAGGGATTGATCTGGCAAAATTAAGTTTATATCCATATTCCAATCTGAATATGGATTAGAACCAGAGTACAATTGGTGTTATGCAATGTTCTAACGCTACATTTCATCCCAAATTTCACTCCATGTGCATATTTATTTACAACTTTCAACTCATTTAGTTCTTGCATATCTCCTTCCTCAGCAATATTTGGAATATGCATGTGGACATAAAAGGGCATTGCAGCATGATTTCTTTTGTGAGGGGGTGTCATGGACTGACACCCTACCAATCTCCTCTCCTGCTGCTTCTTCATAAACCAGGGAAGTTATTGGCTACTGTGCTGACCAATGATGCGGAGAATGCTGGAAACTGTGTAGCAGATCGGTTAACTGGTGGCAAAATGATGCTGGAGTCAGGATGGTTGGGCAACATAGTTTTGATGTTTTAATTTGTTGTTGGAAGCTGCCTTGGGTTCTATGCCAGGAGAAAGGTAGCATACAAATATAATAAATACATAAACTAGATAAATAAGCAAAGGTATGAAAACTGAGACAATACCCAGGGGAGTGGAACAGTCAATCAGAGTGTGAAGAAAGTGCTGAATTTTTCCCAACCTCGGAAGACTGCCACCAAAGGAGGCAATGGCAAGGAATAAAGGAGAGTCCCTCACCTATGGGGGGGGGGGTTTCAGGGAGAGGGGAAGAAGGTTGAGAAAGATCTGTTTAGCAGTCTGTGCCTAGGATTAGACTTCTATCTACATGAGACTCAGTTTGCCTAGCTCCTTCATCATCTAAAACAATTCTGAAGAATTATGAGAGCCTCTGCTGTATGCTAGAAGGGACCTGCCTGTCACCTTTGTAAAGATTCTGCAGCCCAGAGGCCCCTTTTGGACTACTTCAGCTGTAGAAAAAAGTATTCTGGAGCCTGAATCTGCACCAACTCAAGGTAGATGATGTGGACATTTGAGAACAGAAGCAAACTTGATCCTTCCCAGACTTACTCTGCCCCTGCCAGCTGATACTGGCACAACCTAAAGACTCCTAGTCATGCAGGGAGTGTGCTTGGAAGGCTGTACCTTTAGTCTGACATTGTGTACGAACAAAGAAGTGGGAAGACTGGATTTTGATGAGGTATAGAACAGTTTGGGACCATTAAATGTCTGTGGGATGAAATTTTTGCTTGTGTCTCATTGTTGAGGACTGGAGGCTTTGATGAGACAAAGTTAAAATAGAATTCATCTATAGAACTAACATATTAAAACATACAGTTGAAAACAGTACAATTTAAAATTACATGCTTGATCAGGGAGACATGCTGGAGCATGGAGTCAAAATTTGTCAGAATACATAATGGGATGAAAATGAAAACCATACTATTGTTCTGGGCCTGATATGTCCAGTACTGTGAGTACCTCTCAAATAATATTTTGAATTTCTGACAATTTTTCCTTCATCTAAAAATCACACTATGGGCCAATTTTGACCAAACTTGATACTAACACATAGATTGGCATCCTATCACTTTTGTGCAGGATTTGGGTTGATAAGCAAACTTTAAATCTGCTCAGAAAATGGCTGATGTTGGACCTTTCTGCATGGAATAACATGTTAAAATGTAATTCCGCTACCAAAAAGGAAGGGCTTTCTCTATAGCATTTGTTGTCAGGCTGTCATAGATGTGTTAAATTACAGAGTCCAGTTGTTTGTATCATAAATGGAAATGACACTCTATCACAACTTACAGAAAATCATTTACTCTCATATACCATGTAGTCCTCCCATAGTAGTTTGTTGTAGAAAACACAATGAAGTAGAACAGGTACTGTGTAACATTGTCACTTGAACAAATGAAAACAGTTCTTCCAAATATCAGCCATCTGTCATGTATATTTTTTGTTTTCACAAGCCAAAAACAGCCAAGACAACCACACACACACACACACACACACACACACACTTACATACATACATATAGACATTCTAACAGCAATATTGCTTCTATTGCTTTTATATATTGGGGTACTTCCTGTCTCTGCCAATGTAAAATATTGGTATTTAAAAAAGAAAAGAGAAAAGAAAAGTCAACAAAGCAGATTATGTGCTCTGGTTTTCAGCAGGCTAGCTCCATTCGGTGGAAATTTACATTTCATCCACTAGGGTAACAGTGGAATTCTCATTGTTATCAGGAAATACACAATGTGTACATTTTCTCCCAATCCTGATTCTAATGTGCCATGCATTGAAATTCTCAGTTGGCTCAGAAAAAAACCTACAATTCATATAGCGTGAGTTTTTAACATTCTTAATCCTACTCTAAAAGAGTAAATGCCTCAAAATTCCCACAGATATATGCTTCTAAAGGGGAACTTTTAGTTTCACTTTTAAGTCAGAGGTGGATCTAGAGTGGGGCAACTGGGGCTCATGCCCTGGGCACCAATGTTGGTGCGGTGCAAAAAGTGGACCCCCTCACCTGGCCCCTGCCGCCACTCGCCTCATCCCACTCACCTGGTTCTCACCCTGCCCCCTGCCACTCAACCCTCCCCACCTGCCTCCGCACAACCCTCCCCTACCTACCCACTGCTTACCCTGCCTCCCTCCACCCAACCTGCTCCCTTGCCCTGGAGGCTGTTGAGCCTCAGTACGCCACTACTTTCAGCTTTCAGACTTGAAAATTTTCATATCTTTCACACCTAGCATGTTAGTTTCAAATTTTCTTTCTCTTCGGCTCTCTGTCTAAACTAAGGTGATTTAGATTGCTACTTCCTTAAAATGGAGATGTAAATATACTGCTTGATATATCAGCATGCCCTTTTATAATGTTTCAGAAATAATTTTTCAAAATCCTTTTTTTTAAAAAAAAAAAGCATATGCAGACTAGAAAATTTGCCCAAGAATCTTTCTGGTTAATAACCTCATTTCTAGTAAAGCTAAGCATGAGGCTTTTTATGGCCAGACTAAGTGGGCCTCCTACTTGTGTGCAATAACAAGTATGCCTGACATGGAAGGTTACAAAAGGGGAAGAGAGTAGCACCTGATCTAATCTAGGCCATTTGCACACTAGACTGTTATAGCACTATTATTCCACTTTTAACATCCTGTGAAATGTTGGGGTTTGTAGTTTTGGGAGGGGCTGGCTGGCCCCTCCCAAAACTACAAACCCCAGGATTCCATAGGATGTTGAAAGTGGAATAATAGTGCTATAACAGTCTAGAGCAGAAATGGCTCTAGCCTATTGCTGTCTTTGTTGCAGGTGTGGCCAAGGTCCTGCTATTAGGTATGTAAAGAAAACCTGTTGAGTTTGAATTCCTATAAAGAATATATACATTTTCCACCTCTTTTAATGGAGACTATATGGAAGTAAACTTTGCCTTGGAAACTAGTACATTTTCATTACTTTTCTTTTTTTAAAAAAATAATGTTTATCACTATGACTTATAGAAAATACAAACAAGGTTAGACACATATATTCTATTTTACAAACAATAAAGTACAAGTAATAATACAAACTTAAAGACAATAGAAAGAAAAAAAGAACTGAAAAAAGGAAAAGAGAAAAGAAAGAGAAAAAAATGAATCTCAAACACTTGAAGTTTGAGTACAACATAATAGTATAAGTAAGACAAAAACAATCAGACCAAAAAAGTTTCTCAAGTTGTAAGTTCTATTTTAAATCCCATTACCTCCTATCTAACTGAATTCCTTTATTTGCCTCTGTCTTCCTCATTAAAAAAGAATTTAGTCTGATTTTATTTTTACAAGCCAAAACTTATAGTTGATGAAACCAGTACATTTTCAAAGCTTGTGATGTATATCAGAGGGGGGAAATGTGTGGTTAGGCATGCAGACATCTCAGAAATGTGCATAACCTGAAATGTGTGTGTGTATATATGTATATACGGAACAACGTGAAAAACACCTTAGTCTCTTCAAAAATATACAATATTTTTAAATACAGAAAATGATAAAAGGAAAATGTTACCACTTGATATGGAACTAGGATGGAATAAGAATACTGGTACATTTCTGAGAAACACAAAGGTAGACTGGTAGGTTTTCCTATTTCTGCATCACCCTTCTCAGGAGAGAACTTAGAGGCAGAACACAGGATTAATCATTGACTGACATTCTCCAAATCACTAGTTGAAGAACTACTGTAGTACTAGTTGAAGAACTAATGTGAGCTCAGCCCAGTGTGTTACCTCTCCACAACAGATATCACAACCATTTCTACACAACTTAGGCCCTTTTCGTACATTACCCGTTCGTGCTGCTGGGCGAGGGTTGTCATGCAAGAAGCCTTGGAAGGAACGCTGCCACTTCCCTGCTGCCTGGGCTCTGCAGCTCCTTCCTGGTTGCGCAAGCGCCCCACCCGCGCCCCGCCCCTTCCTTCTGCAGTGCAGCCTGGGAGTTGTAGGCTGTGCTGGAGCAGGAAGCGTGACTGGTGCAGCTCAGGAGGCTTCGCATGGCAGGTGAGTACGCCCCAGGCCCCTGACCAGTGCGCGAGCAAGCAGCATTTTCAGATAAAAGCCGAAAATAAAAAAATGCGTATGCGCTGTGCATCTGGCTCTTGAGCGTTGTGTAAATGTGAGTGCGTCATGCAGACTGCTCCTCACATTTACGTGACGCTCAAGGGGCCCCTATTGCTTGCAAAATGCTGTGCGAAAAGGCCCTTAGACAATAATAAGCCCCTTTCTCTACCATCATTAGATTACATCATCAAATACAGTGCATTTAGTTTTCTGACTTTTTTCCCCTAGAGTGGAAAAATAAGTAAGAGGAAAAACAAAGCGCCCTGGATTTTAAAGAAGTCCCACAGACGTGAAATTGTCTTTCTTTTTGGGGGCCATATCCATATACATGTGTGTTTATGTATGCATGCAGATAGGCTTCAATACTCTTAAGGCAACAGATCCTTTCTGATCTTGGAAGCAAAGCAAGATCAGCCCTGGTTAGTACTTGAATTGGAGACTGCCAGTGCATACCATGTACTGCAGACTATATTTCAGAGGAAAGAATTGGAAAAAGCACCTCTGAATATTCCTTGCATAGGAAAAATCTATGAAATTCATGAGGCTGCCATGTTGATAGGCAATTTGAAGACACACACCTACACATATGCCTGCAGATGCATACATAGAGAGAGATTCTATGTTTGTCTCTACTTTATCATTATTTAAAAATAGAATCTTCCAGGATGCTGCAGGCAATTTTACAAAGATATTCTGAAGCTCAACCACATTTTCACAGTTACAGTGAGTCTTGAATAAAATTGGTTAGTGCTAAGTACTTTATATCCTCAGTGAGCTGGCCTTTTAAAACCAAACTAATAAGTAAAGCCAAATTGACCGCTGTATCATTTCACTTGAGGGTCAAAGAATCTGGTGTGTGTGTGTATGTGCCTCCCACTGCAAAGTCAGCTCGAACTGTTCAACAGACCCAGAAACCTGGAGAACCCAGTGATCAAGATGTCTTGGCACATGATCAGCCCAGTAAAACTTCTCTGAGAATTGTGACCACAGCCTGTTTCTGTCAGACTTCCATCATTCATGGCAGATTTAGAACACACTTCTAGTGAAACTGAATGACTGCAGCTGGCCAAGGTCCTGAACTTTCTTAGCTGACTGAAATATATTCAATATCATGTATATTCCAATTATTGTTGAGCACTTTTAGATGTTCCTTTTTCTATGAACATTGTCTTTATTTTATTTTATTTATTTATTTTTTGCTTTATGATAATGGAGGATTCAAATAAGGTAGGAAAGAAGATATAGGGTATTTTCTAGGTTGACAGGAAGTCTCATCAACCCAAAGCCATGTTTATGTTATCAGGTACAGCCTCAGTTACAGGGGCTTCTTCCTACCCTTACTATTCCAATGGTTCACTGTTTTCTTTGTGAAACTACCATGCTTAATGTATTGGATATGTCAATTTCAAGCAGCTGTTTGTGGAACAAATCAATGTAGATAACATAATTCCAGTCCTAAATTCCTATTCTACTGCATTAAAGGTAAGGCAGACTATTGGTTTTCTGTTGCATCTCCCATTTTGCCTGTGAAACTGCTACATGAAATTTATTGGATATTTTGATTTGAAATGCCTGTTTTATGGAAACATTCAACATACATAAAATGATTTCAATCCATTCTTTTCCTTCTAATGTTAAACATAAGACAACTGTTTGTTGCTGCTGCCATTTTATCTGTGTCGTAACAGTCTTGGTTTCTTCCTCACAAGAATGCAACAAAGGATAATGGACTGAAGGCAAAGGGAAGCAAAGGATATCTGATGTTATGGATGAAGCTTTGTCAAAAGGGTTGGGAAGCAAAGCTACAATCTATTCTTGGATAACTGAAATACAACCAAGGCAATTCATATCTCTGGCTCAAATCAAATCAAATCAAATCTGCCTCAGGCCAGTGGCCATTGCTCTCTGGTTCTCCTTCCTTTCTTTGTTGTCTCTGTACATTGCAGGATTTCTAAGACACTGACACTGAATTCATTTATACTTGCAACCTACCTGATCATGGTAAAGGACAATCAATATGCTTCTCCAGCCTCACATAGAATGTTTGACCTGTTACACCCAGTATGGCTTGATGCATAAACAAACTGAGTTTTGACAATTAAAGCTTATTGCCTTGGACATGAAGCCTGGGGGGGAAAGCAAGTCAACTGGAGTTATACATCAGCCACAGAAGCCTCTGTCCAGATCAGGAATAAAAATGATCCCAGATGACAGTTTTCTAATTAAGAGGGAATACTGAATGACAAAGAAGACAAAATACATTCTAAAATTTTAGATATATGTTCATATGCCTGATCCATTCCTTGCAACAGCTGGCTTTGATATTCATATGATAGCAAGGGGAGAGAACAATACAAATGGGATTAAAAAAGAAATTTCTTAGCTACTGGTATAATTGTAATTTGCCACCTGGCAGGAAATTGAGCAGAGAAGAATGCAGTAGCATTCTATTAAGCGCTGAGTGAAATACGTTGATAAGACATTTAATATAGCATGTAGTGCAACTGCTGCACATTGCCCAAATATGGAGACCTACAGATGGCAATTATCACATCTTCCTGTGCTATTTAAAAAGCTCACAATTTCACAGCATGAATTCCTGGCTTAGTCCCAGTCCATACATTCAGCCACATGTGATGAATTAGGCGGGTGAAGAAACAGCATGGATCTTTTCCTTCTCTCACATATATAGCCTCTAGTCTGAAGCCTCTCCCTATGTATCAGTCATGGAATTTGTTCCCTTCAACAGAAAGTGAGGCCATTTTGGCACAATGCCGCTATACCACAATAACAGTAGGTTGTTTCCAGTCCAGGAGTCATGCTACCTCATGACATCGTCACTATCCAGCTGCTATCCCATCCCCAAGTGTCACCAAAACACCTTATTCTATTTTCAGAAAAAAAATCTGTTAAGAGCCTCCTTTAGTGCTTCAGTCCCATCAGCTGGTTCAGTGCTGTGCCATAATAGCACTTGATAGTGCTTCCTGGCATAGCAAATCCAGGAGTGAGCGGGGTGTGGACCATACTATTTCCAAGCATATAGACTAACTCTAGTCTCTCTACAGACTTTTTGAGCTAGCATGGTGTAGTGGTTTGAGCATAGGCCGATTACTGGAGACCAGGGTTCAAATACCCATTGAGCCATGAAAGCTCACTGGGTGACCTGGGTCACACTTTCTCAGACTCAGAGAAAGACAAAAGCAAACTATATTGGAAGAAATCTTGCAAAAAAAAAAAATGTTATTTTGCCTTAGGATGACCATAAGTTAGAAATGACTTGAGAGCACCCAACAACAAAGACTCAACTTAGTTTTTCAACAAATGTCTTAGTATTTAGAAGCTCAATTGTTAAAATTTGACCCTATATACAAAAAAGCCATCAACCTTCCCAGTGTCCATCGGGATCTCAAATATGCCATCTTTTTCACTCCTTTTATCTAACAAAAAGCAACAAACTAAGATCCATTCAAAGGTACATGTGTAGATAAATTCCTGGTGTTGCAACAGAGAGAACTCACTTCCATCACCATGAACCCATGTTCAAGCCACTATACAAATTATGTGCATCTCCCACTTTCTTTTTTAAGCTGTCAACTGTCACTCACACATATTGTTCTGTGCTCCTTGGATACATGCCAAGATCTCTCTCTGCCTCTCTGAAACACACACACACACTCTCTCACATACACATACACAACCTAGGTAAAACTATTGTTAAGTAGCAATGTTGCTGCTTCTCTTATTTGGAGTGTACTGCATCATTGATGTGCACCTATTATGTTTTTGAATGCCATAATCTATTGAGAAGGAGTGTGGTAGATGACAACAAAACAAAACAAAGCCCTAAAATATCAGCAAAGCAAAGCAGATCCCAAAAGTGTTGGCTTCTTTACCAAGCCTATGACCAGTTTTCCTAGAGGGGTTCAGGGAAAGGGAGTGATGGTATTGGGTTCAAGAGATCTTATATGCACACCTTTAAATGATCTACCAGCCAGTTTTATTACTCTAGATCAGTGGTTGTCATCCTGTGGGTCCCCAGATGTTTTTGGACTTCAGCTCCCAGAAGCCCTGAACATTGACCATAGTGGCTTGGGCTTCTGGGAGCTGAAGTCCACAAACATCTGGGGACCCACAGGTTGACAACCACTGCTCCAGATATTACTAGGTTGATACACACACACTGGAGATGTGGAAGAGCATCATGTATCAAAGGACTCACAAGCTTCCAGTGATGGTCCCCTACTCTAGATGCTAAGAGTAACTATTGTGAAAGATTTGAACCCACTGATGTAACACAAAATGTGCACTTTTCCCAAACTGTCATCTTTGGAGTTTGTGGAGCATGTGTTTACAACAGCATTACTCAAAGCTGAAACTGTAGTCAATGTGGTCTTGTCCTTGAACCTGGCTTGCAGGTTATTCCAGAACGAAGTAGCTAGGGTCCTTAATAGGACATGCAGCTATACACATATTTCCCCTGTATTAGGAGATTACCTATTAGCTACCTTACTATGTTCAGGGTTCTGGTACTGACAAAGCCATATACAATTTAGAATCAGGAATTTGGAGATTGGAGAGAGAAAGAGGGACCGATTGAGTGAGTAAACAGTTGATCCTGGAGATTTCTGTAGAGTTGTCAGTTCTATGACCAAGAGAATACGGTTATTGAACATCTCAGAAATGTATCTTCTCAGAACTCACACTCATCTTTTGAAATACTAGAATATATACTGTGAGAAGTAAGAATGGAAATTTTTTTTTTTTTTTTTTTAAAAAAGGCAAAATGTGTTTCTCAAGTGTCAGGAAAACTGTATGAGGAGAACCTCAGACTCATGAAAATCTTTACTGTTTAGGGCTTACTCTGCATGGAAAATAGCATTTTCTGAACATGTGTACATTTTGGACAAAATAAGTCACAAACTATAGTACTCTCTTTGCTGAAAACAGAATTTTTGGCATAGAATGTTTCCCATGCAAAAATACAAAATGCAAAAATATTGTTTTCTGTGCAAAATAGTATATATGAATTTTCTCCAGCACTATGAATTGAGCCCAGAACTATGAATAGTCCTTCTAAATGGCACATTGTTTGAGGACTTTCTTGTTGCAGGAAGAAAATTCCTATATTTGATCATTGCTTCCTTCAGAAACAAAATTACAAAAGAATTACACCTCCTGTGAGAAGTGAAGACTATGACGACTCTCAAACACAGAGGAAAGTTTTCCCTGACTCACAATGATTCTGATGCTACTCTGTTTTATTATTCTAATATAAACAGTTTATTATGTTTACACTGTACTAAATATTTATCTAGATATATTTATATAGTACACTATATGTACACAGCTCATTTTTTTATATATTAAGCAGCATACAAGTATTATAAATAATACTTGCATTGACAGTTATCATTGTTGTATATCTTCATGTTGTTTCTGACTTCTGATAGCCCTAAGGTGAACCTATTACAGTTTTTTGAGGGGGAGGTTGGTTTGTTTGGGTGGCTGTCATTGCGTTCCTCAGAAGTGAAGAGAATGTGACTTGCCCAAGGTCACCCCATGGGTTTCCATGACTGAGGTCTCTTGGAATTGTAGTCCAGTCCTCTAACAACTAGAACACACTGGCTTCTATGAAAAGTGGGCATACAGATAAGTTAGATCTTGGAATATTAAGCTAAAAATTGAGCCAATAATGCCAAAGGTTATTTGCTGCCACCAATACCAATAATTTAAATAGTTTAATTAGAGACAGATTATTATTAATTAGCTTGTTATTTAAAATAACAAAACCATGGGTCGTCAGTGTTGATCTTCATCCCATCTAGGTTGTTGTTTTTTTGTTTTGTTTTATTTTTTGAGACAGATGACAAATTTCATAATATGATGTTTGTCTAGAAGTGATGGAAGTCCAGCTTGTCTGAAAACTGTTAGGTTGGAAAAAGCTCTTCTAAACCAAGAGATCTCATCTTGCAATTTGTTTTATTCAGTTTTGCTATCGGCATCTCTTCTTTCCATCCTTTCCCTTTGGCAACCTGTATACTATTCATTAACATTTCAAACACCTCATTTGTTCCAGGTTAATAAGGAGTGCTGTTATAGGTTAGTAAGTAATGATGTGTTCACTCCAAGTTCATTCATTCCGAGTTCATCTAGTTGGATCAACGCAGAAGTAAGTGGCTAGGTTGGACAATTCTTTATTATTAATATTAGTATTATCTTTATTTGTATTCTGCTTTTTGCCCAACATTGGGCCTCAAAGTGGTTTTCATATTTAAACAATATAATTTAAAAATATATAAACAACAGTACATATTAAAATATAATTAAACTATAAAAGAATTAAAACAGCTATAAAGAGAATAAAAATAAGAAATTAAAATAGTGCAGCACTCACTAGTTTGTTCTTAAAAAAAAACCTTTTGGTATTAAAATAGCTGTCTGAATACAAAGGTCTTTGCCTGCCACCAGAAGGACAACTCCCTAGGAAGGGAGTTCCAAAGTCTAGGGGCAGCCACTGAGAAGGCCCTGTCTTGAATCCCCACCAACTGTGCTTGCAAAGGTCGTGAGACTGAGAGAAGGGCCTCTTCTAATGACCTCAGAGCCCAGGCCAGTTCACACAGGGAGATACAGTTTGTAAAGTAGTCTAGACTTGACTCATTTAAGCTTTATAGGTCATAACCTATAGCTGTGCCTGGAAATGAACTGGCAGCCAGTGGAGCTGTTTCAACAGGAGCTGGTATAGTCTTTATGACCTATCTGAGTTAACAGTTTTATTGCAATTCTTTGAACTAGCTGAAGTTTCCAAGCACTCTTCAAAGGAAGCCCCCAATACAACACATTACGGTAGTGGGAAGGGGATGTAGCTGAGGCATGTACCACCATAGCCAGATCTAATGTCTTAAGGAACAGGTGCAGCTGGCATACAAGCTTTAAATGTGCAGAAGCACTCCTGGCCACCACAACAGCCTGGGCCTCCAGTTTCAAAGATGAGTCCAGAAGTACACCCAAACTGTAAACCTGTGTCTTCAGGGAGACTGTAACCTTATCTAGCACAGGGTGAATCTATTCTCCGATCTGGCTTACAGTTGACCAGGGATACCTCTTGTCTTGTCTGGATTAAGTTTCAATTTGTTTGCTATCATCCAGTCCGCTATGATGACAAACATTGGTTTAGAACTAGAACAGCCTTCTTGTATTGGGTGAGGAATAGTAGACTTGGGTGTCATCTGCATATTGATGGCACTACACCCCAAAATTCCAGATGAGCTCTCCCAGCAGTTTCATTTATCTGTTAAATAGCAGGTGAGACAAAACAGAACCTTGAAAGATTCCACAGGCCAATGGCTGGGGGTTGAACAGGTGTCCCCCGGTACCACTTTCTGGGTTTGCCCCTCCAGGTATGAATGGAACCACTATAAAACAGTGCCTCCAAGTCCTTTCTCAGCAAGGCAGCCCAGAAGGATACCATGGTCAATGGTATCAAAAGTCACTAAGATGTCCAGCAGAACCAACAAGAACACACGTATCCTGTCTTAAGTCCATTCACAGATCATCCAACAAGGCAACCTAAGCTGTCTCAGTCCCATAGCCAGGTCTCAAACCAGGTTGAAATGGATCTAGATAATCAATTTCATCCAGAAATACCTGTAGCTGGGTGCTCCAAGATCTTGCTCAGAAATAGTAGTTTGGACACTGGCTGATAGTTATCAATTATAAAGGGATTCAGGGATGGCTCTTCCAACGAGAGTAAGTCATGATAGTTCCTTGGTGTAAGGAGGTATTGACTACCCCTTTCACCCAGTCCCCCTCTGGCCTGTTTGATAAGCCAGGACAGGCAAGAGTCTAGCATGCATGTGGTGTCTCCCACCTCTCCAAGAATCCTGTCCACATCCTGAGTCTGCACAAATTGAAAAGTATCCAGTGACACAGGACAAGCAGGAGCCAAAGTTACATCTACTGCAACTGTATCAGCTACAGCATCCAGTCAGAGCACTTCTGAGTGACTTTATCTGCAAAGTGTCATGCAAATTCTTCATAACGGGCTTAATTAGAAATGCTTTGAGTGCATCTGAGCATATGTATAATATTTTCCTGCACAATGAACCACTGCATCCTCTGTATCTACTTACAATCAAGAAGTGTGATCTGCAAAGATCAGTAATAAGGATATGTTTCTCTCTGTTATGTCAACAGAACTTTCAGGTTGAATTCTTTTTTTTTTTTTTAACTAAAGGTATAGACAGGGCTGGGAAGGCAAGATTTTAGCTAGCTGTATCTTTGGACTCCAAACTTACCAATCCCCTAAAGTGTGTGATCCATTGGAGAGGAAGACAAGTGAAAAATATGATAGGAGGTGAGATGGTGAGGGAAAGAAAGTGGGGAGCAGATAAGGAATACTTTCCATTTAATCATCAAAGTGCATAAACAACTACAATAGGGTTAAATGAAACTCACCTCAAATAATAATATATAATACATTATACAATAACATACAATAGAGATCAGAATAAAATTGACAGAGGAGGAGAATTGAAGAAAGTAACATATCCTATAGAAAAGTCCACCTGCTTCCATGCAAGCCAAAGGGGCGCAGCTATCAGACTTGCAAACCTGAAGTGTCTGACATTCTGTAAGAGGCAATGGAAGTTTGACATTACAGGTGTTCTCACACTTAGGCATCCAATGCCTTATTAAAGAAGTGGATGTTCCCTTTTCAGGATGGTGACTGCCACATGTGCAGTTGTTGCAGTTTATGATCTGTTTGCTGTTTGCTCTGTTCATGTGGAATAGGAGTTTCACAATCTTATGACAATTATCAACAGAAATGGACAGAACAAATTTCTGAACTGAATCCAAATAAGATGTAGAGAAAGTAACAATATCAAAATGTTAAATAAAACAAAACTAATGACCAATATGACAGAACAAGTGTGGTTAGTGGCTTGAATGCTGCATTGGGGCTCCAAGAGACCAGATTCAAATCTCCATTTAGCCATGGATACCCATAGGGTGATTTTGGGCAAGTCATATTCTCTCAGTCTCAGAGGAAGGCAATGACAAGCCTCCACTCAATAAACAACGAGACAAAAACCCTATGATACAGTCACCATAAGTCACACTTGGCCTGGAGGTATGCAACAACAGCAGCATCAAAAATCTGTTAGTACTCCTCCCAATGCTCATTCTTTCTGTCTATTTCCTTCTTGGTAGTCTTTCTGTCTTCTGTCCTTCCATGTCACTAATTTTTTTCTCCTCAATAACAGTCCTACAGTTACCAAGCACCATGAAATTATCTCCCACCACCACCTTGTTATATTTTATTTCTCCAAATCTATGCAAATTTTCTCATTATGGAAATTTTCTCATTATGAACAGCATGGAGGTGATCGTATCAGCTAGCATATGTATGCACACACACAGATACACCTTTTTTTTTTTTTACTCAGAAGCATACCTTTCAAACTTTCATTATAGATAGGAATCAGATGGTTGGGTTTCTTCAAGTACTTTGAATATGATGCAGAGGCATACAACCTACAGCTCAAGATGTTATATGCACCCTTGTGGCTTTTTCTTTACCAACTTTTAATCACATTTTCCCCTCATAAGACCTATGTGCCTTTAACAGCTGCAGGCGGCACTGATATTCAAAATGTATAGCTTTTCCAGAATGGAAAATCCACACATTTAGGATCCTGCTTGTAGCATTAACATAAACACCCGCAAAATTTGCAACAGCAACCATAAACAACACTGTTGCAAACAATCTTCTATTTCATAGCAGAAGTTGCCAGATCCAAACATGTATAGCACATCCAAGGCGTAAACAATGTGTAAGCAAGCAGAGAAGGGAGTGGGAGGAGAAAGAGAAAGGGGAGGAGGAAGAAAGTAGTCTTGTTGTAAGTTTCTACAGCAAGCACTAGAAAAGGTTTCGAGAAAGCTGCAACATGTTCTATGCACAGAATGTGCAAGCAGTTCAGGCACGAGAGTTGTAAAAATATTTCCATAGCTGCTTTTAAGTTGTGGAATTCCCTTCCAAGGCTGATCAAGCTGCCCCCCCATGTGTTTCCATGGGCAGGCAAAGGCCTTTTTGTTCAAAAGGCTTTCAGCAACTGACTGGCTGCTGAGAAAGAAGTTTAGTGGGTGTGTATATGCTGCATTTTTTCCCTCCTGGACATTTTTTTAAAAATAACTAGCCTGTATATTAATATGATAGTTTATTTAACTGTATTTTTTTAAAAAAAGTTAGGCAAGATAAAAGCTGATTTTTATATAATTCAAATTAATTAATTAATCCATTTAAAAACCTTCAGGATCTTATTAATATCCATATCAAGTTTGTGATGTCTTGGTTTCATGGGCAGGGAATTACGGTGGAAATGGACGCCCACACACTATAACTGTTTTAGAGTTGGCAGTGCTAAGCAGCTCTATAATAATTTGTACTTTTAATATAATTGTAGGAAATAAGCACATCATAAATATTAATTTGTACATTATCTGTAGATGTGATTGAGTTTCTATAAATGCCATAGTGTAACAATTACCACTTTGGCTATTTGTTATTTAGCCACTTTCTAATCTGAGCAAATGTAAAAGCCATTTATTCATTAAGTTAGATGAATGAAAAACATACTCATAATAAAGGCATGGCAATTGCTCTCTAAAGGGTATCGAACTCTTAATGCATCTTTCTCATTGTACACCCTCACATAAATGGAAAGATAAAATCTTCAGTGTGGATTTTAAGGCTACATAATTAATTGCTTCAAAATATTTACATATTATTTTTCAAACAGAGCTTAGAGTAATAGAGGTTAACATTGTTACTTATAACCCAGCATTTTTTTAAAAAAAAAAATAGTGGCAACATTAATGTTGACTCTAACACATTATGATTTCGCTCTCCTCTTGAGTCTCCAACACAATTTTGTAGAAAAAAATACATTATGGAAACCAATTTAGAAATGGCAGATTCCAAAATCAAGTTTATTATATACTAAGCCTGATAGGAATGTAGATGCCATTTGTTTCCAAATTCCTCCTGACCTTTTCACCTTTTCTTTTGAACAGCTTGGTTTTCAGCAAAGAAAAAAATTAGTGAGAAAAAGTCCCCAATATACTTATTGGATTTTGGTTTGTGTATCAATTTGGTGTGAAAATTTACAGCTAAGTCCAAATTACTCATCTGGGTTTTTTCTTTTTTCAAAATTTGAGAGAATGAATGTGCAGGCCAGAAACTTTTGGCACTTGTTCTGAACACATTTGCTCTATTTCAGTGTTATGCATCTTGTTATAGAGCAATTCAATTAAAAAAATCAGAATCAAATTAATTGCTACTTTCTTTACATGGAAACAATTGCATCTGGTATCAAATATGTAATGTTGATGGCCTTGCTGAATCTTCTCTGATTTTGATACTTGTTTTAGGCAAGCAACAAGCAACACAGAGGCGTAGACCTTTTCCGCATGGGGTTCTTAAAACGGTGCAGAGCATCCTCCAGAGAGGACGTCTACACCTGGGAGCGGACTGGGTCCAGATTACTTTGTGTAGTTCTGGACCTCAGCCTGCTCCGGAATGACCCAAAGTGGTCGTTCAGAGTGCTTTTGAAAGATCGCTTAAAATAGGTCTTTCAAAAGCACAGAGCACACCACTCCGTGACCGTGCTCCAGTGCAGATTTGCAGGCTTGCACCAGTGTGAGCCTGCAGATCTGCCGGGGGCGGGCTTTAGGCTGGCGAGCCTCCACCAACCAGAAGCCTCCATTTTCATCCCCGGAGCAGTGCAGAGTATGACCACACACTGCTGTGGACCAGCCTGGACCCGCGCATGGAGCACACAGGTTTGGTGAGTACCGGCATGGGGTGATTCCCTCGCCCCATGAGGAAAAGGCCATAGATTACTGAAGGAATACCCAGAGATATTTGAATAACCACAAAGTTTCAGTATTGTTGTTGGCCATTTTGTACATGCACTTTCATGATTGTTTCTTCCTTACATTTCCACTTTCTGTCTTCTCTGTCCTCCTCTGTTCATTCTCACAACCATTTTATTCTATCATTTGTGTGATGAACTACTTAACATTCTGATGCCATCATAAAATCATATGTGTTGTGTAATGACATCACATGCAGCTTTGCAGGTGACCACCGCTGATGCCTGAAAGGGCAGTGTCAGCAAAAAGGGCTAGAGAGAACTATAAGTAGAAGAGAGAAGGAAAATGTTGGCCGGCTGAAGCAGCAGCCACAAAAATGAAAAGGACATGGAATAACACTGAATTAATTTAAACAGATAGTAAATAAAGTGAGGTTCTTTTGGTAAACACTTTAGCTGCACCACACATTGTCACCAAGAATTCAACTTTTTGCTGTGTTTGCCTCAAAAACAGGACGAACATTGCAACCTCAGAGCTCTGTTCCATAATGGATCCAGGGAGTGGGATGGGGAATGACGAAGGTGTGGATAACTTCCGTCTGAGTTCAGATTGGCCTGAAAACAGGCAGAATTATTTTTCAATTCAATCAATTCATTTCTGAAGCAATCTTATGTTAGCTAACAGCTGGATGGGAGGGGAATATCCACTGGTAATTGACTTTGCTGATTTTGATGTGAATCACAAAATCAAAGAAAACTATTTGGTACAGCTTGAAGAAGATATGTTTAGAGAGAAATGCTTTGGTGTACTACAAGAAGAAAATCACCTCCTTGTCATATTCTTTAATGACATCTCTTTGCTTTCACTAAAGAATGTTTTAAAAAGAGGACTATAGGTAGCAGAATGAAAATATACTTAGAAACAAAATGGGGCTGTTATTTGAAAGAACACCAAAAAGTCATTTATTTCACTGACAAAGTAAAGGATTAATCTGCATTCCATCTATAGTCCCTTTATAATAAGTCATGTACATCACAACCTGTTGTAACAGATGATGGACAGTTTCTACTAACAATGCTCTGAATTACCTAATAATTTTATGCAACATAATTGTTAGTCTCTTGCCTCTGTGCCAGCTACTGCTTTACCCTCACAGAATACAAATGAAGAGGAAAACAGCTTTTGCTGGAATTTTATGACACATAATTAAAATTCTGTGTTTCCATAGCTATACAATGAAAAAGAAACACAACACAAAAGTAACCTTTTACAGGAAACACATAAAGGACAAGTCTTAACCAAAATATTTAGCTTCTGTCTGGACAAGGCTCCAGTGCAAATGTGGCAAAAAAGGGAAATACGGCATGGAAGCCAAGTGAGGAAAGGCAGATTCCAAAATCAACTTTATCATATACAAAGGTTGGAGGAGAATGTAGCTGCTGGGTTTTTCAGGCATCAGAATATAATCCAACAATTTAAGTAACTAGGGAGATCCTACACATTTTTAGCCGAGTAGAAATATATTCCAGTGTAGTTACAGTCAATCCCATGATTATACAATTAGCACCAAAGCCTTGAGTCTCAGCAGTTGTACTATAGTTAAGTTCCCCACTAATCAAGTCAAAAGTGAATGAGAGGTTTCAGTGTGCACTTGCAAAATGGGCTGCACTAGGAAATACACTAACACAACGTCTGAGAAAATATAATGGTTTGTGCAAACTATATTTATACTAGCTTTGCACTCCAGCAGGATTCCATCCACTGTTAGTTGTTCTAATTAATTATTTTTTAAAACAGCCGCGGCATAAACAAGTTGTATTACATTTGTAACATAAAGAAAATTAATTTTGCTTTTTCTGCAATATAGTTGCAACCGATTTTAGTTGGCTTCACTCTCCAGGTGTGTTTTATACTACAGACCAACAGCTTTCAGCATTTGAATTTATTAAAAATAAAAATAAAAATAACAGTATCTATTTTAGTTACAGGCATCCCCTGCTTATCTGACAGGTTAGAGACCAGAACATTGTCTGAAAGTCTAATTGGTTGAACTGTGTAACCCATGCCCTTTCTCCAGCTTACTTCTGTTCTGGTGGCATCCAGTGACAATGGCAGCAGTGGCTCTCCCAGGAGAGGAGCACAATGGAGCACTCCCCTCTGCACTGGCTGCCTGCGGGAACCAGGAAGCACAGTGGCCATGCCTCTTCCGTCTGCAGCACACCTGGGTACTGTCCCAGGCTGCTCTGAGGCAGAATGCACCGCCATTATGCTTCCAGGACCTCCACAGTGAGTATGTGTTGGTGCATGATGGGATGGTGGTGCAATCTCTGGTCAAGGAAACCCATCAATAACTTGCAGTGTGATCACACTGCCATGGGAATGGGAGAAAGACGTCCTGGGATGACGTCATATATAAATGTCATCCCGGCCTCGTCCTTCTCTCGTTCCCATGACGGAAAAGGTCTCAGGCTTTGATCAGCTCTTCTCCTCTTGCCTTCTTCCTGTAGGGAACATGAGGGAATTACAGAGGCTCACCTGAGACTGTGTGTAGTCCCAAGCAAGCCTTCTTCAGTCTCTCATGCTCCCCATGGAAAGAAGGCAATAGGAGAAGAACCAATGCAAGCACTGCCTTGCATTGAAAGAATTGTTCATGTCTGTAATTTACAACAGTCAAAAGAGCAGAATGTCAAAAAAGGAGTTGTTGAAAAGAGGGGATAACTATATTAATGAACGTCAAAAAAAACCCTAAATGTTTATTAAAAAGATAAAAAAGAAAACTAATTGGGTAACTAATTGGGAAAACTAATTGGGTCACTTTTTGCTTTCATGGAAATAAATTGTAACAAATTGTTTACTTATTTTTCTGTCTGTCTGCTTGTTTATTAGAAACTTTCCAACCTCTGAATATGATCATAGAGAAAGCACTGAAGTTAGCATAATATTCCAGACTGTTTGATAGAAGAGTAATTCACGTTTGGATCTTTGTTGCATGTAACAATCCTCTCTTCATTTGATAGATGTGTTTTCAGTATTTTGCTTCATGGGAACATTTCCTCCCAGAATATTGCTTAGGTATTTCGCTCAGAATACGGCTATGAAATGGCAAGAGAACTAAATCTTTTTGCATATACATACACACACAATGTAAGTCAACCCATTGGAGAAGCCAGGGAATCATCCTCCAGAAAAACAGGTAAAACTGATTTATGTTCTTAAGTCACACTATTGAAATAGAGAAGAATTTTGACTAATCAGTTGCACTTCCATTATTAATATGTGGGATGGAACACATCTATCCTTCACACTATGGAACACATCTATCCTTCACACTATGAACTACTCCACATTTTGAAAGGCAGTTCTCAGCTCGAAAAGTAGCACATATAAAGGAAAGTTATATTCCCAATTGGATATATCAGAGAAATATTCTTAAAATATGTATATAAGGGGAAAACTTCCACGCTTGCCTCTTCTTTTTTTAAAAGTGTTATGGAGTAATGCAAAAATCTGATAGAACAGACTTCTGTGGAATATATACAAAACCATCATAGACAAATTCATTCAAGCTTAGTTGTGACGCTGGGCATGAGAAAGATGAGAGAGATTGCAGGGTGAAAGAAAAAATAGGAGAGGCGAAGAGGAGACACAGATCTGAAAACCAAGGCCTAACCGGAATTTAGCAGGTGGTCAGGAACTGCAACATGTAACAGAACAACCCCATGCATACACAAAAGTTAGGTCTATGCATGTTGGAAAATGGAGGAGAGAGAAAATATGTGTGTGCATATAGGATGACAGAATGTGTCTGTATGTGTGTGTGCACATGAAAAAAGATTTAGAGGAGAGTTGTGATGCACCGTTAAACAAAATTAGATCTCAGATGTTTCAGGGAACATACAGCCACATTGTAATCTGGTTCCGAATGTACAATTCAAATACCGTCTAGCAATTTATTCTATCTCCCACACCACCCACTTCACTAGAGTTTGCTTCTCTATTCCTCAACTACATGCTGTTTCTGTTATGCACGTACAGGGAGAAAATACCCAATAATTACACAGATTTTCCTTCTTAAAAAAGAACAAATTTCCAAAGTAGGGTGAATTCACACAGAGAGGCAGTATTTCCAATAGTTGTAACTGCTCCAGATTTATTTTAGCCTTTTCACGCTTACTCAGTTTAGGTATTCCTATTAGTTCTTGTTTCTGTTCCTATGACACATGGCCTCTTAGTACTTTGAAATTGTGCCTCTGGCTGCCATCGCAAATCCAGAAGAAAGGAGAGGAGAAGTAAGTAAACGAAGGGCTTATGATAGGAAGAGCCAGGAGGTGAAGGAGGTGATGTTGCTGCACATCTGCATTATGGCTCATGTGGCATGGAAGGCTGAGCATGTGTGCATACCCTGCTGCTAACAATGGATGAAATTAGCCAAAGGATGTTGTGGGAAGTGTGTCTGGGGGGGTGAGGGAAGGCAGGACTGTGTTAATTTGGCAGTGCACATTTGTAGTGCAGCAAAACACATGCCCCCACAAAAAAGCAACTGCAGGACAAATTTAAATTGTTATCTTTATCAGAGAACATTAAAAAAATCTAGATGTGGTACAATTCTTCAGTAATGGTTACTTATTTCTTTGGATGTGTGTATGACTGAAGAATTAAAATGCAAGAATAGCCATATGTCTTCAGGCACAGTTAGCATCATGTTCACCCCATTTGGATTTATGCATTGTCTAAGGAAAACTGATGTCTGAAAATCTCCCCTCCTACCACCACCATCCCAGACACACGCAACAGAACAAAGACTTGGAAACTGTATGTTGTGCAAAGGCTCCTCGAAGCAGACCCATTAAGTGCCCGGCCATTAACTTCAATTGCTTTACTTATCTGCTTGGTTCCTGTCTCCGAGAAGTTTTAAAACATATAAATATACTAATTTAATTCCATGTCAAGTATATGGAGCATGTAAATAATGGGTAATAGCCTTTTATGGGCCACATATAAACAGATGCTGGGGTTGACCCTCTGTGTAAACAAGTATAAATTAATAACTTGTTGTATTTCAGGAAAAGAAAAAAAAAGCTCTCTCTTGACACAGCTGGTAATATTTTTCCTTCCCTGTTTTTGGTCTCTGATTAATTTTTCATGGGTCTTAAATTTTCTTGACACATAAGAGGAAGACCTGCAACTCACCTTCATTTATGCTGGCATCTAACAATGCTCTGGGCACATAGGATTAAACAATATAATCACTAGCTAAGAAAGAACGGAAGCATACCAGCTATAAATCAGAAAACTCCTTCAGACCGGTGATCATTGTATACTTGCAGGCTGGAGTGGAGAAGCTGTCTTTAAAGCAGTGAAAATTACAAAAAAAATACATGTATACCTGTGGTGGGGACCTCTGCTATCCCATTGTCAGTACTGGACCCCCAGGTATGGTATGCTATCTGGCAGTTTCCAAGGGAAATGCAGACTTCCTTCCATCACAAAATGAACAATTTTGAGCTATTTAGCTCTACTCCTTTGCCCTGAAGGTCACTCCAAAGGAGCTGCTGCCTAAGAGCTGGTGGTCAAAGGATAATTACAGGGAAGGATGACAATGAACAAGACCAAAACTGGTGGCAAAACATTGTGACATATGAAGAGAGACAGTAGGTAAGTAGCATTGTTTAGGCACTGCATACAAAAAGTATCAGACCTTGTCTCTAAGGCAGCGGTGAGCAACAGCTGCCAAGAGTTCCAATATTGAGACAAAGGTTGGATATTAAGAACAACAACAACTTCTTAGGGGAAAATGGCCAATTTCTCCTCCTATAGACCACATTGATGCTTCCTAGAACACCAGAAGTGGTGTAGTGTTGCTTCTAACTTTCACTTTGGGCCAATTTTGGTATTAAGAAAAGCAATTTCAGTGGTGGAATTAATGAAATTGAAGTATGTCTGCTGCCAGTTTTCATCCCTTTTGGATTATTGCAAGGTAGGAAAGTCATTAACAGGTTAAATGGGCAATAGACATTATTGGGATGAATAAGCAAGAAGTTTGACCAGATATAAGACAGCATCCTATGTGCCTTTCCACACTAGTTTCCCCCAGCCCCATTTTCTGATGGCAGACCTGAGTATCTCATTCTGGAATAAGGGAACACAAATTCCAAAGGATCACATACAGAAAGCTGTTTTTCACCTGAGATTGACATGTGGAAAGAAGCAGGAATAATGAAAGTTCTCTGACCTCAAGTAGCTTCATATCCTCTTAAGCACACCTAAAAGAATACTACTTCTCCCCTTACCTGCAGAGTTTCTTCAGTTGCTTGGGAACATGACACTGAACTTGGAATGATTCCACCTATTGTCACCATGTTCTACATTGTAGATGTACTCTTCAAGAACTATCTGTCTTGGAATAGAAGATCAAAAGAATTTTTCTTCTCTTAGAACCTTGACTAACTTTACTTCTCATCAGTATTTGTTGTGTGCCTGGGAGATACAGGCACTGTCAACAGCTTCACGGAGTAAGGTAGCCTTCCCTTCCCTTGCACCTTACATATCAGTGGTTCCCAACCTTTTATCACTTGCACACTCCTTGGCAACCCATTTCTATATATTGTACCCTTCAAGTTAGCAAAATGTTTGGAATTAACATGACTGACTGAGGTCCTCATTTATATATAAACCGGTACCAGTGTGACAGTTCTCAACTGTTTGCAAAGCAGAGGAAAGTGAAAGCAGAACCTGTGAGGGGTTCGCCGCCGAGCATGCACACTGTAGCGGTGTGTTCATAAACCTGTTGTTTAGCAAGGGACTCCCCACTATTAGCCAAAATAACAAAGTGAAGGAACAGGGCTTTTCTTGAGGTTAAATAACACAAGAAACCTACTCTGCCACTTGTCATAACATTCAATTAATTTTACAAGTTTTGACTTGTATCTTACATTCTTGATATATGTGCCCCTTTTCTGATATTATTCATCTTTTTTTCCCCACAAACCTCTAAATGTTCTGGGTCATACCGCTGAGGGTTTGTGTTCTGTAGGTTGGAACTCACTGAAGATAGATCATTAGACTACAATTCCCATTCCTCCCCCTGCTATTTCCAGATGGAGAAAATAAGGATTATAATTCAACACATCTGGAAGATTTTAGATGGGGGGCAGAATAGGCAAACAAGAAATCACAGGGAGAAGGGGGAAATAGAAAAAGAGATCACTATAGGAAGTGACTACAGAAGCACGAGAGGCTGTTATTCTTTGAATATCCCTTGCATACTCTTTGAAATAAGTGTGAGGTCCAATGGAGAACAATACTTACAGGTTTGACTTTAATCTTTTCTATGTCCACATTGTAGAACTGAGAGCAACTGGAGCTCTGTTATGAAACTCAGCACCAAGGGAGGCAAAATCTACCCAAACTAATACCATTGTCATGGTGGCTTCTTGCCTTGATCATTATCTCCTAACCAGCTTTTCTACATCTGAGGCATAACAAAACAAATTTGCAAACTATGTGAGTATTCCTAATGACAATCCTTGTAAATGTTAAGGGCTCACATTATTCTGCATTCTGTCTTGCTCCAGTCATTGAAAGAAAGCAGTTCTACTATTGAGATAATTAGCAGGGCTAAGAGCTGCACATTCAAATATCTATGTAATCAAGAACCATGCTTCACCAACTGGGTCCTACTGCTTCTTCCTCCCATCACCATCAGAATTTCAGTTGCTCTTCCCAAACATCTTCATCACAGGCATAGCTCCTTTGCTTCCTTCTGTTGCCAGTATATCATTTCAATGTTTTCTGAAAGTGTCCCATAATCCTTAAGGATCTTGAGAGCACTTATCTGGCACATCGGCTGCACCTCTGCTTTTCTCATGCATCCATATTCAGTACACATAGATCAAAATTGCAGTAGTGATTTCTAGGTAGTTCCAAAGTGTGTGATGGCTAATATCTGAAATATTACCCCCATGAAGGCAGGAAGATAAGATGATGGGACAGAAAAAAGCCTGGAAATATTTGTTTTTGGAATACAACTCCCAAATGGCCATATTTGACTGAAGGATCTGGGGAAGTGTAGTCCAAAACAGTGATTTTTTCCAAGCTTCAGAATAAAACAAAGAATCGCTGTGTCATATATAAAAAAAGGATGAATTCAGGATGAACATAAAATCCAAACTAGCCCCATGAAGCTTGAGACTCAAGAAAAGCAGGCCTTTAACATGTCCTGAACATTATCTATTAGGAGCTTTTTCAGTTTCTTAAGCAGCATGCAAATTCTATGTGGATGACAAGCCACTGGGTAGAAATAAGGGACAGCCTGCTTAAATGAGTGGTATCTATTAAGAAAAGGAAACATCTGGTAACCACATCCCCAGAGGACAATGTGTTAATTGGGCAATTTATTACCTTCTCATTTGACCTTGAAAACATATCACATCAACATAGAAGCCACTTTCCCAGCTATAGAGAAAAGAGTAAATTTAGCTAAAAGAGTATCTAGAGGTTTGTTTGTTTTTTTTAATATTTGTTGCTGACTTCAGCCATCTCAGGGGCAAATCTGTGCATACCTATACATACACAGGAGTTCAGCTGTCAAGGTTTCTCCCAGTAGCAGGTGGGAAGGGAAGGGTTTTCTTATAGGGTGGGGACTAGAAAGATGACACGGAGGGATAATATTACCAATAGAAAGTCTTTTTTTCCCTTGAATTCTCTCTAAACCTTAAATTAAACTATAGCTCAGTTTGCTTCCTCTCTCTCACTTCCATGCATACATAAGCACAGACAGTCTGAGACAGCCAGATAAAAGATTCTATCTCGATCTTGTTCTTCTACCCATCCTTAATTAGATTGAACTCAACTTCAACTATCAAAAAAGTTGTCCAGGAAGAGGATATTATGAGAAAGAGGACATTCTGGTCAGTCTCTGGACAAAGGAATAAACAACACATATAAGGTATTTAAAGGAAACTTGCAATTTTTTTAGTGAGAATGGGTATTCTGATACACTGAGACATCCCACTGGAGAAAACATTAGTCAACTGATGTAACTTTTTTTCTTTCTGACCATGTTAGGACTTTATTGCAGACATTCTGTTTGTGTAAAAACACTTTTATGCAAAAACAATGTGGGTTTTTACACAGAAAACTGTATTTTGTGCAAAATATAATGTTTATGAATATATATTTTTCAGGTCCTGAAATGTGAAAAATCATCAAAAATGCACAAAAACTCTCATAACTTTGCCCAGGAAGAAAGAAATGTTTTAAATTCTTAGTTCTTACAGGTGAGGATAAAATAAATGAAGGAGACTTATGTCCCCTGTGTGTGTGTGTGTGTGTGTGTGTGTGTGTGTGTATTTTGTATGTTGTAAGTATCTTAGAGAATATTTGTTTGAAAAGATGTGCGGATAGCATGTCTTTCAAATGCAATGAAACTGAAAGATTTGAGCACAACAGCAGTTTGTGTGTGCATGAGGGAATCTGTTTATAGGACACGGGAAAGAGTATAAATAAAGGTGTGGTTAAAGTAGGGGTACATATTCAGTATTATATTTTTCAGTTTCATTTACAGATTTCCTTACAGGAGGATATGGAAATTATGGGGGCTTCCTATCTTTTCATGCTTGTACAGTGCTTAGAAATGTATGGGCACTTTGTATCAAATCATCCTCATCCTCGTCATCTAACAAAAAGCCTGGTCAGTTTACACAGTTTGTCAAGAACTTTTCTATGATAGCCAAGCCTGCTTTTTTTGTGGCTACATCCAGGATGTGTAACTACGTCTCACAGGATACTGGGTTAACTCCCTGACCACCCCCCCCCCATGACTCTCCTTCCACTAGCAGATGAAGAGCATTTTATTTGAACATGCAATCGATTATGAACTGAATAGGCAGCAAGGCCTTTTATTAGGGTGTGTCTGCTCTCTTTCTTTATGAAAAACCACCACATTTTCAAACGATTTAACATTTTTAAATATTAAAATGTTTTAATGTGGTAGTTTACTTCACTTCTTTACCAAAACTTATCATTTATCTTTAGATGACTTTTTTTTAAAAAAAAATCATGATGTGAGTCTCCAACAGCCCCATGTAAGGTGAAAATAGGCTATAAATTAGGTAAGAATTTGTTCAAATTCCAAAACGAAAGGAAACTGCATCTATTCAGGGTTGTACTAAGCCAGTAACAGGCACATTATTAAGCAATGTGGACATATTATTGTACCTTACACTTGAATTAATGCCAGTTTCATCACTGCTTTTGAGTGAGATGACTATCAGTGTCTTTGAGGTGAGCTAGATTAGACCTCCATCCATGCATTATTTTCTATCTTCCTGTTAACTGGTAAAAAGTCATGCTCATTCCCATTCCAGGGCCTTTCCTCCTGGCTTCACCCACATAAAGCTCATTAGATGAGCAACATAACTGAGCACGTGCATAACAGGGATTGTGAAACACATGGGATAAAAGTGGTTCAAAATCCATTGGATAAAACAAGTCCAAATCCAAGGATTTTTAGTGCAAACTATACATAGCATAACAAACTGTTTTCCCAAAGGTGTTGCACAAACAGAGAAATTACCTGGCAAGCCTGAACTTTCCTATTTTACCACTTCCTAGTTTATTTCATTATTTTCTTTTTCATATTGTGCACTCTGTTCAGCCCCTAGAGATATCAAGGAAGAAAACTAGCCCAGCCCAGCAAAACTGCCAGACTCTATTGTAAATGCTGTTTAGAGAAGCCGATGGAAAAGCAGGATATATTTGTCAGGACTGTAGAACATTTAGAACCTTTCAGAGGAAGAGTCCCTGATTAGTAGCCCTTGTCCAAGCTGCATTCCCTAAGTCTTTTTGTGTGTCTCATGAGCAAATTAACTGTTTCTGGTACACTTCTGGCTTTTTTTGTTGTTGTTGTTGGTCACTTTTACACTGTTCTTCATTGCTCCAAACAGCAACATACCACCACCACCTCTCCATCTTTTCCTGTTATTAACAACCAAAACACATAAGCTATATTGTATCTTCTGGTCTTCAAGCCATTCCCTGGCTGCTCATGTCCATTTCCCCCTTGGTCTTCTCTTCCACACATGCATGTCAGCCATCCCAGGTGCTTTGCCACCCAGCAAAGCTCACACATTCATTCTCTCAGGTTTTTTTTCCCCTTTAGAAAAGCTTACAAAAGAGAAAACAGATGTGGGAATAACCTTTCAAGGAAAGTCCAAGCACCCATTCCTTATTTCCTTTGGCTCTGTCTTTCCCTCCTCTGGTAATCTGTAAAGGGCTTTGTGTGGAAGAAGGAAGGAGACAAAACAGCTGAGTAAATGGGTATGTATCTGTATGCTGTAGAAGCAGCAAAACTGCTGGTTTAGTGCAGAGGACCAAGAGTAGATTGACAGAAGCAACAGCAGAGCTGCTCTAAAAGCAGGAACAAGACACAGAACTCCTGACCAACAGATGGCTGGTATGGTTATACAGTGGGAAGGACAGAGACAGAGCTGGCAAGTTTTTATGTCACAAAGGCAGGAAAAGGACACAAGAGGATTGGCCTGTTTTCAGCAAGAAGGACACAAAGCTTTTTTTTTTTTTTTTTTGCATAATGAACACATCTAGGCTTCAAGCATCAATGTTCTTCCAAGTGACTGCCAGGGTCACTAACCAGAAAGCTACCTACCCTGACTGCTTGCTTTGCTTGCTTCTGCCTCTCCAGCTAGGAGTCATCTGATGTACAGTAACTTCAGGAACTTCATTCAGAATACAGGAGAGATCTTTCAGTAGGGAAGCTTGTAGGATCTCCCTTTGCACATCTTTCTCCAGCCAAGTCCCCACTCCTGTCCACAGCAAACTTTTTGCTTCCCATTGTTTATTCTGGCCCATCTGATAGATCTATCCACTGAAAAATATTTGCTACAGGCATGTTCACAGCCTTGGGCACAAGCTACTTCTGTGAATAAACTTTTACAAAGAAGAAAAATGTGCCATCCAAGTATGGGTCAGGACTTAGATGAACATGCCATTTGAATTATGTTCCTCACAAACATTGACCTGGACATCAGTACTTTGTCTGACAGAAAACAGCCACAGAAATCTCATTGACTAGGTAAATAAAGGTAGCTAGATAAGAATATATTACTTAAGTACTTTTACAAAATGCATTGGATTCAGGTTAACATTGATTCATCGATTTTTGACTTTTAAAGATTTTGATTCAAGATGCAACCATCTTTTGGCACTGAATACTCTAATGTGGTCAAGAAGTTTGGGAGGACCTTCTCTGGAGGACTGTCATGTAAATATACCATCATCTACAATAGCAAAGAAAAGATTATTCCATAGTATTATCAGCTCTTTTTAATATAAACAATGTAGGTCAGTCTAATTACTTATCTGCATAATTCAAAGAGTTGAAATAACCAAGACATTTCTGATACCATTCTATTTGTTCAACCAAAACTGTGAGAAAATGGAGGAAATAGGACTCTGATCCATAAGACAGGGAATCAACCTTAAATCAAAGACAAAGAGGATGGCATAACAAAACCTTTCAAATACAGTGAAATTTATTACTGGTTGGAAAATAACACTCCATCATTACACAGCTGTAGTTTCATTTATGACGATGAACTTAATTTTAAATGTGCTGATATATGAGCCCCATTACTATGTGCACACAGTACCTTGCACAGTATTAGAAATTCTAGACCACAACAATGTTCTAATGAATATTAGCTTCTTTGATATTTCTGTTTAACAGCAGAATCATTGAGATCATTTCAGAATCATTTGCCTGTCTTTTTTCTTTTCAGAGAAGGCAAGTGACATGAGAGGACCATCATGCCCCAGGAGAAGAGTAGGAATCATGGAGGATATGGGATACATGCAGCCCTCAAAGCAATGTTTTTGTTTTGTGTTGTTTTGTTCTTTTAAAACAAAGTGTGACTCCACACCTTGGCCCTTTTCGCAAGCAGTTCCTTTTGCGCGAGGGCCCCTTGAGCGTCACGTAAATGGGAGCGTCGGTCCGTACGACGCACTCCCATTCATGCGACGCTCATAAGCCTAAAGCGGGGCATGCGTGCATTTTTTTATTTTCGGCTCTAAGCCAAAAATACTGCGCAGTCGCGCAATGCTCACAGGGCCCTCTCGCACTTACCTGCGCTGCAGTACATCAGACGAGCAGGCAGGTCGTGCTTCCTGCCTTCCTGCTAACCTGCAATTCCCAGGTTGTGCTGCATTAGGAAGGGGCGGGGCGCTCGTGCGATGGTCGCACAACCAGGAAGCGAGCTGCAGGACAAAGCAGGAGGGAAGTGGTAGCATTCCTGCTGAGGCTTTTCACACGAGATGCCCCCCCAGCCACGCAAACGGGTAACGTGCGAAAAGGGCCCTTATCTCCCCCTTGTAAGTGTTGTTCATGTTGTTTATCTCATTACTTCAGGTGCCTAGATGGCCTAAGAAAAATGATCCCAAGAAATTACCTACCTTGCCCTAAGAACTAGCACATAGGCACATAGACAATGAGCTGTGTTTCATTTGGAATCTCACAAGTTTGACCAACTTATGCAAGAGAATCTATTCTCAACATAAGTGAAACATGTTTCAGGGTTGATGCACCAAGACATAGAGAAGACATACAACTTCTAATCTTTTTCCACTGCTGCTGTATCCAATTCTTAATTAAACCTCCTCTGTTTTTCCAAATACACTTCTTTTTATCTGTCAATCTCATTAAAACACCTATAAAATACAACTTACAATGCTAAATAATTATTCCACAGAAAGCTGACAAAAGGTTAACTTTCTAATATCTATCCATTAAAAATAATTGATTATAATAATTACTTCTATTTGAGCACAAACAATCCTCCATTCTTCGAACCTCAAATAATCCTAAAATTTGATATTGAAACATTAAAAGTAACTATTTAACATATCCATTATCCATTATTCTAAGACCTTTTCTTTGAAACCTTTGTGACCTCAACAAAAAACTTTCAATACTTTGTTAAATCAGAAATTCTTTTCTTCTTTTGAATCTAACAGTAAAATGTATTTCTTAATTATCTTCAGAACCTGAGTGAGAAGCAGAAACAATCCCACATCAAAACCATTTAATTAAACCATTTAAACCCAATTTAATCTAAATTATACCTTAATCTTAACATTTTTTTCCTAAAAGTTTACAAAATATAATTTGAGAGAAATGCCTCATATTTAACTATAAACATTTTAGATGTAATATTTGTCAGGATTCCTTCTTCTTGATCTCCGTTTCTTCCCAAATGAATTGCCAATATTTACTCCCATTCTCATGTCTGATCTGTTTTCTCCCCACTTCAGCATTATCACTCATAGTTTTTTATTTCCAGTGCTCTCTGTCAGAGCAACCTGATAGTCAACCTGCTTCCTGAATCCTCCCTTTTCATTTGCTATTGAGATTATGTTTTCTCTATCATACCTCAATCATCTCACTGTCATGTGATTTTAGGTTCCTCATCTGGTGTCAATGTTGCATGATCTTTTTTCATCCTTTCTCTGCTCTGGCAGTACGTAATGCATTTACATCAAATCCATATCCTGAGATAGTTGATTCGTCTCTTCCTCTTTTACTTCTCACATTGTTCAGAACAGTCATTGTCCCCTAGTGTCCAAATCTCATCTCTAAGGGACTTTGGCATAGCATTTAAAACTCCTCTTATTTCTCTCAGTTCAAGCACAACTTGATAAAAAGCAGACTCTACTGCATAGTGGGCTTCCCATTTTCTTTTCTTGAAATACACACATTTATCCCCATCAACCATTAGAGTGCCTGGAAAACAGTAATTAACCTTATCAATGTGGTTTACCTTTGTCCAATCTGATGCTTCTTCCTGAGAAAACAAAAACAGTTTCCCAAGAAATCTCCTTGTAATCCAAAATTAGTAAGTTCAAATTAGTTAAATCCAATAGAAAGAAGGCCATATTTTCAATACCATTGTTGATAACCCTTGTTACAGACTTCATTATTTCCAGTTGTGATTATACTTGCTCTACTTACGTCAAAAAGAAGGAAGCTTGCTGAAGGAATAGAATCACAACTAAGCCCAAGACTCCCTTAAATGCAGATGTTAAAAAGCAAAGTCTGAAAATTAGAAAGAGAAAGTTTTGGGGTCCAGTGTCCATAAAGAGCTTCTTTCCAGCCCTTCAGGTGAGCAGATACTGAGACAATGGTAAAGCATGATGTAATCTCAGCCCCTCCTTCTCCCTACCCTGACAGTTTTGCTAACTGCTTCTTGTGGTCTCAACAACTTCTGGGTTAAAGGACCCTCATGGGCAATCCTTTTGCTCTTTCTTTGATCTTGCAATTGCCAACTGGAGATTGATTTCAATTGGTTAAAAAAAGAAGCCGTCATCACTTCTTCCCCTGCAGAGCCCCATGAAGGGAAAGCTTCAACCATCCATATTTCTCCTGGAAGTCTGAAATGTCATAAAAGCCTGACAAAAACAACAGTTCAGAGTTTTCTGTCTTTACTTACACTGTGCTCACTGCTCCTCCTGATCATCTGGAACTTCCCCTTCAGCTTCCTCCCATCCCTTGTCCATCTTTGTATATTAAAATAAAATTCTTCTGTTGGCTACAAATAGGCCATAACCTAGTTTTACCTGTTCCTGTATCATAAAAACTTCAAAGTTTATTTTAAAAACAGCTATGTTCCAGCTTGAATTTATTATATTTTTTTTTCTCTCTTATACACCCACACACCATTCTGAAATGCTAATCATTTCTACCAGCAGGATGAGCAGGTGCATGTAGCTGTTCACCTGTTGTAGAACTCTGTAAAATATAGTCCACAAAAATCTAACACCTCCTACAACTAGCACACAAGCCACTGGGTGGACCATGACATACAGAACTGCTAGTCATAAGCATGTGATGAATGCCTGGATTAGTCATTAAAGTCTGTGGGAAAATTAACACAGTATAGCCTCTCTTCTCTTTTCTATCTAGCATTCCAGTCTATCTTAGACCATCCTCTTTATCCTAGTAGGAATGTGAAAAAAACCCAAAAACCTTGTTTATTCCAATGTTTTGTGCAGTGTGATCATCCCACAACAATGAGTCTGCATTGCAAGCACTTAGCAAACCTCTCAACAAATTTTGTCTTTGCCACAAGACAGCCACCACTTTTTTTCTCTCATCAAAGCTTTGTAATTCACACAAACTGTAATTTGTATAAGCCTCTTGCTTCTGTGCATTGTTACTGCAGAGAGAAGCCCTATCCCAGGGTCTACAATTTTTAATATTAAAATATGGCTCTGTATGCCAGAGAGGTTGCACGAAACGGCACGCAGGCAGGCACAGCCGAAAGACCAACAACAGGGTCAGACCAGTAAAATTCCAGTCACATAGCCCCAGGAGACCTCAAGATGTGTAGACCCACAATAAACAAAGGGTCCACAGCCCCAGGAAGCCAACTTGAGGGGATTAACATGTCTGCCCCAAGTTGAGCAAACATTCCATCAGGTGAGGACCATTTACATAAAGTCACACCACAAACTAAGGCCATTTCCACATGGGGATATAGCCTGCACTGGGATGACCTCACCAGGAGGTCGTCTACACTGCGGGGTGCGCTAGGGAGGTTTGAAACGGTGGTGGCGCCGCGTGTTTTATAAAGACCACCTTTCAAGTGATCTTTTTAAAACAAGATCGCGCTAGCCCGTCGCAGCGCCCCGTGAAGAACTGCAGGAGCGTGCAAGCGCGTCCCTGCAGAGCTGCCCGGGGGCAGGCTTCTGGCTGGTGTGCTGCCCCGATTGGCGGAGCGCTGTCGGCCGCCATTTTGGGCGCCACCAGGCACCGCCGGACACCGCTGCCATGTAGAGCGGCGAACGCGCGCTGCTCCCCACAGGGACGGAGCCACCCGGATTAAGGTAAACTCCGTCCCCACATGCGCCACCCCGTTCCGCCGCGTTTCGGGCCCCCCCCGTGTGGAAAGGGCCTAACACAGCTGAAGATCCTGAGACTTTGGCAACACCTTGCAATTTCATCATGCAAAGGAAATTACCATGGTGGAGCTTCGTTATCGCTCCAACACCCATTGTTCTCCTCGGGAAAGGATTAGTCTTCCAGGTACTTTTTCCCCTACAAATAGTCCTAGTTTTTGAGCAGCTCTTTGGGTCACTCCCAGTCATCCCAGCAGACCATTGCTCCATCCATTGAGTGATCCCCTCAGCTCTCTCTGTGCTGGGCCTCACTTCTTTGCTGCCTTCTTGGACCCAGGAGTTCAGGACAAGGTGCAGTATACCCCAACAACACTCCCCTCAAAACTCTCCTGTCCAATTTCCTGTCTTTTATTTCTTAATAGTTCTTAGGTGAGTGTGTGTGTGTTTGCGTTGGTGCGTGAGACTTGCACTCAATAAAATTCATTATTTGGCAATTTGGTGTGGTTTTGGCTTGGCCTGACCCCGTAAACACTGGGTAAAAAGACCCCACTAGGTTACCCTGCCTCTCGCATTACTATTGCTTGTGCTCTGGCTAGTTTCCATTCCCCATCACATGGAGCACATTGAGGTGTCACCCAAAGGGACCCCAGAAATCAGAGTAACAGCACAACTGGTTTCTTTTCTCTTTCTGAAGCTAAATGTGTGTGTGTGCATGCACACACATGCATATGCACTCTCTCTCACTCTCATATGCATGCACACATAGAGCAAACACAACATAACTGACCGTAAAGTTACCCAGTGCCATCTCCAGGGCCGAGCAGACAAATGATCAACAAGTGGCAGAGCAGGGATTACTCACAAGGCAAGAGTGGGGAAATGTCCAAACAGAGTTCAGGTTTCAGAGCAAACAAATCCAAAGGGTAAATCCAAGACATCATAAACAGGCAGAGGTTCAAGGTAATCCAGATGCAAAAGAACACAGCACAGGGCTTCAACTATTGGAAAGACCAGTTGCTGACCCTGAAAGGGAAAGGCCAGGGGGCAGCCTTTTATCTTACTCATGCTATTGCCACAGGTGTTCCTTCATTAGGACTCACTTGTTACTTAAATGCACAGAGCAGCACAGCCCCTCTTTCTGGCATCATCTCTCTTGCACAGTAAGAGTTTGTAATTGCCTCATCCTCTTGATATTTGTTACTTTTGCTCAGGCCCCTGCTTTTCTTTGTTATCTTCTCTTGAGCAAGCTTCTGGGGAAACTCCTGCCTCTGGAGAATCCTCTGCCTCAGATTCGAAATCTTCCTCCTCACTGCCAGGGTCTCCAGGGGAGGGCATGACACCCAGTGCTGCTACTGCATTTTACTAGTTCATTCAACAAAGGAATGGTTATCACATTTTCCAATAGTCCAAATCTAATATATAAAAGTCAAAGTTTGTTTATCTGTGTCAGACAAAGATATGATTGGCTGTGTCAGGCAAATGATATGATTGGCTATTTGAGGCAAAGACCTCATCTAATTGGCTGCCTTTGAATATTCTATGAGATTCTAGGGTTTGCAGTTTAGGGAGGGGCCTTTAGAATTCTCAGCCAGAGAACTCTTGGGCCTGGTCAGTTGCTATGGAGATGAGTCCTAGCAGCAAGGAGGAGGGCAATGTATTTCCCTCAGGAACCCAACCTTTGTATGTTAATACCTCTGACTACGGATTGGATTGGGGAATATGGGGAAAAGTTACAGGTACTGGACAAGACAGTTTGAGGAATTAGACACGCAGTATCTCAAATCTTTCTAACAAGTATTACCTATGAGAAAATACAATCCTGGACAATCCTGGATGTATACGTTAGTTTTAAATGAATGCATAAGACCCACTTGTGAAAATGTAGTTTTTTTTCTCTAACACCATCACCACCATCAGTAACAATAATCTTGCTGCTCTGAGGCAGTTCAAGGCAAAGAGATAATTTTTGAAATTTTTCCCACAAACATTATTAGGATAGATCAAATCAGGACACACATCCCCAAACCTAGAAGGTGTGTCCAAAGTAATCATGAATAAGAAAAAAAATCCACTGTTGATTAGCTTTCATAGTCTGAATCATATTTATCTCTCCTCATTATACTAATCTAATAAAAAGAAGGTTAAACTCCCTAGTAGTAAGGGAATACTTTTGTTTTGTTTTACAAATCAACAGTTAATAAACTGCCTGCACCATACCATAAGAATCTTTAGGGACTGACCCTCTCACTCCACAAAAAAAATAAAAAATTAAAAAATTAAAAAATTAAAAAATTAAAAAAATCATTGTGCATGAATGACAGAATAGTCTATGAAAAAGTTAATTAACACTGCAGTGGAATATTTCATTGGCACACTCAGGCTACAAAACTTCAGCCAGTATTTCATATCTATTTTAAAACCCTGAAGGATCTCATTTTAATTTCACAAAACCTAGCCTATATGTTTTTTTCTGGTGAAACAGGTGGGTGGGGTGGGTGGAGAAATATACCACCAGCAATGAAAATGGAGCAAGGTCCCCCTGGAGCAGAGTATGAATATCTCACTGACTAAAATGCAGCTTATTATAAGATTTATTGGGGACTTTATCTTTGCTGGTTTTACTTAGCTATCCATCATGCATGAGGAACGACAGGCTTTAACTCTGCACTTTATCTAAAATTCATGAAGTCTGGTTTCAAGGAACATGTTGCATACATCATTGCCATCTCATTCATTTGCACTTGGCCAAGAAATACTCCATGGTGCTATTGCTGCAGAACTAGATGACTCATCAAGACTCGATTTACCCATGCTGCAAGATACAGCGATGGAGTCTTCAGGCGCTATAGCAGAATGTATCTCTTTTGATAGCAGGTTTCACTCTAAAAATATCTCTATGTAAACACATAATTATAGCTCCATATAAGGGCACTTTCTAGAAGATCACAGTTCAGTTAGGGCCAAATCTGTATATATTAGTATTCCAAATTCTTACACATAGCTAATTAGTCTGCAACTGCATGCTTCTGAAGCACAGTCTATTAGTAATCTAACTATTACAATTTTCTTTAAACAAACAATAAAATCATACAGCTCCGTGGGATCCAGGCATGTGGAAATCTATTAGTTTTGTCTTTATTGCATTTCTTACTAACCCATCAGCATTCTTATTCTATACCAGCTCTAGATTATTATGAAATACTCATTTGTCTTTCCTGTAGGGAAACGTGTGTGTTTTGGCAGAGACATTTTTTAAGAACGTGCACAATTTCATATACATTTTAATTAACGTGAGCACCTTCATGCATTTTCCCTACTGACCATACCTCAGTGTACATTTTTCAAATACAAGCATGTACTTTTTAAAAAACATATGCATGATTCTGGATGCTTTTCTTCACCTTGAACACTATGGAAACATCCAAATTTCAACGGCAAAATGCACTTTGTTTTCTTGCCAAAATGAAGAAGTGTGACATGAATGTTTTCATAGGAGAATGAGACCCCACAACAGGGACTTTTAACTTAGGAGTGTTCACATGTAATTTTCAATACAGGTAGAGACTTTTCTATGTGTACAGAGAACATTAATTGGTATACTTGTAAAGTTATTTACAGACAACAATCACTTTTACACTTGTGCTTTTATTAACATGTAACAGCGTACATGAGATCCCACAGAGATTTCTGGATTTACAATGACATTCAGGTGTTGTGTAAACTGTTGCATTTTGTTTTGTTTTTGTTTTTTTTACAAAAACTGAAGCCAAGTGAATAACTGCTTCTAATTTTGGAAAATCAGTTTCTACAAACATCCAACTGCAATGTAAAGCCATTGCTAATGCAGAAATAGATCCTAGTGGACCTTACATAGGAAAAAGTTACTAGTTCTGCATGAAATATTGTAAACTGTGTGTGTGTGTACGTGCCTTCAAGTTGCCTATCAAACAGTACAACTGTGTATAACACCACTTTTGTGTAAAAGGGTGAGGGTTTTCAATGTTTATTTAAGATCTCTTGATAGTTTTATGGTAGTGTGTTTTCTATGATACTTTAAGTATTGCATACAACTCAGTCAAAGCAATATTTAGAAAAATAAACTGTAACATTTATTAAGCTAACATACATTAGAATTCATATGTAGGTCAAAGTTAAGATATTTCTTAAGTTCTCTTATATCTTTAGACTCTCATATAAAGAACAGGTATTATGTAACAGCCCTTTGGCTACATTCCCACCAAAGGCTCAACTCTCAATCTAGGTCATACTCACTGATCAGATTCTACTTACTAGGTTTCTACTGAGAATTAAACTTTCACGCACAGTCATCCTCCCTAGCTGACTGTGGGAACTCTACTCTGGAGCTTCTTCCTAAGAATCTCATTGAAGAACTACCTTTACTAACTGGTATTTGGCTTTATACAACTTTTTCTCTCAGTCATTGGCTGCTCCCACACACTACTAGACTGTGTTTCTCTCCAGAGAAGCTATTCTGGTTGTCTGGTAACCTGTTTCTAGGCTGCTCTAGCACTCCAGATAGCCACACCCCCAGAACTTCTTTAGGAAAAGATTTCTCTGCTGTCAAATTATTATTATGAAATTTTGTAAACAGAATTAAATGCTAACAAGAATCCAAATATTTGCTGCAAAAATAATAATAACAATAATAAAATAGGGCAAAAAGTAGAGATACAAACAGAATAAGTTGTGCAACTATGAAATTTAAGTCGCTAAACAAGAAGAATAAGACATTGATGGAGCTAGATAAATCAGATATCCACTTAGCATTGTGTGAAAGGGCTCTCAGTTTTTTCCTCTTCCAAATCTCCCAATTTTCCTCAGAATTGCTACATACATACACAACTACTGCACTTGTTACAGAGAAAGTAAATATAAGGTTTACTGCAAAATCTATACATTAGTAACAATTAATAGTAATTATTTCTGTTTAAGCAAAATGACAATTATCTATTCTTCCAAACTCTTACACTCTAAAGTTTCATGTGTAAGCCTTAAATTGACTGTTTAACACATCCATTATCTATTCTTACTTTACCCAATCACAGTCCTAATTCCTTTCACTATCAATTGTTTTTCTTCTTATAATCTTGAAATATTTAAATTTAACAATCCAAGACATCCAATATCATCCCAATTATATAATTTAATTTTTTTGCACAATGTAACCCTGACATAGAAATTCATTTACTTTATTAGATCCACATATCTTTTCCCTTTTTAACTTTAACAGTAAAATATATTTAGTAATCAGAAAAAGAAACCACTCCTAAGTCAAAACTATTTAATGAGACCCTTTAAATCCCTTTTCATCCACGTTATCTTAATCTTAATATGTGGTTTTTCCCCCAGTGATTGGCAAAACACAAATTGAGGCTGATATTTCACATTCAGCAGTATATACATTGAGTATATTTTTCTACATGCCTCCTCCATCTTGCTTTCTACTTCCCCCCTGATACACTGGTAGAATTTTCTTCTAGCCATCACAGCTTCAGTGTTCACAAGCATACTTTACAGTCTTCCAACATTTTCAATTGCAATAATCTGATCTCTATCTACCTGCTTCTTTAAACTATTAATCAGGTACCAAGGTTGTACCAAGTGCCAAGGTTGTCTTGCTTTTCCTCCTTTGGCAATACCACTTGCTGTTCTTGCATATCCACATTTTGCAATATTTGATTCATCCCTTCTTCTTCCTCAGTTTGTTCAGAACATACATTGTCTTTCAAAGATGCAATCTCCTCTCTAACGGTCTTTTTTAGAGACTTCTTCAAAGCTTTTGACATAGAATTCAACATTTCCCTTATTTCTCTCAGTTTATCAAACACTGCTTAATAAAATGCTGCCTCTACTGCGCTCAGTGGGGGCTTCTTCGGACACACAGACATTTCCTCAGATTCAACACTGAAGCATCAGTCAAACAGTAACAAAACTTGTCAATGTTTTTAATCCTTGTCCAGTCCAGTCCAATCTAGCGCCTCATTTTAACAAAATAATTTCCATTTCTCGTGCTACCTCCATCTTGTAATTCAAAATTAATAAATCCAAAATGCTTATAATATTTAAATCAAATATAAAATCTTTAAATCTTTGAGATATCATTACTGCTGGCTCATTTTTCATTACAGTGTTTATTGTTGCAGTACTAGTTGAGCTTTCTGCCTTTATTCTCAAAAAAAAAAAAAAGAAGGTAGTGGCAAATTTCACAGTGGGATCCAAGATTTCTTTAATTCCAGATGTTAATAATCAAAGTTTAGAAGCTGCAAGTTAGGTAAAGAAAACAAGATTTATGAGTCTGTATCCTTAAAGAGCTAATTTCCATCTCTTCAGGTGAGTGATGATAGGATGACATGATGAATTCCTGCTCCTTCAGCAGCTTCACTGACCACTCTTTGTGGTTTACACAACAACTGCTGAGTTAAGGTACCCACGTGGGTGATCTCTTAGATCTTTACTTTATCTGGGAAGATTATTTATGACTAGAGATTGTCTCTGGTTGATAATAACACTGCCATCACTTCCTCCTCCCATGGAGCTCTGCTAGAATGGAAACATTAGCTCTTCATCTTCTCTGGAAGTCCAGAATTCTTCAAAATTTCCTGTGTTGCTCATTAGAGACAAAAAAGGTTGTGCCTTATTGCATTGATGTAATGCACATCAATATAAAACAAGATAAACTTTCTGGTTCTCTGTTAGCACATTATGCAAAAACAGCTGTGTAAATTTGGAAGGTAGATGTGGGATGATCTGACAAATATAGGCTACACTCTGGGCTACACTGTGTACACAAAATTAATGGAGTGCTGCAGGGATACCCCAATTATTATTATTTATTATTTATTATTATTATTTTTTCATTCATAAAAAATAGTGTGTTTGGTAGCTGAATGAGAGACATATGCTCTCTCAGGAGCAACTGAGAATAATGCACAATGTGAGGAATAATTCTTCTCCCAAAGACATAGGTAGTCATTCCCCACAGCCATTGAAAGTGAATGATTATTGCTGATAGCTAACAATTCTCCACAGAATCACTGGATATTTCAGCTAGTCTTATATAAAATGAATGCATGCTTATCATCTTACAGAAACATACATGTGTCCATTCTACAGCTGTACACATGATCAGATTTCAGAGGATTTTTCTACCTGGTTACAAATCAGAAATGAAGATAAGTGCAGAGATCTTTATAAACATCTGAATGAGTATATACAGCCTGAGCGTGTTTATAATGTTCCATGTGAGCATCCCTCTTGGAGTGCTATGATATTTGTCAAGAGCCACCAATACAAAGGAGGATGTTTAAAGGGCATTTCAGATACCCAGGCATAGTGACTTTTATGTTACCCTGTTTACTGGGGGTCCCAGGAAGGACACCTAAATAACCAAACAATAAAACACAATTTTGGGGAAAATTAGCTGGAGCACTCACTTAAGCTAGTGAGCGGCAGGGTAACTTAGCAGGATCTTGCAACCCAGCATCTACAGGGTCAGGTCAGTCAAGCAGCCAGACAGATTTAAAGTAATAAAAATGATGCTTTATTGAATACAAGCAAATATCAAAGACACCACAGTCACACACCTAACTAAGAGGTTAGAGATTGAGTTAAGGATAGAGATTTTCTGGGGAAATGGGTGATATGACACCTGTCTCGTCGTCCTGGACCTCAGGGGAGAAGCCAGGGGTGTGGAGAAGAAACTCAGCTCGATTAGCTGAGGGGAGATCGCCAAGCTACGCAGCAGCAAGGCAGGATGAAACTCAGGAGCGATCCGAGGTTGCTGCGGTCTCAGCTACTGGAGCTGAGGGGAAGGCTCACTCAGGCAGACTGGCAGCAAGGCTGGATGGAAGTTCAGAGCAATCCAAGGAAGGTCTCAGAATCAGGGGTTTTTATAGGGTGAATTGGGAATGCAGGCTATGCCTTACTCGGGGACAACAATGAGTTTTGGGTGTGAGACAATGTCTCAGAAAGGTCACAATTTAGCATGATTGAGTTAAGTCCGAATTGACAAAGAGGTAGACTGTATGCAAATGCTCAGTGCTTGGCCTTTAAGCTTCTAGCTTGCCAAGTTACCTGCTCAGGGCAGGGAGTCCTTTGTAGACAGCATGCATACATAATGAGGGTATTTGCAGAGAAGTCTCCTAAAGCAGTGATTTGGCTGTTTCTGGTCTGCCTGTATTGTTTTGGGATATTGCAGTGTTTGATGGCCGAGCCTAGTTCTGTGCTTGTCCAGGGGCCTCACAAACACGTGGAGGGGGTGGTGGAAGAGAGGCAAATTATTGATATCAAAATGATATCTTTATGCTATCCCCAAGGAGGCCTAGGCTGAAGTAACATTTACCACTTATGTCTACCATACATCTAGATCCATCTCCATGAAATGGGGCATTTGAATGCATTCACCTTTTGAGGGCCAGGGAGCTTTCCTCATGACACACTTTTCAGCTGAAGGTCTCAGTAACTTTTCAGGTCTGAATATTTGAGTGCCACAAACACCAAAAACTCAACAATAATAGTTACATTTCTAAAACCAATTTTGGATAAAATAATATATATATAAAATACAAGTCCCTTAACACTGCTTATTCTCAAAGTGTATTCTGCAGCTGCCCATAGATAAGACTCAAGAGGCTTTGATTTGTAGAATTTCAGTCACATTTGGATCTGTCTAATTCATTAGCTGCTGCTGAATTAAGAACAAGATATCCTATGACATCTTAAAGACTAAAACATTAATTGTGCCATGAGCTTTCATAGCATACAGCCGCAGGCTGCAGTCAGGCAGTCGTTTAAGATACTTCAAGGTGATTATGATAGATATATAATTCCCCATGACGGACTCACATTAATCCCACCAATGACCAAACAGTTTTGTGGAAGCTGTTTTCTCCCCCTAAAACACTGCAGAAGCCTTGTAATGATAACGTGAGGAGTGTTTGTACCATAGACAACCACAATGTAGCTCTTGCAGTATCTTCAACTCTGTAAAGGAGAAACATCCTCTAGTTTAACCCATTGATTGTGTGAAGGATATACTGTGGTTGTATATGAAGTGGAGGAGAAACTGCCCTGCCATTCAGGTTCCCATGGAAAAGTAATTAAAACATTAGGCTAGAAATGAATGGGAATTTTCTGTTTCTTTGGTAAGTTCAAAATTAGGGGAGGAGGTTGGTTGTATTTGACAACATTGATGAAAGCAAACTTTTCACATTCCTTCTGACTTAATGCAAGAAGTATACCTTACCTCTAGAATACACAGGTTTTTAAGACTCACAGAGTATTTCAGAAAAATGACATGCACACAAAACAGTGTTGCAAAATGTAAATGCATATGATGTGTACAGCTGAAAACAATATGTACAAACACTTTTGTCAATGGGGAAAATGTGTAAAAGAGATAAAATGTGTAAATAATTATGCACATTAGTAAAAAGGTCTTTCAGCAATGTGTGAATTTCCATGCAGGATCCCTTCTGCCCAAGCCTTGCAAACCAATATGAAACCAAAATAGGACAAACTTGTGTGTGTGTTTGGGAGAAACTCATTATCCAGACTTGGGCCTGAATCCTACTGTTAATCCCAATGAGAAGAGAACATTGAATTGATTGTTCATGATTTAGTCAACACTTAGGTAAATCCCATTGCATTAATAGGTCTACTTTAAATGAGGTTAACAGAATTAATGCTAGAGCTTTTCACATTCCTAGTGCTTAGTTTTTAAAGAATTGGCTTTGAGTCCCTATATGTTCAGCCATATTTGGTAAGTAGGCATCTCAAAGTTTATACACCCTCTCACCCTCCCCCAATTTAACTAACTAACTAACTAACTAACTAAATAGATCATACATGGAAGAAAGAGTACTGACAGCTCTGTCTACCCCTTGCACATGTTAGTGATGATCTGAAAGGGGTGAGAAAATAGACATAAATTATATTGTGGCATTAAATGAGACCTTTCTTACCACTTCAAATACTTACCATGCTACATGTCAGTCCAGTGTCATAAGGACCATCTGGTGTTTTTTTTAAAAAAACATCTTGTACAACCCTGTTTATTTACCCCATGATAAACAAGGAGCCTATGAACTTCCCTTTGTTTTTATCCACTATATAAATTTAACTGCACAAAAGCCTTGAGGGCCTCCCTACAATCAAAATGATGTTTCAATATCTCTTGTTCCTGCCCTCTCCCCCAAAATGAAGAGACCCTACTGTGGAAGCTCCAAACTGGAGACAGCAAGTTCAAAGTTGTGCATTTATCTAAATAAAAACATTTCTTGCTTCTTTTCCTGTCAAGTCGAGCACAACCCATTGAATCTACCACTTGACACATTGTTGCTTTTTGTGACCTACACATATTGATAACGTTCAGAGTAAATACATCAGAGAGAAGAAGCCTTAGATATAAGAGCATACTTCAAGATGTTAACGTGGGAGAAGTTATTTAAAGTAATCCACTATAATGTTGTGAGGTGCTCTCTAACATTCAGCAGGGTTTTCCTTCCCTCAAAACCACACTGAACCTGTCAGTTGTAGCTATATATGTGAAGAAAAGCTTTAGCGCATATGAAGTCACTTCTATAAATCTAGACCATTTGCTATGAAGTTGGTGCAAACATATGTACAAACAAACAACTCATCTTTCTGCAGCCAATTTAAAATAGGAACCAAAAAATCCCTACGGGTATCAACTGGAAACTGATCCATTATCTCCTGTCAGATACTTGGTGTGGGTGCACATGTGTACACAGTGATACCTTGGTTAGCAACTACATTCCTTTGGGGGAGGTATGGCCACTTTCAAGTAAGCATAGTCA